>JAOQMS010000001.1:1774942-1791869 GCA_027563885.1 Erythroxylum longipes | reverse complement strand
AAATTCCTACTAACTCCTTCCTTTACTTTATACCACCTTACCAAAATCCATAATATACCATATTAAACTCCAAAAAAATTTCTAATTCATAAATTCTAATTTACTTCCATGCTTGATGATCTAATAACATAATTAAAATAAAATAAAATAGAAAATCCTAAAAGTGGAATCCAACAATTAAAGCCTCGTTAGGAAAATGATCTTTAATTTCCTCTTCTTCTTCATTTTGCTCCCCTTTAAATCTCGATAGGTGGCTCGCCACAACATTTTCTACTCCTTTCTTATCCTTAATCTTAATGTTGAATTCTTGAAGCAAAAGCACCCATCGGATAAGCCTAGCCTTGACATCCTTCTTTACAAAGAGATAACGTAATGCCTCATGATCTGTAAAAACAATAACTTGTGAGCTCAAAAGGTAAGAATGAAAATTTTCACATGCAAATACCACTGCAAGCAACTCCTTCTCAGTGGTGGTGTAGTTTAGTTGTGCTCCTGTCAAAGTCTTGCTAGTGTAGTAAATTTTGTGTAACTTTTTCTCCTTCTGATGTCCAAGTACACAGCTAATGGCATGGTTGCTTGCATCACACCTAATCTCAAAAGGAAGTGACCAATCTGGTGTCGTCAAAATAGATACTGTTATAAATGCCGCTTTTAACCTGTTAAACGTATCTAAACAATCATCATCAAACACAAAAGGCACATCTTTAACTAACTAGTTAATGTTCTAGTAATAAGAGAAAAATCCTTGATAGGAGGAGGGAGCTTTTCAATTACTTCAGTCTTTGCTCGATCCACCTCAATCCCCCTGCATAAGATCTTATAACCTAAAACTATTCCCGCTTGGATCATGAAATGACACTTCTCCCAATTCAAGACTAAATGAGATTCCTCGCGTCTTTATAATACTCTATCCAAATTAAATATACAATGATCAAAAGAGTCTCTAAAAATAGAGAAGTCATCCATAAATACCTCCATAAAGTCCTCATTCATATCTGCAAAGATGGCCATCATGCACCTTTGGAATGTGGCTAGTGCATTACATAGGCCAAAAGGCATCCTCTTTTAAGAAAAAGTCCCATAAGGGCAAGTGATAGTGGTTTTCTCTTAGTCTTGTGGGTATATGATCACCTGATTGTATCCTGAATATCCATCAAGAAAGCAATAAAAAGCGTGGCCAGCCACTCTCTCAATCATTTAGTCCACAAAAGGTAATGAAAAATGGTCTTTCTTAGTGCTAAATTAAGCTTCTTATAGCCAATACACACTCTCTAACCTGTGATGATCTTAGTGAAAATATGTTCACCTTTTTCATTCTCCTTCACTGTCATGCCTCCCTTCTTAGGCACACATTGCACAAAACTCACCCACTCGCTATTTGAAATTGGGTATCTAATACTTGCATCTAAAAGCTTCACCACTTCCTTCTTCACAACCTCTTACATGTTTGGATTTAACCTTCTTTGTCTCTCCCTCACTATCTTGAATCCTTCTTCATGGTTAATCCTATACAACACTACATTGGGGCTAATCCCCCTAATATCAAAATTTTGCCGCCCATGGCTCTCATCCTTTTCTTAATAGTCTCTACCACTTTCTCTTTTTGCTCAATATCCAATTTGTTGGAAATGATGATGGGTAATATGTGGTCCTTGCCTAAAAATTTGTATCTCAGGTGAGAAGGTAATGGTTTTAATTAGTTCTAAAATGGGAGGCTTTACAATGGAGGGTAGTGTGGGTGTAGCCTCTCTCTCTAACTTCTCTTGCTCACCCTCCTCACACAATTCCTCTTTACTAACACTCTCAATCCCTATTCGCTTCAATAATTTTCTCAACTTCCTTTTCACTTTCCTTCTCAAACTCCTTCACACAATCATCCACAACATCAATTTTCATATAAGCAATTCCATCCACTGGTTTCTTCAAAGATTTAGTCATATTGAATTTAACCTGCTCATCACCAATTCTCAAAACTAGTTTTCCTTCATGCACATCAACTAATGCCCTACCAGTATTCATAAAGGGCCTACCCAAAATTAGTGGACAATTCCTATCTTTTTCAAAATCGAGAACAACAAAATCAATAGGAATTATAAATTTATCCACTTTTACCAAAACATCTTCTACTACCCCAAATGGCCTCTTGATGGATTGATCCATAAGTTGGATAAGCATGGATGTTGGCTTGACGTCTCCTAGCCCTAATTTCCTAAAAATAGACAAAGGTATTAAGTTAATAGTTACGCCTAAATGATATAAGCATTTAGAAAATTCAAAATCACCAACAACATATGGAATAGTAAAACTCCCTAGATCTTATAGTTTTGAAGGCATTGTGTTTGTGATCATCGAACTATAGTTCTCTGTCAAGGTCACCATCTGATTGTCTTCCTAAGTGCGTTTATGTGTCAATGTGTCCTTGAGAAATTTTGCATACTTGGGCATACACTCCAGTGCCTCCACCAAAGACAAATTAATTTGAATTTTCTCTAATTTCTCTAAAAATTTAGAGAATTGAGTGTATGGAATCTTAGGCTTGTAGGGTGGTGGTACATATGGCTTCTCTTATTCTTTGTCTTCTATCTTTTCCTTTTGTTGGCTATCTTTTTGCACACTTGGCTCTTCCAATTGCTTACCACTCCTAAGTGTGATCATCTTAAATTGTTCCTTTGGATTGGCCTCAATGTTGCTCGGTAAGCTTCCTACATTCCTAGAAGACAAAGCATTAGCAAGATGACCTACTTATACCTCCAAGTTGTGGATGTATGAGGTGTAGTTCTTCACAATCTGGTCAAACTTTGCCTCCATTCTCTTCTAACTCTCTTCTTGTCTTCTTTGACCTTCCTCTTAACTTGAAAACTTTGAACACAAGACATCCATTAACTTGTCCATTTTGTTTTCCAAAGACCCAAGTTGGTCTTGTTGAAATCTAGGAGGTACTTGTCCTCTCACTTGGTCACCTGTATTGTTAGTACTCCACTAAAAATTTGGGTGATTTTTCCACCCAAGATTATAAGTGTTAAGAGTATAGATTGTTACCTCGTTGCGGCTGACCTAAGTAATTACTTTTTCTATACCACTCGCTCCCAGCAAGAAGCATTTGGCTATGCCATGATTGTCCTGCCCACATAATTCACATTGTAACTACGTGGTTTTAACTGTGGATGAAGAAGCTCTTTGTATGTTGCTCAACTGCTTGGTGAGGGAAGCAATCTGTGCTTGCAAAGCTATCACTAAGTTAAGTGGAATCATTCCTTTTAACTCGTTGGACCCTTATTTGCTTCTTTCATTTAACCATATATAGCTATTACTTGTCAACTCTTCTAAAAGATCATATGCTGCATCAATGTTTTTCCTCATTAAAGACCCTACTGCAACTGCATCTATTATTCCTCTTGTGCTCTGAGTTACATTATTATAGAATGTCTGCAAAAGAAATTCCCTCAAAAGGTTGTGGTGGGGGCAAATCCTTTGTAATTCCTTGAATCTCTACTAAGCTTCATACAACGACTCCGCATCACTTTGTTGAAAGTTGGCGATCTCTTTGATGATTCTTGTTGTCTTGGTCAAAAGAAAGTACTTACCTAGGAAAGTTTGGGCTAGTTGCTCCTAAGTAGTGATTTGGCTTGTAGTGAGTGAATTATACCATGCCTTTGCCTAATCTCTTAAGGTAAAAGAAAACAATCTCAACCTCACGGCATCATCCGACATCCCATTAAACCTGAAGGTATCATAAATTTATAAGAAATTTACATGATGGGCATTGGGATATTCGTTGGACAGCTAATAAAATTGCATACTGCTCTAAAGTATATTAAGGAGTGTCGGCTTGATCTCGAAATTATTGGCTTAAATCGTTGGCCTTATAAAGTCCATCAATGTCCTCTTAGCTCCTCTTTGCTCTCCTTCTTCTGTCATATTCTTTTATATTTGTTCTTGGCGTCTAACTTTTCTTTGCTTTCTTTCATGCCTTGTAATATCTGAATGCTTTTCCTCACTATAAGCTCGTTGGACCTTCTCCTGTTCCTTGTGTTCATACACCTGCAAAAACTTAAGGAAAAGTATCAAACACTCTTAATGCAAAGTCATTTAAACAAAACAAGATGCTAAATAAAGCAATCCCTGGCAATGACACCAAAAACTTGTTGATTGGAAAACCAATTATTTATTTTATGCTAAAAACTACAAGTATAAGGGTCGTTACTTGTAGCAAAAAAACAGATATTGTCCTACAGAAATTGTGCTTAAGCACCACTTAATTCAGGTTATGCTTTGTTTAAGACTCAAATTTAAATAATAACTGAAAAGTAAACTAAATTAAAACAAACTAGCAACAATTGAATAATGTAATGATGGAAATTCGTAAAGAGAATCAATCAAGTTATGGGAAAGGGGATTTAACTATCATTAATGATAATCTAGCCTTTTATGTGTTTATAGGGTGTCGTTTCTATATGATCGTAGGGTTGACTACTCTCTCTTGAGTTATAATCATTCCCTAAATTGTAAACCCTAATTGAATTATGGGCTTGCAATCTCTCAATTGACAAATTACCCATAATTCTAATTAGTTCTAAAGCTCACTAATAAACAATCGGGTCTCGTACAGGATCTCTCTCCATAAAATTAGTGACTAGATTAATTAAGTGGTCAATTAGTTCGCTTAACTCTCGTTAATCCAATCTAATTATTTTTATCTAGTTCACCCTCTTGGTTTATTACTAAAACATGTCAATACATAAACCAATCACAACACTGAACTTAAGTAAACACAAATCAACTAGATTAACATTAAAGATAAGTAAAATCCCAAAGGAAAAGTTAGAACATCATGAACAACTCAAAATCCATATCGATACAACCTATCTCAATCTTGCATATTAAATGAATAAAAAGATAAATGGGGAGGAAATGAAACTCAAGTTGGATGATTCAAGAAAGTAGTGGCATCGGGAGATCACCTATTTTGAGAAGCTTCGATGTCGAGACCATCCTTTTCTTCCTCTTCTGCTTCTCTCTCTCTCTTTTAGGTATCAAAATGTAGGCAGAATGTAGGCTCTCTTTTAGGGTTATATCATAATCCTTTTATAGTCTTTACCAATTAAGGTAACCCTAGTGTCATTCTGGTGGTCCAAAATGTCCCTCGAAAACTCAAATCTGAAATTGACTTTGTGTCAATCTGCACATAGGTCATGATCGTTGCCCTTAGTGCATGATCGTGGCCTAGTTATCTACTCTCTCTCACGATCGTGGCAGATTCCCCCATGATAGTAGCCCAATGTTCGAGCTTTTTTTATAATCATGGACCTATATTAGTGCTTCTATTACAATCGTAGCAGGTCCCCCAAGATCGTGGCATTGTGTTTTGGTTTGGGTCTCTTCCGAAACCCTTTTGAATGCCCTAAAACACTAACAAATTCATTACGACACCTTATATTAAAAAATTGAAGTTCAAAAACATGTTCTCACCCAAATAACACTTAAAACACAAATGCTTATGAACTGACACAAGTCTTAAGCTAAACACACACTAAACAATCAACTTAACCACTAAACACATATCAAATTACCTATAAAAATACAATGCAATCTACACCTATCATTTACAGATTAGACTGCAAAGGAACACGGGGGTGAGTATGGCAGTCACGGGTGTGACTCATTGTCACCCCTGTGCAGCCATTGTCACAAGTGTGACCATGTAATTCATGAGTCACACTTATAACTTATATGGTCATGTCACAGGTGTGACCATGTAATTAAATGTGTGGCCATGCGATTAACGTGTGTGACATGAAAATTTCTTCTGATTTCCATGCAACATTCTCAATCAAATTAACATTCATGAAATATTTACACCATTGTCACTTAATTCATCTCACATTTGTATCAAAACACAAGGATTTGTAACAAAATCAAGATATGAAGGCAATTAAAAGTAATAGAAACTATATACAACAATTCCCCCACACTTAAACTATGCTTGTCCTTAAGTAAAATAAAGAACACTAGACTAAAAAGAAAAAAATGGAAACAATAATTTTCCCAAATAATAGTCAAAGATATCATCGATCATTTCAATAAACACAATCTAAGAACTTGAAACTCATAATACTCCATGAAGAAGCTATTTTTCGCATATTTTGTCAAATTAACAAGTAATTCAATTCAAAGAACCATCAACAAGTGTGATAAACACTCACTCCACTCTCCATCCTCTCAAGCATTCAAAGGTAGGATATATTCACTCATAATTCATTTCATGACAGGCATCTACTATAGGCTTGCTTACTAATCCAATCTCCACCACTCATATCAAACACAAACATTAATTGAAAGGTCTTTATTTTTGTTGTAAAGAGATTAGGCTAAGGGTAGAAAAAGGAAAATCATAGTTTAAAACCATAAACAAATTGAGCATTTAAAGTAATATAAACAATGAAGTATAAAACACTCAATTCTTTCCTTTCAAGTTAAAAAGATTAGCACTCCATTTTTATCTCTCTCCTCTTTCTTTTCATTTTTTGGTTATCTTCTCTTCCTTCCTTTTCTTTTCTATTTCTTTTTCTGTTTCTTTTTATTTTTTTCTTTTTCTTTTTTGATTTATTAAGAACAAGATCAAGTTTAGAAGAGGAAAAATGTAGAGGAGAGATAAAAGTTGCTACAACCATACCCATTCCTAGCTCGATAGCCAACTGTATCTTATGATTCCCCCACACTTATTCAAACAATTATTCCTTTAACCCAATATTCAACTTGCATTATGGTGGGTACAACAAAGAGGATAAATAATTAAGGTCAAGGCTTATATTTTGGGTTTAAAAAAAGAAAAGGTTTCTTGTTAAACTCAAAGGGGGTTCACTAAAGGTAACATCATGGTGGATTTTTAAGTAGAAGGAGTAAATCCTAATTGCCTTCATCATTTTAATGTTTGCATAAGATTATGTGACCTCAATAGTATTTGCAAGCAAGTTCTAGAGTTCCTCAATTATGAAAGAGCATTCTCAACAAAGAATACTTGAATTTGATGTTTAATAGTTCAAAAAGGCTCAAATTCTTACCAAATGAAAAGTGTCATTCATTTATCACAACAAGATAACATCCTTTTAGCTGAAATCCAAGTTAATCAATCTAAGCATACAAGTACACTCATTCACTTATATTATGCATTTCTAATCTCGATTGAGTTTTTGTCATGAATCTGCATCTCTAACTATTAAATGGGAAAACAAACACACAACATATAAATAGTAAATATTTTTTTAACTAATACTCCCCCTTAAACATCACTTTGTTCCTAATGTGATACAAAAAGGTAAAAGAGGGATCTAAGACACAAAATAACACGGACAAGGAAAAACATGAAAACTAAAAGACATGAAACTGACAAGTAGTAAAAATAATAAAAAGAATAAGGAAAGAATTACGATACGAAAGTGTTGATGGTGATTGTGTTGATGCGGTGTGAAGCATGACATCCTACATCGAGGAGTGGAGAACAACTGCGAGGAAGACAAATAGAAGAGATTGAGAAGTAGGCCTGTGCACACAAAGCAAATAGATAAAGTCAAGTTTCACTAAAAAGAAATAAAAAAACAACAAATAGAAAAACAAAATAGAAATTATATGGGTTGCCTCCTATTTAACGCTTTTTTAATTTCTTTTACCTAGACACCTCAACTTTTATGCTCAAGGTGGATCGCTCAAAGTAATTGATTCCACTATTTTCTTCTCTTTATTAAGATCTTTCCTTAAGAATTTTCCAACCTTTCCCGCAGTCGCATCGTCTAACAATGGATAGCACTTATCAATTTCTTTCACCAAGTCTAGCTTCTTGTCTTCATCCTGCAATGCAAAATCAAAATATTCAGATTAATTTGATCAGAAAAAGACCACTCTTCAAAAACAGTAGTAGTAGGAATGAGTTCAATATTAAAGATTGAAAATTCTACTGTTTCTCCCAAAACAGTCATGCTCAGTTTCCCATTCTTCTTATTAATCAAGGAATTGGTAGTGGCCATAAAAGGCCTCCTTAGGAGTATGGTCTGCTCCTTCCCTTGCTCTTTAACACCCTCCATGTTTAGGACAACAAAGTCTATGGGAACAATCAATCCTCTCACCTTCACTAACACATCCTCCATTATTCTTTTCAGATAATTGATTGACCTATCAGGTAATTGCAAACACATAATTGTAGGTCTTAACTATCATAGATCTAATTTTTCATAAATACATTGAGGCATAAGGTTTATACTCTCCCCAAGGTCAAGCATACCCGTAACCTCATCACCATTACCCATTGATACTTGTACAAGAAAACTCCCTAGGTGTTTCAATTTGGGGGGGTAACTGCTACTGAAGCACTACACTTGCAACTTCCAAAACTATCACCTTCTCGGGTAGCTCAAACTTCCTTTTTTTGGTGCTTAGTTCTTTGAAGAACTTCACATAAGCTATAATGTTCCTGATCACACCTAACAAAGGCAGATTAATATTAACTTTGGAAAACGTGTTATATAGATCATAAAATTGCTTATCTTGTTACAACTCAGATATGGGATCGGTGGTCTATAAGGATTAGTCGCCTTATGCAGTCTTGGTCCTTTATTGCAGTTAGTTGCATGCCCTAGTTTTTCACCTTGTTGAACGTGGCTTGAAAAGTTGTCGTGCCCATTGCTTTCTTCATTTTACTCACCTTTTTTGTTGGTAAGGCTCTCCTCTTCTTGATTACTTGCACCAGACATATTAGAAGAGATCTCAACATGATTACCAGTCACCTTACCTCTTCTCATAATAGTGACTGCTTAGGCTTGCGCAGGTTGACTAGGCTACTTCGTTTTTTGGTTATTATGCATTTGATCAGTGCATTGCCCTACTTGAGTCTCAATCCTCCTTACAGACGCTTCCAAGGAGTCAAATCTCTTATTGTTTGCTTCTTGTTTCTAAGTTATTACCTGAATAAAAGCATTCAGAATTTCCTCCAAAGAAGGCTTGCTTGGAAGATTCTAATTTGAGGATTACCCCTGCAACTAGTTTGCCTCTGAAAATTTTGATATTGTGGTTAGGGTTGCACTGGTGGATTATTGGTCTTCCATAAAAAGTTGGGGTAGCTTCTCCAACCAGGATTGTAGGTGTTCAAATATAGATCATTTCATACCTTTGCTTGAAAACCATCAAGTGAGTTCACTTGTTCTTCCACACCTGTGAAAATTTCAAAAGAATGCGAACAAACATTAGATCTATGCTCTTAAGTTCCACATATACCATTTACCTCTTGATTTGGAACGTTTTGTGGTAGCTTCATAGCTAGCATTTTTACATGCTTCGTCAACTCAGCCAATTGCATAACCATTTCTTGATTTGAACTCACTTCATGAACTCCAGCTCTTCTCCCTTTCACACTCTTTTATTGAGAATTAGCACCCAACATTTCAAAAATCCCATATGTTTCTTTAGCGGTCTTCTTTTCCACAATTCCTCCTGCTGCATTGTCCACCATGTACTGACATTGTTATGTCAATCCATCATAAAAGAACTGGTTCTGCTTGTGTAGACATGTCAATGCCCGTGGACCGTGGCCCTGTTTATGGCCCAACGGGCCACTGGATGGCTAGGACGGCCTAGCCCGTCATTTTTTAAAGAAAACTTCCAAAACAACATCGTTTTGGAAGTACAAGTCAAGCCACAAGTCTGGTCAGGCTGGCTTATGGCCCATCTGACCTTGGCCCATGGCTCGGTCAACCTAGGCCAAAAACAGGCCAAGCTGGGTCGGGCCCATTTTGACATCTCTATGCATGTGGAGTGGAAAATGATGGTGCAGACATTGTATTAGCAGAATTTTGAAGTGTTCCCACACCTTATGGAATGGCTCTCCCTCCATCTAAGTGAAGGTAGCTGTCTTTGTCTGCAACTCATAAGTTTTCTAGTAGGAATAGAATTTTCCCATGAATTTGTTGTACACTTCCTCCCATATAGTTAATGAATCGAATGGAAGGATCATGAATCATGCCTTAGCCCGATCCTTTAATATGTAAGGTAAATACCTCATCTTGAGTTAATCTTCTTTTAGACTATCCAAAGGGAATGTTTAGAGAGTGGTGTAGAATTCCAGAATGAAGTAACGATGGCAATATGTTGTAGTGGATGCTCTTCAATTCATAGTTTCTGGCTACCTCTCATAAACATATACACGAAGTGGCCCAATTACTAGTATGGAATATTCCTTCATTATTTAGTGCCTTTCACCCATCTTTTGATCTTTAGGCTTGTCCTAGAGATTGTCTTCAAAATCCCTTTGAGGTCCTCTTATTATATGTATGTTGCCAATAAAAGGAGCAAGTTCACTTTCTTAAGACCTCCTTCATTGCATAAACCAAATAAGAACAACAGTGAATTAATAAGAAAATTATTAAAACATCTCAATAAAATAACATGACAAAAATGTATGCATGAATAGAAAAAACAATTGACAAAACAATCAAAACTAAATTAAATGCAAACACTAAACACCTCCTCAAAAATGATGCCAAAGACTTGTTGTGCCCAAATAATTTTTAAAAATACCTAAACTATCCTACTCACAGGTATACGAGGTAGACAGTGGTGGTAGTCCAGGGTGGCAAGGGGGGATTACTGCCACCCTTGATCAAATTGAGAAGTTCTTTTTGAATTAAATTTTTAAGTCCATAGAGATAGTTTTATGATTGAGTTTTTATATTTCTTTTGATTTGCCCCTCCTTAAAAATTAGTTGAGCTTCGCCACTGGAGGTAGTTATAGTTTATTACTCAGGGTCGTCTCTTATAGAGGTGAAATTGGTCCACTCAAATTAACCCTAAACAAAAGTAAAAATAGATGCAATCTTAAACATTCTATCCCGATTTGTTGACTGAAGGATTTAAAGAAAATCACAAAATTAAACTAAAACATAAACTACTTCAATCAGAAGCAAAAAAAAATAGATTAATCAAAGTGGAAAACTCTTTAAAATTAATTTCACTAGTTTAAGCTCCCATGTATGACTAAGGGGAAATGATTAGGTAGTCATCTTACTAAAATTAACAGTTGGGTTCTAAGATCAACTCCAATAATAAACTAAGTCTACATTTCATATTCGACAAGTTATCATAACTACTAATTACCACTTAAGTTAATATATTTCTAGTTCTTAACCTAAGCATCCATAGTTTATCGTTCCATATTAAACTTCTTCTCTCAATCCTTCATTTAATACCAAAATTATGCAAAGTTTGGTCATGCTATTACATCCATTTAGTTCAAAAACAATAGCAAACATAAGACAATAACATAGATCCTTAATCATGCATATTTGACTAAAATATCTACATTAATCCTCAAGAAAAAGAGATCAGCCTATCACAAAAATAATAAGATTCATCATATTCAAATACTTCAATACCATCTTAATCAGTATAAGAGAACTATTAAAGCAAGTGAATAATTGAAATGAACTATCAAAAGCTAACAGAGTATGAGTTTATCAACTAACAGAGGAGTAAGTTTAGTAAAACAACAGAGAAATAATAAATAAAATAAGCAAACAAGTGTTCTGATGAGAGAGTTATGGTGATCTCCTGTACTCCTAAGCTCTGTTCATTAGCTCTCGCCTTCTGCTCCTGCTTAGTTCTCACCTAAATGATCGGATGCTCAAGCTGTTTCCACCTCTCTGTTGTTCCCGACTGGTCTATACTTTCTCTCCTCTCTTTTCCGCCTTCTTTCTTTCTCCTTGTTTTTTTACTCGAATAAGTCTGTGTGTAGAATGTGGAATGAGAGAATGATATAATGTGCCGCCAGCTCTCGGTTCCAACCCCTTTTCTAGCCTTTCCTTTTTTATTTATAGGTTGAGTCTAGGTTTAGGATAGGTTTTATCTGCATTGTCAAGGCCCTGCAAGTGTTAAACGTTAGAATGCAAAGGACACGGGGGTGAGTATGGTAGTCATAAGTGTGAGTCATTATTACCCCAGTGCAGCAATGGTCACGGGTGTGACCTATTGTCACACCTGTGAGTTATAAGGTCTCGAGTATGACCATGTAATTCACAACCATCAGTTACATGGCCACGGCTGTGACCATGTAATTCATAACTAGGTAACTTATGTGCCACACCTGTGACTTTCATGGTCACAGGTGTGACCATATAACTAAATATATGGTCATGCAATTTACGTATGTGACATGCCAAATTCTTCTAATTTCCATGCAACATTCACAAGACAATCAAATTAACATCCATGTAATATTCACACCATTTTCACTCAATTCATCTCACATTTGTATCAAAACACAAGGATTTGTAACCAAAATCAAGATATGAAGGCAATTAAAAGCAATAGAAACTATACATAATAGTTCTCCAATAGCTTGGATTAATCCATCCCAAGGCATTTGAGTAGTTCCTTAGTGTACTTGACTTGGTTGATGAAGATGCTCCTTTATTTATTTGATTTAAATTTTACGAAAAAATTTAAGCTTTCATATCATGCTCATCTCAAATTTCCTACCATTACACTTAAAATTTTCCTTTTATAAGATTTCATTAGTTTCACAAAAAAATAATTCCATCAATATAAATTTAAATGATTAGAATGTCACATTTATGCCTTTTTTAATGAAAATTGTTCTATTAACCTTCCCTTTTGTAAAATTATTCATCAAAAGTAATGTGCTTAACTTATCATACCAAAAACTCTAAGAGTTTATTCAAAATATATAAAATTTTAGAAAGTTTATAAACATGTTTAAGTATATTATAATTTTCAAAATTGAGAGGTTAATCAATATGAACTTCTTTTTAAAAATGGTTCTGGATAAAAAGTACAATCAAAAGGAGACTATAGATGTTGAGGAAACTATTTCACTGATAGCTAGATTAGAAGCCATTAGATTGTTGCTTGCATTTGTATCATATATAGATTTTAAATCAATTTAAATTAATGTTAAAAGTGTATTTTTGAATGGTTCTTATTGTGAGAACTAATGATTGTTACCCTTCCAAACTGATGTTGGTTTTGTTTTGAAACTTTTTTGGTGCAAATATAATGAGTTCAACATGGTTCCACTTTATGTTTGGAACCAATTTTGTTTTGAACTTTAAAAAATGATCAATATAAAATAAAAAAACATTTTTGGTCTTATATTTGACCATTACTCCAATTTCTCTAAAGTTTTGATTTATTTGAGTAAGAATCAATCTCCAACATCTTTTAAAGTTGTTTTCCTTTCGAATTAACTTTTAAATGACTCCAATATTGCCTTAATTGTACAACTATATAGAAATTCACACTCAAACGTATGATTTCTCTTTAAAATAATCACTTATATGAAAATGAAACAAATATAAGAAAACAAAACATAATTTCATATAAACATGTTATAAAAAAAAATACTAAATCACAAGTAAATTAGCCCTTACAAACATATAAAATATGGATCTCATAGCCCCTTATGGCCAGAGCCAAACCTAAATTTTTCTTTTAGACCTGAGCCTATCTTAAAGCCTAAATAACTCAAACAATTTGGCTTAAGCTCAAGTTTGATCAAATTTTAAAGCTCAATTAGGTTAAGGTAGCCCCAGATGGATTAAAACTCGATTGGGCTCTGAGTAACCCAAAGACCAATCAAGTCAGGCTAGACACAAAAGCCTAATTTCAAGTCATCTTCTTGTTGTCATATTCTAATTGCCACTCTCACATCATTGATCAGAATATCATATTATACATACCAAGTTATTGTTATAATAGATGTTGAGTAGAATTTATCATAGTAGAATAATAATCATAAAAAGCACGAATACCAAGATGTAATCTATAATGAAGGAAATAGATATAAAACAATGACAAGATCATTAAGACTCCTTAATGGAAAATACAATACTGAATATGAAACCTCTCAATTTCACATAAAGAATCATGAAAGGATCAAAAACATCATTTGTATCTAATGGATTTGTATTAAATCGTTATTAGCATCATCAGGTTAACCCTTAACACAATCTTCTTTTTTACCATATTTTATGTTAACATTTTATCAATCAATAAGTGTTAGAGGCTAAGAAAACTCAAACAGATTGACTGAGAGTCTGTGAGAGAAGTTAAGGTAGAGGCTAGTGGGAGAAGGGGGTTAGGACTTCAACATTGATAGATATGAGACAACAAATAAGTAATCTAGGTACTAAATGAAGGAAGTTCTAATCAATTCCTAATGATAAAAACCTAAATAATATTAATAAGTATATTATTTTAGTGATAAATAATATAAGAATATGACGTAGTCATAAATTCAAGAAGATAGTTTATAAAGATTATAAAAAAGAAAGATGAAGTTTACAACTTATAAAATGAAGATCAAGCTAAAAACAAAATAAGATTGAGGCTCATCGAGGTAATTTTACATTTTGTATTATTAATTACAATCTCAATTTTTTAATTCGGTAGTCTCAAAGGCTCACCCTACATAAACATTTTATATTACTTCATAGCTTGAGTCTTTTCATTTATTAAGAGGTGTTAAAGCTTTTGCTTTTCAGATAAAAGCCTCTTAATATTTCAAACACTTTTTTAAGAAACATTTTGGGGAGTGTTTAAATAATAATTGCATTAAACAAATTGAGTGTAAGCATTTGAAGTTATTAAATCATGCTTTGGAGAGATTGATCAGTTTATATGGGTTAGTGGTCGACTAATATAAGTTAAAGTTATTAAATTATAATTACTGAGAGTTTATAGTAACATTGGTTGATATATTAGTTAACTAATATGCCCTACTAGTTGATCAGTGCCTTAATCGCTAATGAATCTATACTTTTAACGCACAGTAGTAAACCAATGTTTAGATTAAAAGACTGGTTCTTTGTAAGTAGCTATTGTAATAACTAGTTTTTGGCTCCAATGACTAGTAGAAGTCTCAAAATCCTATAACTACATGTTTCTCATTAGTTCTTACATCAAAAAGAATTTATGTGTTTTTTTACACATATTTATAAATGTTTATTAAATATTTCAATATCATTATCTCATACTTATGTGAGTGGGCCTCTTTTTTGAGTTATCAAAGTGTTAAAGTGAGATTTTTTAAGTTGTAAACTTTAGTTAAGGTATTATATTATTGTACTTTGTGGTGTTTTAATTGACATTAAGGTTCCTTTTTGCTCAGAAATGATTGTACAAAGGTTGATATTTTTCTTGAAAGAAGAATTATGATAAAGTTTTAAAAAAGAGTCTTGGAAGTGGATATAGGCAAAGATTGTTTGTCTAATAACTATAAATCAGTTTACATTCTCTCTTCCCTATCCTTTTTAAATCATATTAAATTATTTTAGTCATTTTTGCTAAGAAATATCTTTATTCTTGTATATTGATTATTGTTAAATTGAGTTCTTTGGTTAGAAATTTTCATTAAAGTTTCTAAATACTTAATTAACCCCCTATTAGGTGCATTAAGTAATAACACTAGGTTTTATTTACACAACACGTAAGAACGATGTCATTTTGTTTACATATATAAAAGAACACTTTTTTATAATTTAGAGTTGAGGCTTCAAGCTAAGCTAAAGCTACGGAGTTTGAGCCTATAGCCCAAATCTTGAATTTAAAAAAAAGAATGAACTTGACATAAAGCTTAGTCAACCTAGGCCAAGCTTGTTGATTTTAGGCCGGGCTTAAGATGAATTGACATGCCTACTTCCTTTTAATGCTTATGATTGATAAGTATAGTTCATACTATGTTTTCCTAGGTGCTTTAGTGTGTTTTTAAATAGTTATTAGATGATTATCGTATGTATAGGTTTAGAATTATGTTATTGTATGTGTTTGTTTATATTTTAAGTGTTTATGTGGTTTAGAGCATGAATTCAATCTTAAATTTATGTTCTATGAGGTGTTTGATGTGTTTGCGAGTGTTAAAAATAAGGAAATTAAAGAATAAAGAAGATGGAGGAAGCTTGAATCTAACACCCCACTCCCGCAAGACACGTACCCGACATCCTGAGGGATATCTGAGTCCGTGCCCCGCGAGAGTGGCATGCTGTAGCACTCAATCATTCAAATTTCAGTACAATTTTTTTGAAACCACAAACGTAAAGTGCAGAAATTGATAACCAAATCGTGCCCACTCTATTCGCAAACTTTTTCAATCATAACAATACAATCAACAGAATTTTCAATAGCCATTTGAGCCCTTTCACAAAAACAAAACACTTTAGTCATAAAGTCTTTACATTACAACATAAATCATATACACCTTTTTACAAAACTTTATGAATACATAATTTGATATAAAAGTTTCGGAGTATACAATTCTATACAAAACAAAAGAAATACAATGCAGACGGGAACTGATCCCGACCTCTATCCCTTACTTGTACGTTGTAGGGATACTCCCGTTTGCCTAACAGGATATTCTTCTGATCTTGAAAAATATTTGTAAATTTTGGGTGAGTTTTGCGAACTTAATGAGTATCCATCATCGATGGCTCACCCAGTCATATAACACATAAATCACATTCACATCATTTCACAATTCACATTCAATACAATTTAATCATTCATATTATGCATATGCAGTGTGTATGAGACTCACTTTCCATTTATTACTTTGTTGTGACCGAGTGCCTAAACTGTCCCGTATCCATTGTGGATATCGGGCTCATTAAACGTTGAGCCTGAGGCTCTGAATCACTTTCTGAGCTTGAGGCTCTTTTCACACTTTGAGCTTTAAGCTCTGTATCACTTTTTTTGAGCTCGAGGCTCTTTACACACTTTGAGCTTTAAGCTCTGATCGGTGGCTACTCTGGTCACAACTCCCATTATCTGATTATGCATTCATGTATGGAATATATCTCACATTTTCAATCAATCATATCATGAAACATTTAGTTCGTCACATTCACATGCAAGTAGCACTTCAATATCT
>JAOQMS010000001.1:1760013-1774842 GCA_027563885.1 Erythroxylum longipes | reverse complement strand
TATGCTAGAATGTTCAGGAAGTACAAGTCAGATTGAATGTATGTGTACAACAGTTATCAGACGATTATGATAACTTATCAGTTATCTCTTTAGTATCCTCATTTTTTCTTATTAGATATGAATTTTGAGGATGAAATTCTTTTAAGGGGGAGAGAATTGTAAGGCCCCAAAATATACCCTGGATGAAATGTTTCATATTCAAGGCAATAAACATATGATTGGCTTGTTTTTTGAAGTTGAAATTCGAAATTAAACATGTGAGGGAATTGTGAACTTGATAGTATGTATTAATAAAAGTGTTATGAGATTTGAATTGGCATGAATATGTGTTAAGATGATAAGAATTGAATGATTGAAAAATGATGGTTATATGTTAAGTCTGGTTTAACTGCTGAATATACTTTGGTATTTCAGCTATATATTGACCTATAGACATCAAAATGGGATGTTTTTTAAATTCAAATGAAACTAGATACATTTATCTACAACTTTCATGTAGGAACCCAAATCTGATTCTACCTTAAAAATTTTTGAATTCTGGTTTGAAGTTGAGTTCTGGTTGTTGTCCTTGTTTTCAAACATCATATGATTTTTGGGGTACAAATCCTGACATAATTAACCAAATTGCATGAAATTTATGTCATTAGAAAATTAAGACATAGGGGAATGAAATTAATTAATAATATCATAGGCAAATGTGGGGATTAAAGGAAGAATAAGGACCAATGTGCAATTTTCCTACAATTAACTCATGGACCAGTAAGATTAAAGCATGTGTGTCCAATGGAATCATAACACATGGTCCAATAGAATCATAACACATGGTCCAATATAATTGTAACACATGTTCCAATAGCATTGCAACATATGGTCCAATAGAATTGGAACACATGGTCTAATGAGATTGTAACATATGGTCTAATAGGATTGTGACATACGGGCCAATGAGATTGAAACATATGTCTAAGACTAGAACATTCATGAAAAGACATATATAGAATGCAGGTGGACGAAATTTGATGGCTTAACTTCATGTGTTTCTCCTCTCCATTTCACCTTTTTCATCCCATCATTTTTCACTCGGTGATTCAAGCAAAACCAAAGAGAAAGGGAAGGAAAAGCATTAGAAGAACTACTTTGTCAATCTAAAGGTTTGGGATTTCACGTAGTTGATTTCTATATTTGTGTATGATTGAATGGATATAAAGATTCAATTGGATGAGGAAATGTTGTTGTAATGTTTCTTTGTTGTTATTTTAGTGTTATCTTAGACAGAATTTGTTAAATATGACAGGAGAGCATCGTGTAGTGTATTTCTGTCTAGGGTTTATTTGAGTTAGTCATATTGTTTGAGTCATAACTTAGTCTAAAGACTCCCAAATTGTGTGATTTTAGTTCAATATGAAACCTAAGACATATATCTAAATATCTCTAGAGAGACTCTGACTTAATTCTGACTCTATGACCTTACAAATTGAGATCGAAAAGGGTGATTTGATGCTGCCCCTATTTTGAAGCAGCTTGTGATGTTTTGCTTATATCTCATGATTTAGAAGTCCAAATGGTCTGATTGTTAGTGTTATTGCAACTTAAGACATAGAGGAACAATTTTTTAGAAGAACCTATTGCCCAAAAACCTTAGTTTTTATGTCAAAATGGTCATACAAAACTGACCCAAAAACTGTCCTGTGAAAATAACTGTTTCGAGGTTTCGGGTCCCTTACCCCACAATTATGGGAAATGGTTAGGAAGGAAAAAAAAAAGAGATTTTGTGCAATTGATGACGGTGTAAGGCTAATTGAGTAATAATTAGTTTACTTATGCATGATTAATTGAGATGATAATGTAAAAGATGTATGTTGTATAATGTTGAATTACTTAGATGTGATCATGAATGAATGAGTTCCAAAGGCTTATGTATTATGAATTGAATATGGATGTATGTGAATTGGAAATTCCTGTGATAATATTGTGACAATTCCAGACCATCAGTTGTCCAAGGAGTTTGATAGTTGGAGTTGTATTGGAAGTGCTTTCTAATTGTGTGCATATACAAAATGTGAGATGACCTAACACTTTTATTGATGCATAATTGCACATTTTTGTATTTCTAAGGTATGTTATGTTTGATCAAATGTCAATGAATAAGGTCATTTGGAGCGAAATCGAATAAAAACATAAGTTGTTCTTCATCTTTTGCATAAAATTCTGAAATTTGAAATGATTTGTTTTAAAACTGCTGAGTTCTAGTTATTGGTAAATAGGCATGCCTAGAAGGGTCTGCAGCTGCTCCTTGACACATTTAAGGTGTCGACACTTCGGTGTCTCCTGATAATGAAACTTCGGTGTCTGAGACATAAGTCTCTCCTGATATTGACACTTCGGTGTCTCCTAATAAGGACACTTCGGTGTTGAGACATAAGTCTCTCCTGTTTTGTGATACCAATAGGTATCTCCTGTTCTAGTCCCGTTATCCACTTCTGTACAAAGGATTGGCAGGGTAACTTGTTTTGTATTTTGATATATGTCCAAATCTAAAATAAGATAAATTTTGATTTGATATAAGTTAAGTTCAGTTCTGACATAGATAAATGATGATATGAGGTAAGCAAGATTTGCTCAGATACTTTAAAGTTTTGTTTTGTGATTCTAATTCTGTTCAGATGCTTATAAATGTGAAATAAGAATATATTCTGTTTTGATATGTTATATTCTGATTTGAAGCAAATTTTATTGAATGTTCAGTAATTTGAACAATTAAAGATTGTCTGAGATTTGATGTGATTCATTGCATGTGAATGCTAGGCGATTGTTAAAAATAATCGTCGAATTATATGTTGCTAGTTATTCCCCACTAAGCTATATGCTTAGCACGGAGGTTTTGCCCCATGTAAGTTCTGATAAAAAGGTTTAAAGAGGGGGGCAAAGACAACAGCAATGGATAAAGAAAGATGCATTTTGTTTTGGCAAGATGTACATTTGAATTTTCTTTTTTGATGTATTTAATGTCTTGTATTTTGATGTAAATGGTTTGTAATAACATTAACACAATTTGGTTTTGGAATTAAGGCTTGCATATAATAAGTACCATGTATATGTGATGTTCTGAGTATGACCCAACCAATGATGAATGAAATATATGTTCCTTGAGTTTTTAGAAATGCTTTACTATATATTGGATTACTTTAGTTCTGTTTTGTATAGCATCTGTATATTCTCCCAGAGGATATGTGGGTGTTACACTTAAACTATATTTGTCCTTAAGCAAAATAAAGAACACTGGACTATACAATAATAAATAATGGAAGAACAATTTTCCCAAATAATAGTCAAAGATATTAACGATCATTTCAACAAACACAACCTAAGAACTTGAAACTCATAATACTCTATGAACAAACTATTCTTCGCATATTTAGTCAAAATCAATAAGTACTTCAATTCAAAGAGCCATTAATAAGTGTGATAGACACTCACTCCACTCTCTGTACTCTCAAGCATTCAACTGTAGGATAATATATTCATTCATTGTTCATTTCAAGTAAGGCTTATACCATAAACTTGCTTACCAATCCAATCTCCACCACTCACATCAAACACAAATATCAATTTGAAGGTATTTATTTTAGTTGTAATGAGGTCGGGCTAAGGGTAGGAAAAAGGAATATTACAGTTTAAAACCACAAAACAAAATGAGCATTTAAAGTAATATAAACAACGATCCATATATTACTCAATTCTTTCCATTCAAGTTAACAATATTGGCACTCCCCTTTTTATGTCTCTCCTCTTTCCTTTCATTTTTTTATCTTCTCTTTTTTCCTTCCTTTCTTTTTTCTTTTTCTCTTTTTCTCTTTTTTCCTCTTTTTTTCCCCTCTTTTTTATTTGTTTAAAACAAGGAAATCAAAAGAAGAAAAATATAAAGGAGAGATAATTACTACAACCATACTCATTCCTAATGCAATAGCCAACAATATCCTATGATTCTCCCACACTTATTCAAATAATTATTCCGCAAACCTAATAATACACATTCAAATGCTCAACTTGCCTTATGATAGGTACAATGAAGAGGATAAATAATTAAGGTCAAGGCTCATATTTTGGGTTTAAAGAAAGAACATGTTTCATGTTAAGCTCAAAAGGGGGGTTCACTAAAGGTAACATCATGGTGACTTTTTAAGCAAAAGGGGTAAATCCTAATTGCCTTCACTATTTCAATGTTTGCATAAGATTATGTGATCTCAACTAGCATTTGCAAACAAGTTTTAGAGTTCCTCTATCATGAACAAACACTCTCAACAAAGAATACTTGAATTTGGTGTTTAATAATTCGAAAAGGCTCAAATTCTTAACAAATGAAAAGTGTCATTCATCTATCACAACATACTAATGTCCTTTTAACCAAAATCCAATTCAATTAGTCTAAGCATGCAATTATACTCATTCACTCATATTATGCATTTCTAATCCCGATCAAGTTTATGTCATGACCATGCATCTCTAGCTATTAAATGGAAAAACAAATACATAACACACAAATAATAAACATTTTTTTAACTAATACTCCTCCTACACTTAAACATCATAATTTTCCTAATGTGATAAAAAAAAGTAAAGAGGGTGTTAAGAAATAAAATAACATAACCAAGGACAAGTATTTAAACTCAAAGACATTAAACTAACAAGCATTATAAATAATAAAAGAACAAGGATAGAAGTACGATACAAAAGTGTGGGTGGTGGCTGTGTCGATGCGGTGTGAAGCATAGAATACTACTTCGAGAAGTGGAGAACAGTTGTGGGGAAGACAAATAGAAAAGATTGAAAAGTAGGCCTGTGCACACAAAGCAAACATATTAGGTCGAGTTTCACTAAAAAAAATAACAAACAACTAATTGAAATACAAAATAGAAATTATATAGGTTGCCTCTCATTTAGCACTTCTTTAATGTCTTTTAGCTAGACACCTCAACCGTTATGCTTAAGGTGGATCAATCAAAGGGATTGAGTCTACTGTTTTCTTCTCTTCATTGGGATTTTTCTTGAAGAATTTCCCAACCTCTCCCTTATTTACATCAACTAGCAATTGGTAGCATTCATCACTCTCTTTAAGTACCACTTAAGTTAATATATTTCTAACTATTAACCTAAGTGTCCATAGTTTCTCGTTCCAAATTAAACTTCTCTCGATCCTTCGTTTAATATAAAAATGATGCAAAGTTTGATCATATTGTTACATCCATTCAGTTCAGAAACTATAGCAACATCAGACAACAACACATTCCCTCAATCATGCATATTTGACTAAAATAGCTACATTAATCCTCAAGAAAAAGAGATCAGCCTATCACGAAAATAACAAGATTCGTCATATTCAAATACTTCAATCTTATCTTTATCAGTAGTATTTAAGAAGTAAACCAAGTAAATAACTGAATGAACTATAAAAAGATAACAAACAACAGTCAGCTAAGTTATGAAAGTAACAAGTTCAGCAACAACAAGAAACGGAGCTACAGATGAACAAAATAAGCAAACAAGGATCGGGTGAGTGTGAAGGCGGTGGTCTCCTACACCTCTCAAGCTTCCCGCATTAGCTCTCGCCTTATGCTTCAACTTGTTCTCATCCAGATGCTCGCACTGCCTTCCCCTCTCTGCTATATTTCTCTCTTCTTCCCCTCAGTCGACTGGTTTCTGCTTCCTTTCTCTCTTCTCTGACTTCTTTCTCTCCATTTGCCTCTGGTGTCTGTTGAGTGAAGAATGAAGACTGGAATGAAAGATGTCGCCACCACCCTCATATCCTTTCTATTTGTAATCTCGTCAAGGTTTAAGTTTTTGTGTTGTCCCTCCTATACATGGCATGTAACAAGTTGATAAATTAAAGAAAAATGGGTCACGGGATGCAAGAGGTGGTCACGGGTGTGACCACCTTTGACACCCTCATGCAACTATGGTCACGACCATAACTGTACACCCGTGACTCACATGTTCACGAGTGTAACCATGTAACTCACACACGTGACTTACATGGTCATGAGTGTGACCTTAATTTGTGACATGCAATTGACTTGCATTCCCATTTTCATGCAAAATTCCTCTAATTTCCAATCCAACATTCACAATACAATCCAATTAACATCCATGCAATATTCACGTTATTTTCACTCAATTCACCACAAATATGGATTAAAAACTAACCAAAATCAAAATATGAATGCAACCAAAATTCAACAGAAATTAGACACATCAGTTATAACACTTCATCATACATAATCAAAAAATGGTCTTCTTGTAACGATCATTGACAAATATATTAGGTTTTTATTTGGAGTGATTGATAACACTAATAACATGTTTACATAGATAACCATATGGGTCTTATACCTTCAATTACAATAATGGACTCTTACTAACCTAACAATATACTTCCTATCCCTTTTACTAACCTTATATGCTCAATCCATCTTCTATACAGTATTACATTCCATTGCTTATTTCTTTTTTAAGCTTTTTAACAACTACAACTACAATATCTAACTTCTATACACATATATCTTCTTTTCAGCATGACTTTTCATTATTATGGTTTTTATTATTTCTAGCATATTAATTACCGGTCTATCCCTTGTTGATATGATCTATTTGTTGAAAGTCTCATTCATGTTATTATTAACAAATAGATACTTTAAGTAAAATGACTGGTATGACCTAGTCCAAGTGTTCTTTATATATTCTAGCAAAGAAGAAGCATACCCAAGTTTAATTTTGTCCGATCTCTTGATTTACTCATTGAAGTCTTTAACATATATTAAACATGCATATGCCTATAATTGTCTCCTTAAGTCTTTTCCACTCTAATGTCTCTTCCAGTTTTAATAAATGTATCTAGCAAATATTCTGCAATATGAATTTGGTAATATGATCTCAGCAGCTTTTACTAGTCCTAAAATATATAAGTCAATCAACATAAGTTTAGATTAAAGTAGTTTAAGGCAATATTATATTAAATAACAATAAAATTTTTATTTACATTATGCATATTATATATTATTTTAACTCCATCCACGTCTTCTAATTCCAAATTCTTTGATAAGAGTGACATAAATTAGCTTCATGAATTAGTATTTTCCATTTCCAACACAACTTAGGTTAAGGGGTATATCCATTCATCTCTATCTTTTCCAATTAACTGAATAATTTTTCTTAAAATTCTTGTCTTTAAGAAACAACCATCCATCCTAAGTATGAACCTCAAGTATCTCCATTATGCTTTTGTAGTTGCAAAACAAATATATAACTTCTAAAATTAATCCTAAAATAAATTGATAACCTCTTAAATTATAACAAGAAGGTTTCTTGATTCCTTAAGAGTTTCAATTCTATATAGATCCAAAATTGTTGACTTTTAACTCAAAGATATAATGTTAAAGCTTAGAATATTCACTAGCTTAGTCTAATTTTCTCTCCTTTCTTAACTTCCTTTTGGCAATCTTGCACAAACTTGCATTCACAAACATATTCAACTTTTCTCTATATTCTTCAATCATCTAAGTAGTAGTTATACTATAGTTTTCCATAATTTTATCTTTGAAGTGTTTACTGAGAACTTGATAATTGTCAATTTATGTTTGTTAGTTATAAAACATGTATGATCGATTCTATAAGTCTTAAATTTGAAATATTTATCATTACTACTATATGATACTTATAGGTCCCACTTGCATTATTCACTACATTCTACTCTAATCAACTAATACTTCCTTTTTTTCAACTAACATTAAATCATGTTGCCATTGAATAATCAACAATAATATTTTTAAATTCTTTGATAGAGCCAAATTCCATACCTAATATACACTATGATGTTCCACCACCTGGTTGGTATCTAACACTTCTACTAGGCCTGCTTAATGTCTCCTCAGACTTCTCAATACTAGAGTACTCATCATTGTCAAGGAAGCTCTTGATTGAGGTACTCATCACTTTGAAGAAAGCTTCTGCAGTCAATGAAATCAATCTTTATTAGTTGATGGCCATCTATATATCAAATATATCTTGCCCTCCTTCAACTTCATTATAATTTTCATCATGTGAACTAACATTGCCAACTGAATTGTCATCTTTGCTTTCAACACCACTTTTTGGTTTATGAACATTTCCAGCTTCAACACATATATCCTAAATAGAAGTGTCTAACTTATGTGTAACAAGCACCTCATACATTTTTAATAAGAACATAAATGAATCAAAGATTCGACAATGAAGATTTTTAAAGGATAAAATGAAGTTTTAGGTTTTTGGAAAATTGTTTCAAGTAGCTACAAACTCTAGTTCAAGAAAATAACATCATATTAAAAATCTAAAATGCAATAAGCATTTTATATAAACCCAAAATTGAGCTAATCACTGTTTATGGGTTAATAACATGTTGATCACAACAAGGATAAACATAATAAAATAAGTATCACAAACATTGCACCACTAGTAATAAAAATTGGGACCTCATGCATGCATAATATATAAGAGATAATGGCAACACTACATGCACATACTTACCTATAAAAAACTCTCCACATAAAGGAAGAAGGGGTCATAATTTCTCCTTAAACTAGACAATAGAAAATTGTATTTGATTAACAAAAGTTTAACACACGTTAAGAACTCACAACTTCAAACAAAGATTTACTTGTGTATAAGCTGAACTGGCAACCTCGACGAAGAAGAAGACTATGGGCACCGACGAAGACAAACAGAGACGCAGGAGAAATGGAAATTGAGAGAGGAAAAGGAGATACTGTTGGCCAAGACAACAAGAGTGAAATGTTTTCTTAATGTTATCAAGTATTTAAACTCAAATTAAATTCCTGTGCAAGTATTTAAGTTCAACTTGCATCTTTTGCCAATGACTTACACCACAAATAGATCCTTGTAGGTCACTCCATCCTCCTCTAGTACGTGGTGGTTATGTTTGTTGCTTTGCAATCTGTATAGAGTCGCTTTCTTTCAGTATACCTGATTTTTGGACTTAGTTGACTTCGAGGCCACCCAGCTTTGTTATGGCAATCCAATAGGTAGACTTTAACACCAACATTTGTTGAACCTCCGAGCCACATGGAGCCAAAGTATAGGATCGCAAAAAGCGGATTCAAGGTGTTTGTTGAACATGGTACAGTATATATATATATCAATCAAGCACATGGGCTCGGATATTCTTGAACCTTGTATAAGCAGCCAGCGCTTATTAGTAAATCCTCCATTCCCTAGTTATAAGCATTAATACCCTTCTCAACCTATTCTTTCATTGTTATTTTCGTCTTCTACCCAGGAGTCATTCTAATTTCTGGCTTATGTCCCCAAGACGATGAGCTAAGAAAATCAGCAACTTGGTCTTAAACCATATGTTTTCTGATAAGCTTTGCTTAGTTTGGATAAGTTGAGTGAAAGTATAGGAGGATATGAAGAAAAGGTCGACGATATGGGGTGGTTGTTTAAGAGTACGAAGACTTGTTGTCTTGTGTCTGGCATGCTTCTCAGCCTTCCTCGTATACCAGATCAGATTGTCTTCTGTTCATCTACTGAAATCCAGAGTTCTTACAACTCCAGGTATGGCTGCCCTACATAGCTCCTACCCTGTTTGTCTTATGTTTCAAACACATGGCTCTTAATTGCTTTCTTAGGAATTCGATATGCACTAATGTCAATGTATACGGAACTAATAGTCATGTATATGGAACTAGACAAGCATTAGAATCTCTTAATATCTAATTTTTTAATATGCAAGCTTTAAAATAATAATAATATCTGTCCGATGGTAATAGGACCCGACCATTTTTTGAAATTTGCAGGCCTTGAGCTGGTCTCAAGTTTAGGCTGTCGAAGCCCGACCCGGACCGAGATTCGACAAGTAATAACAAAATTATGTTGTTTTGTAAAAAATCGACATCATTTTAATATTTTAATTTTAAAAAATTTTGGACCTGACATACGAGCCATTGTCATGTCTATCTATCCTTATTAATTTGACTTGGCACGTCAAAATGGTTAGAACGTGATTATTTTTTATCATTAATATATTAATCATGGTTATCTGGATTTTAATTTTTTTAATTCGTTAGATTAATTCTTCGTTTTGTGATTTTAAACAGAAGTGCCACGTGAAAATTTGTTGGTATCATATCTTCTTTGGGGAGGTCAAATCAGATGCGACCGCACTCAGTCGCGATATGATCTCTGCATGATCGACGGTTCAACTGTCTTGGACCCCACGAGCTACACTTTCTTTACAGGGCCCACCAACTCTACCTCAAATTCAGCGGTCAAGATCAAGCCTTACCTCCGCAAATTTGAAGGCATCGTGATGGACCGTATCAAAGACATCACGATCACCTCAGGCCTACCAGAGAAGTCGTGTCAGGTCCCACATGACGTCCCAGCCCTTGTGTTTTGTGCAGGTGGGTACACTGGAAACTTCTTTCACGAATTCAATGATGGGTTTATACCCCTCTTTATCACCGTCAACACAATCTTCCCCAATCAGGACTTTGTGATTGTGATATCCCAAGGTCATGATTGGTGGATCGACAAGTACGCTGATTTGCTCAACGTGTTCACCAGGCACCCAATCATTAAGCTCGATAATGAAACGACGACGCATTGCTTTCCTTCTGCTAACATTGGCCTAATATCGCACGGTTTTATGATAATAAACGACACGTTAATACCTAACACAAAATCATACTTCCATTTCCGCGGTCTGCTACACAAGGCCTATGGTCAAAATTTTGCTTCATCTTCTCCCATGTCTAATTTTCCAAAGTCGCCGTCTCGACCACGACTCTTGATCGTAAGTCGCAGTGGAGACATCGGTCGTGTTATCGTGAATCAAGACGAGGTGATTAAGGAAATGGAAGAAGTTGGTTTTGATGTAATTGTGTTCCAACCTACAAGTAACACTTCATTACGTGACGCATATGCGTTAGTTAGCTCAAGTCACACCATGGTAGGGGTGCACGGGGCGGCACTTACACATTCATTATTTCTCCGACCAGGTTCGGTGTTTGTGCAGGTGGTTCCGATCGGGATAGAATGGGCTTCCGACGTATATTTTGGGAGGGTGGGAAGAGGACTAAACTTGGAGTACTTAGAGTACAGGATAGGAGTGGAAGAGAGTAGCTTAGTAGAAAAATATGGGAGTGAAAGTAAGTTGCTAAAAGACCCACACGCTCTTCAGATCAAAGGGACAGGATGGCCTACAGAGATCATGGACATTTACTTGAAAGAACAAAATGTAAAGCTTGACTTGGTTAGGTTCAGGGAGTATTTGGAGAAAGCTTATGTAAAGGCCAAGAAGTTCATGTACAAGGAGGGCTAATTAAATTCTCAAGTTCATGTTAGCGTGCTTTATGACCTTTTTTGTTGTTGTTAGTTTTGTAGATTTTTACGTCAATTTTTGGTATATTCACTGTAATGTCTATATTGTTAAACCAAGATCTTTTTTGAAACAGAGAAATCTGTAGTCATTATCCTTCAGATGTGCACTGAATAAATCTTCGAATTGACGCAATAGTCTACAATTTATGCCAATCGATACTCCGCATTAGGCAAGCCTTGTATGACATGCTCGATCAAGAGAGAGTAGGTAGAGAATTCGAACACATGATCTTTTGACCTCATACCCCCCACTCCACCAATTCGACCACCCCCTAGTGTCTAAACCAAGATTCTTGAGTTTCTTTTCCAAACATATAAATGAGACCAACGATTTAAAAATCGGATTAAAAATTAATCCAATAAAATACGAAGTTTAAGATTTAAAAGGTTCAATCAGTATTAAACCGTCATAAACTTGATTGAAGATTGAAAGAATTTGAAATTTGAAAGAGATTGTTCTTATCCATCGAAAAATTTAAAGTTTAGAAAATTAATTAAAAAATTGTTAAATGAAAATTTATTTATTTATTTTAGTTTTAAAATTTTTATTAATTTAGATAAATCAATCAATTAATTAATAAGTTGATCGTTCGTAACAACAAGAGTTATTAAAATTAATCAAACTAAAAAGTTAAAAATCGAACTATAAATTTAACCCTTTTAAAATTTTTATAATTAAACTGACCAAATCAATTGAATTTTTTAATGATAGCGTTTTAGGCTTGTAGCTAAGTATTGAGAATATTATATATAATTTATAGGAATGGAAATGGCCAAGATAGATCTGAATCCAGGCCAACAACTTTTGTTAGGATCTAAACCCGACCTGAGGTCTCAATTCGGCCTACAATAGCAAGGCCCGAGCTTGAGCTTGACATGGCCTAATTCGACTTGATTTTTTTAATTTTTTATTAAAAATAGAAAATGATATTTTTTAACAAAATGACATGATTTTTCCTACAGGTGTCAAACCTCTGACCTGGTTCGATCAATCCACCTTGACCTGTTCATTAACCTCGGCCTCAAATGCCATCCCTACTGTGCACATTTAAAATGCCCTTGGCTTTTATGTTGAATGAAAGGTTTAAAAAATATCCAATGTTTTAAAATTTGACCTAAAAGTTAAATTGATACGCCTAGAAATTTAATATTTAAAATATTCAATTGATATTATAAAATCGAATAAAATTGAATAATTTAAAATATAATTTAAAAAATTGTTCTTATTTATAAAAAATTTAAAATTTAACAAAAATTATTTATTAATTAATTAAAATTTAATTATTTTAAGAAATTTTTTTTTTTAATCATTAAAAATATCAAAAATATTTATCTTTAAAGATTTAAAATGGGAAGTCTTGTATACTATCTACGTTGACATTTTACAAGTATTCATTTTTAAAAATTCGTAATTTAGTTATTTATATAAAAGGATAAAAAATATACAGAAAAATGTTTCGACAACTTAAGACTTTGAATTGAATATATTATTCATATAAAAAAGTGTTTGGATACAAATTTTTATTTGCATATGAATTAACTTAATTTTAGTATAATGATTAGTCAGTTTTTATTAATTTAACGTAAAAATTAATATTTTAAAGATCAGATTTCTTCTAGTATAGTGAATATGACTATTATTTAGGAGGCAGTTGGTTCGCATAAGAGAATGGTAATAGAAATGAGAATAAAAATAGTGATGAATGAGAATAGATATTATCATTATAATTATAATGGTTGGTAAGAGGAAGGAATGATTATCATTACCATTAATAGTGGTTGGTTCGTAAAAAATATTGAGAAATAAAAAGTTACTATATTTTAATTAATTAATTATAATTTAATTAATTATATATGTTAATTAATTAAAATATTATAATTAATTTTAATTAATTATATTGTAGCTAATTAATAATTATATTTTAATTGATTAATTATAATATTCTAATTAATAATATTTTGATTAATTAATGAATTATATTTAATTAATTATATTGTATTTAATTAATTATTAATAATATTTTAATTAATTATATTGTAATTAATTAATTAATTAACAATTATATTTTAATTAGTTATATTTTATTAATTGTAATAAGTACACTCTTATATAACAATGATACTCATTTCTCTAGATTAAGAAATGAATGAGGTATGACCCATAAATGGGTAACTAAAATAATGACTCTATAATCATAGTCCCTTACCAAACTCAACTTTTCATTACATACTTATTCTTATTTTTTCATATCAACTAAATAAGTACACTCTTAATTTTTGTGGCCGAAGACATCGGCTCGATGCCCAGGCCCGATTTTGTGTAAGGGCAAGAAAAACACACTTAAGGCCCACATTTAACTTGCCTGTATTTTGTCTTCTTTTTTTTTTTTTTTTGAGTTAACTCTTAACATTTTTATAAAGAAAAACAAAGATAACATAGCAATTTTTATTTTAATTTACGTGGAGCAAACGTTAGAAACCGCCGTCTCGATGCTCCTTACACATGTTAACTTCCCAACACCACCAATTTTCACTTTCAAGGAGCCAATTAACACCAACTCTTATCCGTATTGAACAAGCAAAAAGAACATACGATACCTCCTCACGCCTGAACTTGTCTCAATCAGCTATTTCCTTTGACTAGAATCCTTAAATTCTTCGTATGGGGCTGCTTTCCTCTCTCTCGCTCCCTCGGACTTTTCAGCTGGGACACGGCTTCAACTTCCTATATAACAGCTCCAGCCTAGCTCCAGTACATGACCATCTGAAGGCCACACAACATCATCAGTTCTCATAAACGTGAGGCTTTGGATTTACATCTAGTAGTACTCATGGTATTTTACAGTTTGTTTAGCTGTTTCTCATCAGGTTCTACCCGAGTCGAGTGTCAAGGAGATGAGGGAAGCACACAACAGAGTAGAGTACAGAAGGAAGAAAATTTTCTATCAAGTGAAGACAAGTTGATGAAGAAGAAGAACAAGTGCATGAACAATCATCCCAGGAATACAAGCCCTCCAATTCCTCTTACCTACTTTCCCGTCGGAAGCAGACTTTCTTACTTGTGAACCATGATTATACATCATTAGTTGACTCTCCTTTTCTTTTCTTTCCATTCAATTCTTTTTTTTTTCATTTTTTGCAGTCTCCTTCCCTGCAGATGGAGTTTTAGAATCCCTTTTTTTTTTTGGGTCAATGTTCAATTACTAAAATATCCACAGGTTCCTCATTGATACAATAAGCACTCAAATTTTTTATCTAGCCTCTTCCCTTCGGTGATATTTCCTTTCCCAAATTCGGTTATTAATAGAATAAAAATTTTGGTTTGCATTATAATTCAACATTTTATGAAAAGGTATAAAATTATCCACCAATCTTCAACCAAATAACTTTTTTTAA
>JAOQMS010000001.1:1699752-1732868 GCA_027563885.1 Erythroxylum longipes | reverse complement strand
GTGCAACACGGCAGTCTGTCACGTGGTTTCAATTAAGGCTAATCATTGATTCTAATTTCTTAAATTGGGAAATTGATTATGTACAAAATCTTGAAATATGTGGTCTAGTTTCAATCCCAACAATCGGCCAAACGGGTGTAACAGTAAAGATGAATTTTTTAATTTTATTTTAAAATGTTAAAATGTATTCAATTTTTATTATATATTTTTAATTATATAATAATGTTTAAACTTTTTGTCTTATTGATTGAATTTTTATTCAATTTTTAAAATATTAATTTCAACTTTTAACAAGTCCTTCATATCATGTTGGATTTGTGAAGATTTGCCAAAGGCAGCAGGTAAAAAGTTATGCCTCCCAGATATAATATCTATTATATTTAATAAATTTGAATTGAATCAAAATTTATGTGTTATTATATAATTTATTTTAATAATTATAAAGTTAAGTTTATTAATTTTTTAAAACATTTAAAATATAATTTGAATGTTAGACTTGCAACTAGTTCTTTTTAACTTTTCGTTTAGTAATTAGTAATGAAAGAATTATAATAAAAAAATTGAATGAAAATAAAAATAAAAATAAAAATATTAATTATGTGTGTTTGATATCTAATCACTCTGAATGAGAGCAAATAAGTTAATAATTATGTTTGTATTCTTTATATTAAATACTCATATTTAATTATTATATGATATATTTTGTAAATAAACAACGACCACAATATTCAATATGAATTGCGTTGATATGCAGGGTTTAGGAAGTAGGGATGTCAATAAGTCAGGCCAAATCTTGGGCTAAGAGATATATTTTAAATAAAAAATAAAAAATGACGCACGCTCTACTCCACCTAGTAGGACCATGACCTAGTCAGAGCGAATAATTTTGGCCTGTGGCTCGGTCAACTCAGGTCAAAATTAGGTCGAGCTAAATTGACATTCTTACTAGAGAAGTCTAATAGTACGCAATCTTATCCCTAATTAGTAGAGGGTTGTTTCCCATTATTTTATAAATAATTAATCAACATATTTTGTATTTTACAAATTTATATTTTAAAGATTTACAAAGTTTTTAAATAATTATGAATTGTTTTTATGATAATAATAAAATCAAAGAACTACAAAAATCTTATTTTATTTGATAGCATCAATCAAAAAATAATAATTGTTAAATAAAATAAATATAAAAAACATAATAATATTTTGATGATGATATCTCATTCAAATTTCAACTTATACAAGAATAAAAATCTAACATTATCTAATTTTAATTTTATTATTCCCTATTTTTTTATTAAATTAAGAAGATGAAAAAATAAAATAAAATATTTGCAAACCCTAAATTCAGCAATGCATTGGTGGGAGATCAATGGATTCTTCCGGAGATGCACTTTTCTTGAAAGCTCTGCTGCCAAACAAGAAGAACCCAAGAGCATGACCAGCCACAGCGATCAAGAAGATGCCGCCATTAAAGGACATAAGAGCCAACATAAGCACATAAGCCAAACTAACCCTGATGGTGACCATTAACGTCTGTATCAAACCAGCCACTACGTTGTTGGTATTAGGTTTGATCAATTGGCAATGACAGAGCCACTCAACAAAAAAAGCCGTAATGAAAGTGCAGACCAACGCCACATAGTACATGTCAGTCCTGAGTCCAGGGAAGTGGGAGAAGACCACTGTGCCATATGATCCCCAGTAGAAGGACATATTCATTAAGGACTTTCTTGGATGAACGTGAATCGTTTGATTCATCGGAGCCATGGCTGTGCGTCCCATTCGTGGCATGATTGATGTTGGGCCGCTTCAAGAAGTTCAAGGTGATGGCTCTTAAGGTGTTAATGCTTCCGTAATACAACACAAGTGGCTAAAGTACATGCGTTTTTCGTGGTCTGCATTCTTGAGGCAGTACATGCCAAGACTTCTAGTACTTTGTACTATTAAATGTTATGATTCATTTCTTAGTATTTTTATAAGATTTAACAAATTATCTCTTTTTAAAAAATTATTATTTTGCTTTGTTAATAAAATTTTCATCTTCCTTATCGTTAAAATGTCATCAAAATTATATTTATACATATAAAAACGACGTCGTTTTCAAAAACCTAATTTAAACATCATTTTCAAAAAACGACATCAAACTCGAAGAAAGTCCGGCCTAGAATTTGCTTAATTTGATTTGATTTTGTTAACCTTAAATTGAACCGAATTGTGTTTAGACTCTTTTGTCACTCCTAAATTATTAAGCCTAAGTTTGGCCCATATATGAACCATCTTGGGCTAAATGGTTGAAAGGAACTATTTTGCAATGTTGGTTCTAGTTCTAGATTTTTTTTATAAAAAAATAAAGACTCCTTAAGGCTATGTTTGGTTAGAGGTTTATTAATAGAATGTAACATTATTCTATCGTTTGGGGAGAGAGTTTATAATGGAATAAAATGGAAAAAAAAACCTCCGATTTGAAAGGTCTAGGATGGAATGTAAAATGATAAACAACTTTACGCTATATTACATTATAAACCTTCCATCTAAACAACATTTCACTATATTACATTATGAACCCTTCCATCCCGTCCAAACAATAATTTTCTAATATTACATTCATTTACATTCTATTCTATTATAAACCATTTCGTTCTATTTCATTCTGTTTCGTTCCATTAAAAATTTTACCACTAACCAAACATAGCCTAAGATATAAAATAAACTCATGGCAATAATAAAAGCAAAGAAGCTAACTCTAGTGACAATGGTATTGAGATATGAGGGGCCATGGGATATGATTGAATACAACACATGTTTGTCTAATAATAATGAAACCCACCTCCCATGCCTTTCGCTTTACTTCCCACATCAAGTGAATGGAGAAACAGCTTGTACAATTCACAACATGTTTTCATCATTTCTGTCTTTTACTTTGACCGTCTTATAGAGAATGATTGCTTTCCGTTAAAAGTCCATACCACCATAACCTTACAGTGGGCTTGTGTGGATTTGATGAGCCCCAAACTAATTTCAGCTCTAATGTGTTTTAGTTCTATTTATCTATTAAAAGAAAGAATAAAAATATAAATATTTCAAGTAATTTAAATTTTCTTAATTTTTTAATGAAATCTTTTAAGAATATACTTATAATTTTCAAATATATGCCGAATAAATTTCATAAAATATATTTAAGTTAATAATTTAAAACAAATATAATAAATTATTAATTTGGGTCAGATTTGATTAGTTCAAGTCAAGTTCTGAAACTGGATTGAATCGTAATATAAGAAATATTTAATTGGTACAAGTGTAATGTTTATGTAAATTTTATTACTTTCTTAATTAAAATTTAAGAACAATATTTCTTCAACATTGAATAAAAAAAGTTTTTTTCCAAAATTTTTAGCAATTATAGAAAATTTTAAAGTACAGAGTTCTATAAAGTCTAAAGTTAAGGTTGGAATTTGTTTATTTGTTCTAATAAATGAAATTTCATTACGAAAAAAAGGGAATACGTGTAAGGATGATAATGGGGCTAGCTCGGTCAATTTTTAAAAAATATTTTTAAAAAAAATTAAAAGTGTAAAACAACATTTTTTTAATTGATCTGGGCTTAGGTTGCCTGAGACTCAACTATTCTAAGCGAATCGTCATCATTTTATTTAAAATAGTTGAATTTCGAACCAGTTTGAGTTTAGGCCAATTAAAAATATTTGAGTCGGAGTCTAATTTTCACCCCCAAATACGGGAGAATAAATATTATCCTTTACTATTCTTTAGATGTATTAGGGATGGTAAAATTGGCATCGCTCAGTCTTCTTTTGGCCCTGATTGACCAGGTCATGAAGAACGATGTTGTTTTGGAAACATTTTTATTAAAAAATAAATAGGCCGAGCTATAACTGGAGCCACGGGCTGGTCCATCCCGACCCAATCCATTAATATCCCTAAGATATACCGATTACTACAAATGTCTCTAATTTCATTTTGGATATATTTAAATTTTTACAATTATTAATTACACAATCATCCTAACTAATAACCCTTATCAAATAAAACATAATAAATTAAGAGTACGTTTGACTCCATCTCTTTTTTAGTTTTATTTTCTAAACTGAGTAAAAAATTATTTGGTTAAATTTACAATATCTTACTTTAATTTAATGCATATTGTCATAAATTATAAAACTATAAAACTGGTTTTGGTTTTTTTCTTAATTAACTCAAATATATTCAATTATTTAATATTAATTACTAATAATTATTATGAAAATATAATTTAATTATTTAGATTTAATTTTATGATTAGTTTATAATTAAAATAATAAACTAAAATTATTTATTTAAATTTAATTTATATCTAGTTTTCATTTTTTATTTAATCTTTGTCAATAACAAAAATATACTTATATCAATGTTAATATTTTTAATTTTTTATTCTTATTTAATAAAATTAGTCAACAATAGAAAATAAAAAGATATAATTCATAACAAAAAATAACAATGGAATAGCTCCTCATTTTCTTCGTATAAAATCTTTTTTAGTTATATATATTTGTTTATTTATCTTTATAGTGTATTTTAGAATTTAGATAACACTTAGTAAAGACATTAAAGAACTCACCTATGGAGATGACAATTAGGCTTGAGTGACCCTGACTCGACTCAACCCTATTAGACCCGATTTAGTCAAAAAAGTTAACAAGTCAGACTCGAACGAATCGACTCAATAGGTTCAATTTTTTTTGAAATATCTCAAACCTGAACTTATCCTGATGCTCGACATTTATAAACAAAATAATATTATTTTCATTTTTAATTTAAAAATATAGTTTAGGCCAGACAGAATAAGGGTCAAGTTCGAGCTCAAGCTGGGCTACCATAAGCCCAGTTGAGCTTAGACTTGATTGGATCTCAGGCAGAGCTTGACTTTATCAGTAACAGTCAAGCCGAGCTTGAGCCTAAGCAAGTTAGGGTCGAGTCAGATCCACAAATCAAAATCTCCACATAAATGTATGTATGAGATTTAATAGAACATAATTGAAACAAAAATAACTGAAATAAAAAATTAAATATTCACGTAAATATGTGGATAAAATTTAATCAGGATAAGGACACTTAATCAGAATAGGAGAGCTAATTCCTTCTTTCAGACCCATTACCATCCCTGGTCACATCCTACCACTTCAACCAACTTGTTGGACAGTTGCCTTTATTTCATTTCTCGTTAGACCATATTGGTAAAGCCAATTTCTATCCTTATAAAAGCTTCAAAGTCTAATCAAACACAAAAAAAGAAGAAGCAAATTTAGCATAAATCAATGCAAAGTTGGGATCTTTCTCACTTTAAGGCAGACATAATAATATTAATATTGGAAAGAGATCTTCATGTTAGGTGGAGATGTCCCACTTTGGATAGTGAAAGTATCAATTACTATTTAGAAACATTCTAATAAGTGAAATTTAGAGAAATGATATTGAAAAAGATAAGCATCTTTATTTATTTTTTTTCAATTTTTAATTTTTAAAAGAATTATTTTCTTAGCGTTTAATTAAAAAATAATGATAAACACAAATGTCATATGTAGGCTGATCAAATTTCTCAAACATAATAACTTAAATTAAATTAATTAAACTTAATTTAAATTAATAATTTAACATTATTATAATAAATTAATAATTTAAATCATATTTAGTTAGTTAGGTTTAAATTTAAAAACCAAGTTGAATTTAAATCAACCTGCCGAAATGAATAAGTACTTATTCTCAATAAGTACTTATGTGTTTGATATTGCTATTTTGGTAACTGTTGAAACGTGAAAATAGGTGTTTGACAAGTGCAGTTGCAGTTGTTGAAAAGAGACAAAATGACTAAAAAGCCTATTAATTTAATAAACTATTAATTGTTGTATAAATAATTAAAAATATATTATTAGTCATATAAATTTAAAATTATAAATAAGAAAATATTAAATTAAAATAAGAAAATATAAATAAAATAAATTTAGTAAATAAACTATTTTTAAAAAATATTATTATTCATATAAATTTAAAACTATAAATAATAAAATACTAAATTAAAATAAGAAAAATATAAATAAAATAAAGTTAGTAAATTAAATATTTCATAAAAATATATTATTAGTCACATAAATTCAAACATGTGATTTAGTTTTCAATTCGTTGAAGGTATAACGGAAAATAATAATTATCAGAAAGTTATTAATGGAAAGTAGAATTTTTATAGCAGAAGTACTTTTCTACTATAATTTTCTTTCTACTTATTAATTTCTACAATAACATCTTATTTTTTTCTAACTTTCAATTATTATCTTGCAGATGTATATATAAAAATACTTATCTTTACCGTACCGCAACTTCGAGATAAATAGTACTTGATTAATTTGTATATAACATTTACGTTGCATGTATTCCTTTGTTATTTTAAAAGTCAATTGCTATGGTCATTGTCTTTTAGTGGAGGCAGTCCTAGAGTGACTTTTTGGTGGCTAGTCTACAAAATATGTCACGGGCACCTCAAAAAAGATCAACAAGATCGAGATGTGACATCAGTGGTCATGTCGGTTTTGTTTTCTTTCTCAACTAAAATGTGATAATTTAATAAGAAACACATTTCAGATTTTACAAAATCCAATATACTAATAAAGTTAAATTATTATAAGTTCAATTTAATTAATAAAGAGAGTTATAGATTATCAAAATTATGGCTTATATTCATTTTTAAAAATAATTTAATTAATATCATTTTGAAAAGACAATTAGACATTAATTATTAAAAGTTATTGTTGCTTAGAAAAAGGGTTGATTGAAAGGTAAATAATTATCTTTAAGGTTAAAATTACATATAAACTTTAACATTTACAACAAAAGCACGGTAGATTCTAACATTTCGAAGCATTCAAATTAGGTATGACAATTTGATCCAACCCGATTACCCAAAGTTAATAGGTTAGGTTTGAGTTGATAGGGTCACAAGTTAAATTTCTTGGCTTGACTGGACCACAAGTAGGGCTCAGATTAGGGCTGCCCAGCTTGGTCAGTGACTCAACTGAAAAATATAATACGACGTCATTTTTTGAAATTATAAAAATTAAATCAATCCCAAACCCCCTTTTGATTCGTTGGGCCACGGACTACCTAGCCCTGGGTTCTCGCCTGGCTCATTGTCACCTATAATTCAAATTGCACCCCACTTTTTCAAAATATTTAAAACAATTCCTAAGTTGACGAAAATTTTAACGAGATAAACTTCTCTTCAGTTAAATGTTATGTCAATATTAATATAATTGTTTTTTTAAAATAAAAAGCTCCTCTAGCATTTAACAAACAGAATTTATTGTCTGAAATGTATAATTATAGATGCTACTACTACGTGACAGTAAGGTTAGATGTTACTTTCTGATTAATTTTAGAAACTAATTATATTTATATGACAATGATTTACTTTTTATTTAAAAAAATATAACGTTATTATGCCACTATTGACATGACTTTTAACTGATAAAGAGTTAATTTCATTAAATTTTTGTCCATTTAAGGTTTATCTCGTGCATCTTTAAAATGTTAAAATTATTTAAAATAGCAGAGTTCAATATGTATTTTATTGTAAACGTTTAGGTTTAAAATGAAAAATTGACCATTATCTTCAATATTTAAAAAACTAGATTGGAAGTTAAATTAGTAACACAAAAAATTTAAAATTTAAAGATTCAGAAGGTATTAAAGTGTCATATAATTGGCTAAATATTAAATAAAATTAAATAATTTAAAATATGATTGAAAAATATTGTCTTTACCTATCAAAAATTTTGAAGTTTAATTGAACAAAATATTGTTAAATAAAATTAATTTATTTATTTTAGCACATAAGAATTTATTGATTTAAAAAGTTTACCAACTAATTAATTAATAAATTAATCGATTTTTAATAATAAAAGTTATTAAAATAAGTAGAACTGAAAATTAAAAATTAAGCAAAAAAATTAAATCGTTCAAGATCTTTACGGTTAAATCGACCGATTCGGTTTATATTTTTAATCATTGATTATGTTAAATACCAAAAAGTTGACAAGTGAAAGGGAGAGAGGTATTAGATCTTCTGTTCTGATTATGATGTTATCATGTTTTATTAAATCTCATCTATACATTTATGTAAACCCTACATAAATATATGGATAAGATTTAATAAAACAGGATTGGGTAAGAATAATTGGAGCAGATGATTTAATGGAGAAGAGCAAGGGGATCGGATCTTTTATACTGATTATGATATTCTTATTATGTTTTATTAAATTTTATCAACATATTTATGTAAATCTCATATACATATATAGATAAGATTTAATAGAATAAAGTTTAAATACAAATAGCAGAAGAGAGGATATGATGTAAAGAGCAAGGCATAGTCAAATTGAGGCAACTGCTACCAAAGTACACAGAAACTGCATGCATTCATAGATTTGAGACAGAACCTCGTTTCTCTAACTTTTGAGACACATAACACGAGTTTATTGTTTGGTTCTACATATGCTGACAAGAAGAATATCAACTTCGCATACAAGAACAAGAGAAAGAAACAAGGAAGGTATATTATATTTATTAATATATATATATATATATTAGGTGGGTTTATAGTTGTAATACTAAATTGAGGATTATCTGTCCTTGAGCTAATTTAAATGATAATTTAAGGCTAAAAAATAATATATTAAAAATTAATTAAAAAATCAAGAATATATCTATAGTGTAGCTATTAATTTAAAAATTTTAAGTTTCATTTATGAAAATAGAAATTTTCAACCACTTTGATATTTAAAATAAGCATAACTAAATATATAAGTTTTAATAATAATAATAATAATAACAATAATAATAATAATGTAATTTTAAAAAAATTATTCTTTTTTTTTAATTTATTTTTAAAATTATTCTCTTAAAATTTTTAAAAAATATATGCGTGATATGAAAAATATATATGAATTGATAAAATTGCTGTTGATTTGGAGATTCAACCAAATTTATAAAAATAAATTAATTTGATTTAAATCAATAAATTGTTATAATTATCTTAAATTATTATTTTAGATTTAATTTAATTTAATTTAAGATCTTTGTTAAGTTAACTATGTCAATAATGTTTAATTATTTTATATTTTTTCATGTCATTCATATTTTATCGTTATTTTTAATCAAAATTTAAAAGAGAGGACTTTTTAAAAAATGTAAATTTTAAATTTTAAATAGTTTTTGAGAGACAAATATTATTTTTACAGTTTTTAATATATATATATATATATATATTTGTTTATGATAATAATTCAAAATTGTTGAGTAAAAATAAAGGAATGATATGATAAGATGGGTTGTGAACATGACAAAACTTGGGAGAAGATGGTCCCCCGTAGATGTATATAAAAGAAGGAACTGCTGCAGAAAGAAGATGTTCCCAAGCTTGTAATTTACAGCTGGGGAGTGGAGGCTGGCTAGTAGTAGGTTGGAACATTACATGCTTTGTCCATGGATGGCTGTTGGATTGGATGGATCAGTATCTTATAATTACAACTCTGGCTTGAAACAATACAATGTTGTACACTGTCCTGTCCTTTTAAATTAGAATCTTTTTCAGGGTCAACCATAAGAGCATTTTGTGGTTGTGAGCTTGGAAAATGTACCCGAGAAAAGGGTGAAATCTTTTCAGGAAGAAGAACGACAGATAAAGATCCAAAGACATTAATGCTCTTCAGCTACCATTGTCGGATATAATAGCCTCATAATGTTCATCTGTTTCTCTTCTTTTATTCTCTTATCAAGTTCCTCGGAGAAATGTATGGAGTAGATTGCATGAACCTGATAAGGGTATAGTCACTAGAGTGATCAACAAGTTTGATGGTGTTTGATTTGAGGAGATGAATGGTTGCATGAGCTGACTTATGTTTTTGGGTATAGAGGATTGAGTTTCTTCTCGTTTACCATTTTTGCTTTCTGCTATTTAGAAGCTCGATGCCTGACAAGAAAACGCCAAATGCATCTTCCCAAGCATTGAAAACCTTGTAACGTCACTCTCCTTCCCCTTTGTTATTGCACATTGGGATGACCACACTGCACTTGTTTTTGATTCTACTAAAATTTTCTAATCACATGGCTAACTGATTTGTTCATAGGTTGAGTAAAAACTATATTTTGTGATTAACCCTTTTACTGTTTTTCCTGTTTTCAAGTATTATATTCATTTTCTTCTGACTAAAGTAAGGTTCTGCAGGGTATGGCCTTTTTGACTTCTGCGAAACTGTTCCTAGTCCTAGGCCTTTCAAACTTTTTAATACATGGAAGAAGAGGGTAGAGAGAAGTGGAAAAGTTCGAGATCAAGATATGTAAAACACACAGTAGAGGAAATTCTATAGGTCCCAAATTCTGAACATGACTAGAACACTTGTGCTGAGGGAGATGATGGGTACAAAAAGAGCTTGAAAGAAGAAACCACATTGAAGACGTGGGTCTTGTAGTTTCTCAAATTACCCTCATTTGAGATTGTTTCCCAGTTTTATACTCCTTTCTGTTTATACTGTCTACCAAGCGAAAAGTGCTAGATTACAATGCAATTACCATATTAAGTAGGCTAAGTTCTTACTTTAGTTATAGCCAAATGAAATTTTTTATCATCTTCCAGTAATAAATAGCCATGCGTACCTGATATATAAAAAAAAAGCAAGAAGTGTTGTTACTGTTACATTTAATAAGTGCTTTTGAAGAAGGGGGGAGGGTTGGTGGTTGGAGAAGTGAAACCAAAACAATAACAACTGTCTGTTGCATTGGCCTGTGACACATGATTTGGCCAGAGAAAAAGGTTACACTAGAAACAAGAGAAAAGTAAAAGGAAGGCAGCGAGAGGTAATTATAGGCAAGAAAAAGCAAAGCAGGACAGACCCTTCAATGAATGTGTTTCTCTCTCTTCACAAGCTCTATTTTTTTCTCTTTTTGATTGAAAAGCTCCAATCTTTGTATCGACCAAAGTGAGAAAAGGCGTTTGCTTGCATAGAAACAAAGAAAAACCCACATCCAAAACCGGACCATTCCTTTTCTTTTCAGTTTTTTTCTCTCTCTTTCCATGGCCTCTGGCTATGATTGAGTGAACAAGACGAAGGTTTCTTGTTTGTCGACACCTCTTCACAACCCCCGACTCACCTTACCAGCCATTTCTTCACTTTAATGCTCCGTTTTTTGGCCTTTTCTCTATCACTTACCGTTTTCTTTCTCTATGATTAGACCCTTCAAGGAAATGGCTAGTTATTGTTGGTTTGGTTTGTAATGGTACTAGAGTCGGTGATATCAATTAACCTTTCAGTAAAACGAGGGAAAGTGGAAGAATACAAGGAAGACCCAAAACCTGTTCTGGTTCTTTGTTTTTGCTATATCCTCTGAATACATTATTGTCTTGGCTCGCTGCATTTGGGGGGAATGAGGAAACATGGATGGCAACTACCTTATCATCCACTTCAGGTGCTTGTTCATCGGTTCTCCTTTTGTCGGTGCTAGTTTTTGTTGCTGGTTTCGCTTAGTTTTTAGTTCCTTGATTACTTGAAAGCTTGGATTTTTACTGTAAAATCTGTCTGGTGAAGGTGGTGGCTGTTGCTGTTTTTCTTGCACTCGGGTTTGCTTTTTATGTGTTCTTTGCACCTTTTGTGGGGAAGAGGATATTTCAGTATGTTCTGATGGGAATCTACACTCCTCTGGTAAAACATTCAAAACCTTACCTTTCACTTGAGCAGATGCACTAATACTATACTTTTGTGGGTTGAAGAGCAGAGATCTGAACGATTACTAACTTTTCAATTTGCTTACTGTAGTTGTGATCCGTTTCTGTTCTCTCATAAACTTGAATTTATTCCTCAAAAGGAAAGAATTTTCGCTTCTTGAGTGGACGCCTGTGACAAGAATCCTTGTTCTTAGTTGTAGTCTTTCGTATTGGATGAAAGTGTTAATATCGTTGTATTGGATGAAAGTATTAAATATCGTTGCAACAAAATTCTAAGCTAGCCCCACACCAGCCGAATTACTTGTCTCTTGCCGTTGTAGATATCTGTTTTGTCTTAAAATTGCTCAAAATGCCAAATTAGTCCTTAGTATTTTTACCTCTCTGGGATAATGATGTTACATCAATCATTCTCAGTGTTATATATTTTGATACTCTTGTGAATCCTGACAGATATATCAATTTCTTGTGATGCTTGTGGGCTCTGAACAGTGCAGAGGTGTATCTGATGTATTATTAGGAACTTTGAATCTTGCGTTGTACTAAAAATAAAGGCATTGTTGTGTTAACTGTTATTACTTGGTTAAAATGTAACTCAGACAAGCAGTCTTCGGCATGTTTGTGATGTTTGACATAATTATCCTTCATGAAGACACATCGAGCTTTCCTACTAATGTCTGGAGAACATTTCTTATTATTGGTCCATGATTATTTCTTTGTAAGTTCAAGAGACCGTGTAATGCATTTTTCTTTGTATTCACTAGTTGTTAAACGGATCTTCGATAGCTAGTTAGAAAAAAGCCATAAATCAAACATTATTGCTTTGCCATCTGATATGGGCGATGACTTTGGTTCATACTTATGATTCTGTCACAAGGGGGGCAAGCGAGGTGCCTTGACTAGTTAAAGCAGCTCACTGTTATAGCTAGTTAATTAGGGTTTTTGTTCACCATCTTCTGCAGATGATGGCGATGTCCCAAAACAATTTTAGGACAGCATAATTGGCACAGATTAATCATAGCTTTATTTATATTTGCAGCTTTCCTATAATAGGATGGGCTGTCATATCGGTTTCTTTCAGTTGTAGTCATATAATGGATAGATTTTGGGAAGGGCTAATAGTTGGATTGCATGTGGACATAGAATTCTAATGTACTTAAGAGCTTTCCATCAATTTCAAGTTCTAAAATTTCATACTATCATTCAAATAATTATATGTTATTTTTGCTTTGCTTATATGTTTTCTGTAGTTGATATATTGATATCATTTGTTTCTTTCCAGATTACGTGTGTCTTTGGTCTATACATCTGGTGCGCTGCAGCTGATCCTGCTGATCCGGGAGTTTTCCGGTCCAAAAAGTATCTGAACATCCCAAGTGATGGGAAAGAAACAAATCAAAAGGATTCTAAACTAGGTGGTGGGTCAACTTCATCAATGCATGATGCAGATGCTTCTCAAGTTGCGGGACAATCTCTAGATAAGGATGCCATGAGTGCGGATGCAACTTCAAAGGACCTGAATACTGACTTTGATGAGAAGGTGTCATCCAGGAAGACATCATGGTTTCTATTGGTTCTCTCTCCTTGTTCTCTCATATGCAATTGCTGCAGTTCAAGTTCTAAATCTTCTGAGCAACATATGAGTGAAGATGGCATGTTCTATTGTAGTTTGTGCAAGGTTGAGGTTAGTGGAAATACTTGACATCTGTCCCTCATTTTCCTAATTTCTTATGATAATGCAGCTGTGTTACTCCTATTGATAACATTGAATAAGCTAATAATAGGCCTTTTGCCTAATGGTAGCTACATAAGCAAGGCTTCTTCGGTTTGCAGCAGTGAAGCTGACAACAATTTCCTCATTTTTAGATAACTGATCACGTATACTTAGTTGTTTCTCATAAATTAAGCATTTCTGCTTATGAAAGTTTGGTTCTGGTCAGGTTTTCAAGTACAGCAAGCATTGTAGGGTTTGTGACAAATGTGTAGACCGATTCGACCATCATTGCAGGGTATGCCAGATCACTATTGTTGAAGATATTAGTCTTGTATGATTACTCTAATTGTTTTTGGTTTTGGTTTTTTGCAGTGGCTTAACAATTGTATAGGCAAAAAGAATTACAGACAGTTTTTCACTCTCATGGTTTCTGCTCTTCTCTTGGTAAGCACAAGCCTCCAAGTTATACCTCCCTTAGGATCTTAAGATCAGATTCCAACCTTCATATCCTTCCCCATAGTTTCTTGATCCCTTAGCATGCAAAAAGCTGATTGGAAAATGAGTCCCTACTGGCAATAAAACTACTTCTAACTCTGTTTTAGAATTCCCAGTTGAAAGATCTGGACAGAAGCATGAAATCTTTGTTTCTCAATATTACAAATCCTCCATAAAATGTAGCTTTGGGCTCGTCATTGCTTGTACTTTCGCCATCCTCCCATCAAATTTCTGCACTTAAAAAATATTCATGGTAACAACCTTTACATCCTGAATTTGCTGGTATCATTTCCACTAGCAAAATGCCAGAACTGAAGATCACCCAGAGTAAGCTCTTTATTTTCATGTCAGTTTCATTTTAATTAAATATTGACAGGTAATATACATGGTTTGTGCACCTTGGGCTTGAGATTGCAGCTTATTCTACAATGGGCAACTGGAATCCTTGTGCTTATTTGTTGTTTTCTTGAGCGAAAGCGGTTCGCTGCGGATATATCCTCCAAATTAGGAAGCAGTTTCTCCTTGGTTCCATTTGTCATTGTGGTGGTGAGTGCTCTATGCAGCATTTTTCTTGTTTTGTCTGTGATTTTCTTCGTTAAATATTCATAAATGCATTAATATTTTTTTTGAGTGACTTGAGGCTGTGGATTTCATTACTTTTCTGGGGAAGGTGGAACAAGTAAATGAATTAGTAATGAAATATGCATTTGCATTCTTGCAGGCTATGTGTACCATTTTAGCTATGGTTGCAACCCTACCCCTTGTCCAGCTATTCTTTTTCCATATTCTTCTCATTAAAAAGGTAAATGCAGAACCTTTTCTTACTTCCAAATATATGAATTCTTTTCTTTTATTATTTGATGAAGGATATTCCAAGTTTTTCATTTGGGAATATATTTTGCGAGTTTCTATTGCTGGGTTTGTAGGGAGTGATCTATGAAGTATTTACTAATTTTCTGACGATTACATTAGCGGCCTAACATAGTGAACCTGTACGTGTGTCATAGGGAATCAGCACATATGACTACATAATAGCTTTAAGGGAGCAGGAGCAAGATCAACAAGGAGTGGGAGGACAGCAAAGTCCCCAAATGTCTCCGGCAAGTTCTCTTACTGGTTTAAGCAGTGCAAGCTCCTTTTCTACTTTCCACCGGGGAGCCTGGTGTACACCACCGCGCCTGTTTTTGGAAGACCAGGTACTTTCTGCTTATTTTTATTCAGTAGGGAAGCCTATATTTTAGGCAAGTATTCCGTACTATCTTTTGCTCGATTCATTTCCTGTGCTGTGAAACCAGTCTGTGTTTGCATACAACCTGTTGTTAGAGGCAGTGTTTGGCTTAGCAGTTCTGTATTGTTCACTTTTATTTCATTTGCGTTAAACAGTGAGAGTAAGCAGCAACGGTTGTGTAACATAAAGCTTATTTTTAGTGGAATTTGGATTAACTTGCTAGAATGAGGGTTTCCTTAATGTGTTTTCTTAAGTGACTCTTTTTTCTACTCTTTCAGTTTGATGTTGTTCCTCCAGAGACCGGATCTGTGAGTTCGTCAGGAAAGAAAACTTTGCGGGAGGAGAAGAAAAAGAACCCTGCAGCAGTTAAAATAAGTCCATGGACATTGGCCCGGTTAAATGCAGAAGAGATTTCTAAAGCCGCAGCAGAGGCAAGAAAAAGATCCAAAGTCTTGCAGCCTGTGGTTAGAAGAGAAACTCCTTTTGGTCTAGAAAGAGATAGTAGCTTTGGCAGCAGTAGCCGTCTAATGTTGCCAAGGCCTGACAGTAACAAAAGGCGAGGCAGTAAGCGGGTTCGCCTTCCAGCAGACCAATCCATGGAGCCTGTGACAATGGTTTCTAGCATAACAACTAAGAAAGGTTTCACTGAGACATCCACTAGTTTGGCACCTCTTCAGCTTGAGGCGAGGAGTGCTTTCCAAACAAGTAGAGCAATGTCTAATTCAGTTGGGATTGCTAGTTCTTCTCCTGAGAGCAGTTTAGGCTCGCCGGATATTCACCCTGTCCGAATTTCCTCATCCGGAGCCGAAGAGTCACGGAGGCTAACTGGCCTGTCCGTAGCTGGTGTTGGTTCTCTAAATGGGTTCCCTTTATCAAGGTCCACTAGTGATGGATATGAAGCATCTGGTGGAGAAGACAGCGACAGGGTTCCTTCCAGGATTGTTCAACGACCAACCCAATGGACTAATCTCCTCTTCCGACCTGATCAAGATGAGGGGATTCTTAGATTAAAAGCTTCATCTTCATCTAGTCAGGTTAACATTAGAAAGCTTTGATTTTGAGTAAATAACTTTTGGTTGTCGTCAAATTGAGAGCAAGAATTGAATTATTCTTTCATTTTTGGCCAAAGAGCAAGGAGAGTTCACAGGCCTTTCTTTCACTTTGTCCAGTGATTTGGCTTTTGTTATTCTGAGATCAGGGCTCATGGGAAAAACACTCTGAATGTAAAGTAAAGAGGTCTTGGTACTTGCATATCTCAGACCTACATAATGTATGTGCAATCAAGGAACCTTTTATCCCTGGCTATTGAATCACCAGTTTGAACTGTTACATCTGTTCATAAGCACCGAGTTTGTAGTCAGTTGGGCACCTTTACTACAAAATGACAGTTTCTTGAATGACATTGGTTCAATTTGATTTTCTATATTTGTTCCCAATTTTTATGATAATAAAACACTTGTAATTATTTTGGGCTAGCTTTTTTGTTTGATTTTTAATTTTTTGGTTTGATTTAGTTTAGTAATTTTTGTTGTTAAAAATTGATAAGTTTATTAAATAATTGGTTAATTTTGATAAATTAATTAGTTTTATAAATTAAAATAAACTAATTAATATTTATTTAACAGTCTTTTTTAATTAAACTTTAAAATTTTTAATAAGTAAATAATTTTTTAATTAATTTTTAATATTTTCAATTTTATTCAAGTTTTAATTAGTTTTGTGACGGTGTAATATTGGTTAAAGCTTTTAAACTTTAAATTTCTTATATCTTACCATATTAATTTCCGAATTTTGAAAATATTGGTTTTATGAGTTCATCTCATCAGTTGGTTAAATATGATTAACAATAAATCCCAGAAATTTAAAGTTAATGCTTAATTATTTTTATTCAAAATAAAAAATCAACTAGCAATTTAAACTTTATATGGTTTCAGAGTTTCTCTTCTTTAAATTAAAGGAAAGATCTTGTAAATAGTGAAATATGATATGAAAAAAGACAAATCCACAATTTTGAATATGACAAATAAAATATAATATGGTTATGTCCTTAAAAAATAACATTTAGTATCAATCACGCTAAGAAGTAAGATAAGAAGAAGTCTAAACTTTACCCTTAATTAATAAAAAGGTTGTTTTCAAATAGTTACGTCTTATCTAAAAAATATGATGAAAAATAAATTTGGATGAAGTTTCATGTACATCTAAAGATTCATTTGATTATAAAATTCAATTTTATTTAAGAAATTAAATATTAATTATCAATTTAATATTGTGACATAATTAAGCACCCCAGACCACCTGTTTCACTTTTGTTATTCCAACGCTGTTTCAATCCATCTCATTCACACATTTATGTAAGAAGTATATAAATGTGTGGTTGGAATGGATTACAACAGCGTTGAAACAATAAAAATAGAATAGGTGATCGCGTCTCATAATTAAGAGGGCAGTTGGCTCATATTGGAGAATAGTAATAAGAATAAGAATGAATATAGTGAAGAATGAGAATGGATATTATTATTATAATTATGATGGTTGGTTAAGAGGAAGGAGTGATTACCATTGTCATTGACAGTTATTGGTTTGTAAAAAATATTAAGAAATAAAAATTTATTATATTTTAATTAATTAATTAATTATAATGACATATTGTAAATAATTAACTTCAATTTGTTGATTAATTAAAATATTGTAGCTAATTAATTAATTATATTTTAATTAATTCATTAATTAAAATATTTTAATTAATGAATGAATTATATTTTAAATAATTATATTGTAGTTAATTAATTATTAATAATATTATAATTAATTACAATAATGAATAATTATATTTTAATTACTTATATTGTGACTAATTAATTAATTATATTTTAATTAACTAATTAATTAATTATATTTTAATTAACTAATTAATTACAATATTTTAATTAATAAATGAATTATATTTTAATTAATTATTTTGTAATTAGTTAATTAAAATATTTTAATTGATTAATAATTATATTTTAATTAACTGTAACAAGCACATCCTTACATAACAATGATACTCATTCCTCTATATTAGAAGAGAAATGAGGTATTACTTAAAAATGGGTAATCAAAATGAGGATTTTATAATCATAGTCCCTTACTAAAGGCTTTTGGTTTGAGTGCGGGGTTGGCTATGGATACGAGTATAATAGCAGAAGTGGATGGAGATGAGGATGGGTATGAAAAATAAAAAAATAATGTTTGATTTGTAACTTGGATTTTTGTATTAATATCAATAATATTGTTTGATTTGTTGCATTAATGGGAATGAAAGATAATATGATACCATTTTTACCCTTAATAAAAATGAAAATAATTTGCCCTTCATATATTTATTGGGGGCTATCTCCATATGTTTAACTTACAGTAAAAAAAATTAATCAGAAAATATACTTGGAGGTGTAGAATAAAAAAAAATTTCGTTGATGAGACGCGATAAGATAGGATGAGAGATCTTAAGGAATTGAGAGGCGATAAGGAAGTAAAGAAGATGATAGGGCAAAGGCTGAGGATAAAAAAGTAAAAAATAAATGTGATAAAAACTTATATTGGAATGAAAACTCGATACCCACCTCGTTAGTGGGTTTAGTAGATTCCCAAATTTAATGGGATAAATCAATTCCCTTGGAATTGAAAACTCCAAAGCAAACACTGTTTTTTACAATTATTCCATTCCTTCGTTCCCAAACCCTCAAACTAAACGCCTCTTAATTTTTTATTTCATAGTTATTCTTTTTTTTTCATATCCATTAAACAAGCATATCCTAAGTGTCTATATGCCGAGTAGCCTTAATTGGCTTATCGCACCGACATCAAATTCTTTGTTTGAGTTACTTTATTCCAACACTGTTCTATTAAATCTTATCCATATATTTACGTGAGATCTACATAAATATATGAATAAAATTTAATAAAACATGATAGTAACATCATAATTGAAATAGGAGATCTAATCCCTATCACACGGTCCCCTTCTTACTAATATATTTGCTTTCACTGGATAAGAATCTTACGGAACAGGGACATGTACAAGTTGGAATCCGTCCATTCAAATTGTGTTGAGTGAATCACCTAACCTTTTTTGTTTTTGAGAATATGAAACAATATACGAGGATCGGAAGTTAAACCAATTAAATTTTTTTTTAAGAATTAAAAGATTTAATAAACGATTGTAAAATTAGCTAAAGATTGAATAAAATTAAAAAAGTTACAATATAATTCAAAAAATTTGAAGTTTAATTAAAAAAGAAAATTGTTAAATAAAAAAAAGTTCATTTTTTTATATGAAACAATATATAACAGATTGGAAGTTAAACCGATAAGCTAAAATATTTAAGAATTAAAAGATTCAATAGTCCATCGTAAAATCGGTTAAATATTGAATAAAATTAAAATTTTTGAAATATGATTCGAAAATTTTGAAGTTTCATTGAAAAAGATATTGTTAAATGAATATCAATTGATTTATTTTAGTTTATAAAAACTTATTAATTGATAAAAATTGATCGATTAATTGATAAATTGATTGATCTTTAACAACAAGAGTTATTAAAAACTGAACTTAAAACTTAGACAATTCAAAATTTTTACGGTTAAAATGATTGAACCAGTTAGGTTTAAACACTATTTATTGATTAATTTATTGAAACATGTTTATGGAAAAAGATAAATTATATAGGTTCATCCTTAAATTTTTTATAAAAATTTGAATTCACTCTAATATTCAAATATTTTGATATTTATAAATTAATTCTTAAAATTAAATATTTCTTTTACATAATAATTTTTATTTCAATAAATACCTCTCAAAAATTTTCTATTTAGTATAAATAAAGTTTCATAAATTTTAGTATTTTTAAATAAAGTTATATATATATATATATATACACATATATATTATATTAACTAATTTAATATTGAAATTTTATTACTTAGAACTCCAAACCTTACAAAAAAAGAAATAGTTTAAAATTCTTAACAACCAATTACCCTTAAAGATGCCATTTTAATATTAATTAAGACAATAGTAAAATAGAATCGAAAATTAAATAAGTAAAATAAGGAATTTAAGATTTAAAATTTTAATTAATATTAGATTTGATTAAAAATTGAATAAAATTAAAAAATTTAAAATATAATTTACAAAAATTGACCAACTAATTAATAAAATAATCAATTTTTAACAAAAACAAATGAAATCAAAATTTAAAAACTGAATTAAAAAATTAGGCAAATTAAAATTTTTACGATGCAGAGTTTTATAATTACTAAATAATAATAATAATAATAATAATCGGATTTATTACCATGCCCCCACTTCTTTGTTAACTATACCGAGAACGAGGAATCGGTTCCTTGCGAGCTACAACAGAAATGCCAAAATGGCAATGGCAGCTTCAACGCATACGCTAATTAAATAAAAAACCATGGTAGATCCCATTTCTAATCCTGTTCACGCCAAGAATCCACCCACTAGTCCTCCTTTTCCATTACACGCTGCTCCTTCCATATTCTTTTTCGTTTCGCAACGAGTTCTTGTTGACAATGGCGGAGTCCTCGTGAATTTTCACCACCATTCACGCCACTCATTTTTTCTCGGAGTTCCTCTGTAAAGGTTGATGCTTTTTTGCCCATTTTGTGAAAGCCAGGTTTTAGATTTTCAAAAGGCTGCCATTTTCTAGTTGTCAGATCTGATTCATGTCGTTTTCTTGCTTCGTTTATTGGCCGTTAAAGCAATCTGCTTTTGGGGTTTTTGGTTATATAGGTGCAGATTGTTAAGTGGGGTTTGTGAGATTTTTGTTGGAAATTTGTATATTGTTTACGTTTATACAGATATTGATTAAATGGAAGTTTCTGGGGTGACGTCTACTCGTTTGGATCAGTTGGAGGAGGGATCTGAGGGGAACTATTTGCGAAACTTTGAATTGGAGTCATCTAATACTGAAAATGGACTTAACCATCAGTTCCATTCAATGAATGCGTTGGAGATCTTAAGGGAAACCATAAGGATTCTCCGGTATAACTCCACTTCATTTATGATGATTGCAGCTTTGCTCGTTTGTCCAGTGACTGCGATTTTTTTGTCAAATATATTAGTTGATCAAAATATTGTCAAGAGGCTGACTATTAAGTTAATGTTAGTTGCAAAGTCCAGTGGACTTCCATTGAGGTCTTTCATTAAACAATCGTGTCACCGCTTCTCTGAGACCGTTGTTTCATCCACAGTGTGCTTCCCTTTGTTTATCACATTGTCTTTGTTATCAAAGGCTGCAGTTGTTTACTGTGTGGATTGCACTTATTCAAGGAAAAGTGTTGATATTTCTAAATTTCAAGTGATCACGGGCAAAATTTGGAGAAGGGTTACTGTTACTTACGCCTGGGCTTCTATGGTGATAGTTGGCTGCATCACATTATTCTGTGTATTGCTTGTTGCTGTTTGTAGTGCATTCTCGTTGCTGGGTTTTTGGCCTGATCTAAACCTGTATGCTGCAATTTTGGTAGGTGTTGTGTTCTCGGTTGTTTTCGCAAATGCCATAATTATATGCAATGTAGCCACTGTCATTTCTGTCTTGGAGGATGTTTCCGGGCCGCAAGCTTTGCTTCAATCCAGTGTCTTGATTAGGGGACAGACTCAGGTGGGTCTTCTATTATATCTTGGATCAACAATTGGGTTGGCTTTTGTCGAAGGGTTGTTTGAGCATAGAGTGAAGACATTAAGCTATGGGGATGGGTCATCTAGGATATGGGAAGGTCCGCTGTTGGTCATCATGTATTCATTTGTGGTGCTTATTGATTTGATGATGAATGCTGTTTTCTACTTCAGTTGTCGGTCTTACCGTATGGAGGCTGCAGATGGTGAATGCCAATCAATTTTAGACACAATTGTTGTTTCTGCTGAATCAGTAGTTGTTCCATGATGTTGTTCTGTAAATTAACTATTGTGAGTAAAAGTACACAAATTAATGGAGGAGGGAGTGGAACTGGAAGGCAGCACGAGAGAATTTGATTCTTGTTGCTAGTTGCAATTATCTCTCGATCAATAAGGAACAGTAAATTGGAACTCCAGCAAGGTATTCCAATTCGAGGAACTATCAATGACGATAAACCTCAGTTGACTCAACTCTTCTATGTAAACATCACTGAAAGCAAACCCTTTCATTGGCTTGCTGGATAATAAAGAAATAGAGGGAAGGGTATATTTTGAATATTAAAGAATGGATGTAGAGGGTGTTGCTCCTCCAAGGATATAAACTTTGGAAAATTGAGTAATTTTCTGTTTGTTTAATGAAATCTTCTAGTTCTGTTGTCTCTGTGTTTACAGAACTGTAATCTTTAACAAGATAATACAACTTTTCTTCTTTGTGCCATGATTTTCAGCAGCAGAGTCTCAAGTAAAGATAATTTAGGGTACCTGCTACCTCCTTGCTTTCTACTCTTCCTTTTATTTTCTGCCACAGTGCTATACAGAAGGTTTGTGCAAATTCCTTGAGCATAAATAGCCATTATTAGCTTGAAGGAGCATGAAGACTATTTGCAGAGTTCTTGTGTCTATGTCAGTAATTTTACACTGTTTACTTTGTGTTTCTGTTTTAGTATTTGAGATTCGAAGGTTTTCTTGTGCACTGGTCTGTTCTTGCAAGGTTCATCATGCACAATTACAAGAATTGAATGTGTAATGTTGTTGTTTGATCTTTAGCTTCTCTTCATATGAGGCACTCTTTGTCCCAAGTATAAAAAGCCACCATTCATCCTACTTTTGCTCTATGGAAACCGTAGTGAAATAGTATTTTTGAAGTCAGCATTTTCCCTACAATCTAGTTGGATGAAGTCTGATGATTTCAGAGTTCACCTGTGAATGCAACACTTGATTCTGCCAATCTTGGTTTGAATATCAGCATTTCAAGTATTTCAGTCCTCCTGAAGTAGTGTTAAAGTAAGGTATAGGTCGAAGATTGACTGTGTTTTTACAAAAACTTATGAACAATGAGATTGACGTAGTGTCTAGCAATATCACAAATATAGATTTTTTTCATTTGTTTGCAGGTTACCTTTTACTGGGTTGGCTCTGTTTCTGGTTAAACTACCATGACGCTCTGTTAGCGCTTTAAGTGATGAATCCATTTACTTTGAAATGAAAAGTGTTGTAAAAACTTTCCAGTGGTGATTTCTCCAGAAAAGAAAAAACAAATTGATGTTGGAGAAATAGAAGAAATATTAATTAGAAACTGAAAATCCAAAATTAGGACATATTGATGATATTAGGTTGTTGAAATATCAAATTTCAGGCTGGATTTTGGCTAAGAATGTTGAAATTACACTTGGAATTTTAACATTTGATATGAAGTAATTCCAATTTCTCTCTACTCTAAACAAGAACCAATGTCTCCTTTTTGAAGTATGTTTCTGTAGTGAAATCTCTTGGTCTGTTCAGAACTTTTTTGTTTTTCCCTCATAGTTCAATTCCTAATGAATCTCTGAACTGCATTTTTTCAGGCAGATATAAGAGTATCCCGAGTTATGAAATCAACTAATTGGCTGATTGCAGGTCTGTGAAGGCATTCAGGAATATTACTACAACTTCCATCTGAGAAATCGTTTTGCCTGGTCCAAATAATGCCAACTTCCATTACTGTTATGGGGCACTGGACACAGTATATGTTTGACTGATAAACAGTTTATAAACACTATTCTTTGGTGATGTAGGTTTGCTTGTCTCTTCAGACAAGCGTGTTTCAGTTTCAAAGTTGATGACAATGGTCGGATTAGGATTAGATTTTAAACTAAAATATTTAAAGTTTCAGATTCTCACTAGTCTTGTCTCTGCTCATGGTTTTGGTTGTAGAACTACAGAATGTACTATCAAATCAACGATTCCTCCCGATAGAGAGATGTGTTTTTAGTTGGAGGAAAAAACAGAAGTATCAAAGTCACCTGATGTAACTCAGAGATTGGACCGCTCATTGGACTCTTCGCTGATTCTATATACACCTACCAATTGATGCTAGTTGCTACCATACTTCCATTCCACGCCAGACTACCCCTGTCCCATCTCTTGTTTGTGGCCTACCAAGAAGGGCCAGTGAAGATCCAAGGATGATTCCAACTCGTTGGATCAAGAGAGTTGAATGTACATCGTTCAATAAGAATAAACAAATGGGATTGGATTGGAACTTTGATGGGTGGTTGCTCGTATAACGTGTGACGGTCAGGTGTGTTGTATAATGGGACCAGAAGGCAGCAGAATAAGTTTCCACCGACGAAAGGAATCGAGGCTTTCGCGAGTTACTGATCTTGTCAGGATTGCTTTGATATTTGTGAGAACTGAGAAATTGCTAATCAGACCCCGGACAAGAATTTAAACTCTCTGTTTCTGGGAAGTGTAAAGATTTGATCTTTTTCTTGGGCTCGTGTGAAATATTTGATCTCTAAAGAGTCTATTGTAAAATAGAGATCAAATTATATGTTCTCATTATTTTATGCCTAAATTAAATAGATAGATGTAGTCGCAAAACAGCTTATCTGTAACATAGAAAGTAACAGACAAGCTAAAGAATCAACTAGTGAATAGGTATGGTATGGGTCCCTACGAAACTGGTCCCTAGCCAGTGCCTACCATCTATCCATCTTGTCTAAAACCCATGTTTATTAGTTCTCAGTGCCTCTCTGTCTCACCGTGCAGTACTTGAAAAAAGCTTCTGTCTGATACAGAACAGAGTAGCAGCAGCAATGAGAAGGAGAGGGAGGGAGAGAGAGAGAGCATTTTAATGGTGTATGTGTGTGTGTGAGAGAGAGAGAGAAGAGACAAAAGGGGAAGTCGAAAGTCAGAGGGTATAGAGTGGCATTTACTCCAAATCCATCTTTACTTGGCTTTTAGTTTGTTTCTTTCCTTCCTCACTGTACATATTCTCTCCACAGGCATTCATTTTGGCCTGCACTGCCAATCACTCAGCTGGTTTCTCTTCTTTCTGGGTCCCAACCAACAATGGTCTTTACTTCTCTTTTCTTTTTGCTCCTATTTTCCATTCCATTTTGTGCAATGAGCAAATTCTTATGTTCGCACGGAGAAATTTATACGTCAGATTTTACATGCATTATGATGTTTCCTTACCATTCTTTAAGTTCAATTTCCTTTTCTTGTCTACTACATTTTATTCTTTTACTAAAATCACCCACCCCAGATGACATCACTTTCCCTGCACACTTATCTCCTTTCCTTTTCAGTGAAAAAGCTGCAATCCTATATAGATGTGCAGCAGGGGATGACATGTCTCTTGTTTATATTACTTTGGGGGTTTCAAACTCCTGCAGGGTAATAGATTCCTTTTTTATGATTTTTGACTAACAAGAGTTAAAATCAACATATATGCACCTTCCAAGCAGATCTCCTTCAAGAGCAAAAGGGATTGAAGAGAAAACACTACAATCTGAATGCATCAAATTAGTATATGAAATCAAAGTTTATCCAAAAGATTAGATCGGTAAAAGTGTACTACAAAGAGTAGAAAAATCAATCAGCAACTTGTTATGGTATGCAGACAAAGGTCAAATCTTTGATTTTACAATTTGCAGAGATCACCTTTCAGCATCTTTTTCATGTTACAGCATCACTGAGTGCATGAAATTATTTAACCTGAGAGTTCTAAATTTCTCATTTCATGTTCTAAATTTCTTAACCATTAATTAGCATCTAAAATAAAGTATTTGTCTTGTTTTATATTAGATTAAGACTTGCTCATGATGGACAAAAAGCAGGTGAAAGTCAAGATGTAATTAGCAATTGGAATGAAAAATTAGCAGTAAAACATGAGCTTTTTCACATTCTCTCTGAGCTTAGGCAAAGGTGTTGCCTTTGGTGGTGCAGCTCTTGAGATTGTAGAAGCATTCTTGGTAGAAGCCATGGATTCAGACCTCTCAAGGTAAAGTCTTCCTCTGTATGCAGCCAAGTGAGCATAGTAAGCAGGAGGCACCAAAGAGACTGGTTTTGTGCACCTAACAAATGTGTAGCAGAGGTTATAGACCAGCTTCTGCAACTCATCAGAAGTGAATTTATTCTCATCCCACAGTACATGGTAATGTGTTGGCCTGCTAGTTCCTTTGACTCCCCAGTGGCTGCATAAGTAGAAATCAAATTCCCTTGGATGAGTGATCACAGTGTCCACAACAGTCCCTGGTGGTATATTCTCGTCGAAGAAATGGTTCTGGGCCAAAGAGGGATCGGTTTCACAGGGAAAGAGTCTTGTGTGATGCCTCTTTTGAACAACAGAAAAAGTAATGGGAGGTCTGTAACCACTGAATTTAGAACAAGCTTCTTTAATAGCCTGTAACTCTTCTTTAAGGACCTTGTAAAACTGAGTTTCACTCACTCCATCTCTGAAGAATATTAGTCTCTTGGGAAGTTCATTTACTTCCTGGTAGAAGTCATCTAACAGTTCTTTAACCATAGCAGCAAGGTCTTGGATGATTTCTTCTCGATGTGTTTGTGACCTCATTCTTGAAACATACTTGTTGGCTGCTGGCCAATTCATGCTACCAACCACAGCAGCAACAGATGGGCTGAAATCGTCAAGTGGATGAGGATGAGTCACATCAGCACCCATAAACATCACAGGTTCACGAGAAGACAAGAGGCGAGGAATTTGAGAGGGTAATGAATTGTACAGTGCAACTGTGCATCCACCAACTTTGGCGTTTATCTTTAGAGCCAAATTTGCCAGAAACTGTGAGCTCAACTTGCCAAGGTTTGGGTACAAGCAACATTGAGTCAAAACTCCAACACTTGTCTCTGCTATTCGTTTCAAATCTGCATATCCCTTGTGTTTCTTCTCCATTATGCATATTATTAGCTGCAGATTGTTTGATGCAGCTCTATGGATCTTCTTGAGATTTGATTCCAAAACCGATACATTGTTAAGCACTTGGATTGGCTCGTATTCAGGGCTAACTACTGTATTCCTGTTAAGGAAGATGCCTAACTGCTCACATCTTTGAGATAGCTGGTTTATGAATTTTGGGATGTTGGACTTCTGCTCAGAGGTGCCTCCAAAGCTTATCAGAGCCCACCTCTCTATTCTAGTTCCCTCAGAGACATGGCTGTCCAAAAGGTTCCATTGGCGATCATGGCGAGAAGGGAATAAATCTCTTACATGACCACCATCTCCAAGTCTAAGTTTTGGTGGTTGAAGAATTCTACCATTTACTCGTGTCATTTCCCTTGAAATATGGAGCTTGAATTCTCTGCCCTGCTCGCCACTGTCAACCAAAAGTTTTTCTAAACATTAGATAGTGTGTATAGAACAAACAAAGCAATCAGAAAATGGTAAAAGAACCAATCCTTTTCATCATAACAATTGTTTAAGTGCTCAAAGAATCACCTTGTTGGCCCAACAGATCCTTGCACGACTCCATCTATGATGGCTTTCCTTGCTTTTGGTCTTTGGCAACCCATCTTCAGGATTCTAGCAGTCTGATCATCAGAGAGTTTACCCAGAAACTTCTGGCCTTCACAAATTATGCAAAGCTCCATTGGAAGATAACATGGTTTTCTCCTACTAATTTGCAAGCACGGCAAGTTCCTGAATCGTATGTCATAATTGTAGTGGTCTTTGAAGTAACTCACCAACCTCAGGTTCTTCCCATCCCTATCTGCAAACCAAAGATTTTCTGTAGCTTCTTTTGTCAGGCCATAAACTCTGTATCTCTGAACTGTCTCTCTGTGACAAACAAAGACTCTGATGTTCTTCAGGGCCTTCTCTATTTCTTTCCTTTCCTCACCACTCAAAGTCCTGTTTTTCCTTTGAGGAAGGTCGCTAAGAAATTCTAGACGTTTTTGCAGGTAAGGAATGACTCCAATACTCTCATGGAAAGCAGTCACTGAGAGATCCACATTGAGAGCTAGTCCTTGTTGGGTTGGTCTCAGACTTTGAAAGAAACCTCTCAATCCAACAGCTCCTCCTCCAATATCTCTAGTCCCTCCCATTGAACTCGAGTAGAGTGATCGACCAACTGGTATACACTTCTCCATTGGTCCCTCTCTCAAAACAACATCCAAAGCATGCAGATAATCTTGAGGAAGCGGAATCCAATCATCACCTTCCTTACTCAAGTAACAACTCAATTCCTTACCATCCAATTTGGACACAAGCTTTATATTCACTCTAAATAATTTGAGCTGTTGATGCTTCTCTTCCCAGGCAGAGAATTGTTCGAAGGGCAATGATGACTTCCCAGTTGGGATAGGAAGGCTAATGTAGAATTCAAGTCTGTCATTCTGAAACTCTACAGGACTGTAAAGATTCTTTCTACCATCATATGCAGGAAGAGCTCCAGATAGTACTGTTGAATTGCTCTCTACAAGTTTCTGTTTGATCATTCTAGCAACTTCCTTGGAGGGACTTGGAGATATCTCCATGTTGTAGTGGAAAATTTTCTGCGAGGAATCGAATTGGACAAGAAAATGGTTGGCAAGCAGGGTAATAACAGACCCTTGAACACCACCAGAATCTGGCCGCTTTGCAACCACTAGTGGCTTTTTAGTGGAGTCTGCTATCCTCCTTCCATCGTCTTCTTTAAGGGACAGACTCTGTCGTGTTTGCACTTCTTGTGAACCTGTTTATACATGGCGAAAAGAGAAGTTTAAGTTTTCCATGCTGAGAGACATACAAATGAAGAACAAAAAGACATACAAATCCATAAAGGAGATTTGCCTCCTTTTATGTCGGTTTTTTGTGCTCTCCTCGCTGTATAGTTACCTGTATCAAAGTTGTGTAGCAACTAAAACCAATATGGAGTATAGAGAAAGGAGACAACAGAAAATCTAAAGTGCAAACATGCAAGGAATGGATTGATATGCGGCGTTAGTTACCTAATGGAGTGGTTATGACAGGGTCATCCTGGTTACAGGAAGAGGTCGGAAGAGGAGGACCACGTAGCTTACAGATAGGTGTTTTCCAATGGGCTTTTGATCTCAAGCTGTGATTTTGAATGTAAGGTTGAGTCGAAGCAAGTTGAACAGGGAGTGGTGAAGGTGACGGTAGAAGAGCTGGGTTGAAATAATGGTGTGTGTTGTGGTTGAAGAACCCCCCAAACCGATTTGAGTTCTGCAAAAGTTGATGATTCTGATATTGATACTGATACTGATACTGATACTTGTGCTTGTGGCTATTGCTCTTACTTCTAAAAGTTTCAGTCTTGACGTTGCATTTCTTGTTGGCATTGGATTCTTCTGTCTCTTCCATTTACTCACAGTGAGTGTAAAGAGGGTAAGTGAGAAATATGGAGTAAGCTCATGCGAGAAGGAAGAGAAAGGTAAGAAATGAGTACCCTTTTGAGATATAATACAAACACAAAAGGTATCTCAGAAGGAACTGTAGCTTCTGCAGAGGAAGAAGAGTTTTGTTCTAGTTGCAGAGGTTGTTTGTGTCTTAGTTTCAGAAGGAAGGTTTAGATATTGGTGAAAGGAAATTCAAAGCGGAAGAGGCAGAGGAGAGGAGGAAGTGTATGTATACACTATTAGTGTATGCAAAGCTATAAAAGAGCCCCCACTCATGGAGTCAGTGGGTAAGGGGCGTATTTGGAGTTATTGCAGTCTGTGTGTAAAAGCACATGCTAGGGGTGTTCTGATAATACCCTTTATAGTCCATTGACTACATGTTCAAACGTATAAGGCTATTTCAGTTTCACCCTTGTTTTTCACCCTTCAAAATCTCATTCCAAGTCAAAGAAAGCCACAATTTTTGTATTAAGGAAAATATCTCCAAAGCCCACATAGTGATTGGACTTTCCACATGTCCTTATTCCTCAACTTAATTTCTTATTATGTCCCCTTGTTCTCTTTCTTTATTAGAGTTGGCCCGAGTTGGCCCGAGTTGGCCTGAGATTACGACCAACTCAAATTAAGTTTAACATAAAACGATATTTATTTGTTAAATATGACTTCAATCAATTTAAACGTAAAGTTTAATTAACTTAAACTAATCTATTGAACTTTAATAGGATTAAATCGCACTAAATGTATACATTATCATCTTGTTTAAATATGTAGATGGTCATGCTTGCTTCATCATAAGTGCTATCTAGACATGGCTATTATGCATAATAATTAGCTAATGCCTTTTCTTTTTAGATTTTTATGCAAAATCTTAATCAACTATAAGCTTGTCTATATGTGATTATTCACATGTGAAGCCTTTGAGATTAGGAAAAGGAACCATTGGGAATGAGAGAACCTTCTATTCCCCCGATCCATAATCACAAAAGCCAAACCTTCTTAAATATAACAAAAGGGGTTATAATTAGGTATAATAATGGACTAGTTTAAAGTCCGATTAAGTTCAAGACTCCACGCTCGAGCCTAAGTCCAATTGAGCTTGGACAACTCAAAGCTTGATCGAGATTGATTAAATTTATTCTTTTAATTTTTTAAAATTCAAAACAATGTCGTTTTATATAAGAAATTTGGAATTTTGAGCTTTGTTGGGCTGTTTTGCTCTAATCCAATTATGGACAAAACCCAAAATTTTAAAAATTTCATTAAAAAAAATGTTGAAACCGATCAATTTAAGTTAAACTCATTAACTTCAAATCGAACAAAACCGGGCTGGACTGTTTTTGCAATCCCTAAGACTTGCTAATGTAAAGAATTCAAAGCATTTGGTATTCACTACTCATACCCTTTAGAACTTTTTTTTATTGACAAAGATAAAGGGGTGGTGGGGGTGAGGATTTATGCACTTGGGAAGGTGGGTCAGTCCATATATATTTTAAGGATAAGCATTGTTGGAATGTGGTGATGGAACAATATCATTAGTGTGGAGCCTAGGTATAATTCATACCCTATTCTCTTCTGTTATATATATTTATATAGACTTTGTACTACAAAAGTCATGCCCACTTAGCAGAGTCTACTTCTATGTTACAAGTCTTTACTAATAAAAGAAGGTGAAATTTAATTTAAAAAATTGTTAAATAAAAATTAATTATTTTATTCGGTTTTATGAAAATCGGTAAGTTTATAAAAATTGAATAATTAAGTAATTAATTAACCAGTTGATTTTTAATAACAAAATTATTAAAATAAACTAAATAAAAAATTAATTGTTTTAAAATTTTTACGGTTGAATCGATTAGATAGATTCATTTTTATCAAACTCTTTTAACATTTAATCACAAAAGATAGGAGAGAGAAAGTCTCTTGACCCAAATAGGTCACGTTAATATTATAAATAATTAAAATATATTATTTTATAAAATAAAATACTTGATTTAAAAAAGATGGTTAGTCAAACACTTTGAGCATAATTGACTCATACATGGGGTCTCCTCAAGCTTTGAACTTATTGACTTGTAGAGAAGAAAAGAAGTTTTACCAAAGTAAGCCTTTTTAGTTTTGTTGTTGATTATGTTTTTTTTTTCTCTCTCTCTATTAATTAAGAGTAAGGTTACGTATTACTAACTATTTTTAGACTTTGCGTTCAACGGAATTTTTACTGAATCATTCTATATAATCTAATAATATTGGAAATTCAAACTCGAACTCGAGCGAATTGTTTAAAATAACATTGTTTTGATTAAATAATGTTGTTTTAAGTAAATAATTAGGTCGTTCGTACCTTTTTAAGTCATATTTTGAGTTACCCCTCAAATTTCATATAAAATTCTCTGTTCTAGTTATTCTGTTCCAACTCTATTTCATTAAATGTCATCCATATATTTATGTGGGTCCATGTAAATGTGTGGATGGAATTTAATGGACTATTATAAGAAGACCATAACCGGTACAAAATATCTAATCCCCTCAAATTCGCACTAATCCAAAACCTAGTCAAATCAAATTTGATCCCACAACTTTAGTTCATATTAGGTTGGAGCTCCAAGTCTAAACGCAGCAAAATTATATGATCCAAATTAATTTGGATTGTTTAGATTAAGCTCAATCATTAAATAACCTAATTAGTCTGACCGTAAAAACTTTGAACCTTTTAACTTTTTAGTTCGATTTACTTTAATAACTCTTATTGTTAAAAACTGATTAGTTTATTAATCGGTTAATTTTTATAAATTAATAAATTCTTATAAACTAAAATAAATCAATTAATTTTTAATTAACAATCTCTTTTTTCAATTAAATTTCAAATTTTTCGGTAGGTAGGACAATCTCTTTTAATCTTATTTTAAATTATTTAACTTTTTTCAATCTTAATCGGTTTTACGATAATCTAATATTGGTTGAATTTTTTAAACCTTAAACCTATTGTCTTATAATTTTAACTTCTAGCCTGATTTTTAAAACATTCACTAAGTTAAACTAGTTTTCTTAATTTTGAACCAGATCTTAAATTTAATCAATTTAAATTTTCACCTAGATATTAGAATTTTTAATATGGACAGAGTGTAATGTCTACTAACAAGAATTAGACTTGGGTCAACCATTGATAAAATGACTAGAACTAGTCATTTAGATAGTTGACCTTTACCACTTATAAATTCTTTAACATTTTCTTGTTTAGTCAATATGAGATACTCTAATACTCCCCTTCAAGTGCAACTGAGACTAGACATTAAGTTATCACTTAAAATAAATACAGCGATAACCGGACTGGGCTGTTGAGACTGGACATTCAGACAGACAATCAGAAAATTAATAATCCAGACCAAACCTACTCTGATACCATATTAGAATTTTTAATATAGACAAAGTATAAAGTCTATTAACAAAAATTGAGTTTGAGTCAACCACTATTAAAATGATTAGAACTAATCATTTATAACGTTGTCTTATTTAGTCATACCTTATCACTAGACAGTAGTCTAAGCTGTAGAGAGGGCTACTAATAAGTGATTGATGGATAAGATAAGAACGAGAGATTGGGACATGCAATGTCTATAAGAAC
>JAOQMS010000001.1:1638189-1662547 GCA_027563885.1 Erythroxylum longipes | reverse complement strand
GAGAAAATGTTGGTGGACACATGTAAGTATTACAAAACATCAAGGAGTTTCTTGATAGAGACTGAAGAGCAAGTATGCAATATATGCCAAGAGAAGTAAATCTGTGTGCGGACTTTATTGCAAAACATGCTCGCAGTATAACGAATGGGTACCACATTATGATATCTCCTCCACTTGGTATGAGAGATATTGATGTTGGATAGTAAGTTTCACCTTAGGGGTAAATAGTTTCTAGGTGTTTATCTTTATTAACAAAAGAAAAAAAAAGTTTAAGCTTGATTTGTTCAATTTGGATCCATTTGAGCCGAGTTGAATTATTTCTATCGTCATTTTTCACTTTAGGTTTTTTAAACTTGCAATTAAATTTGACCATAAAGTCAAGGTTTAGGTTGATTCCTCAAATCTAAATTTGAGTTAAAAATTGTTCAACTCGAGTTTGATTTGTTAAGTTTTGGTCAATTTAGATAGAAATGAACTATTTCTAATGACCCATCTTGCTCGATCAAGTACAAGGCAACAAGTTCGTTTCAAGTTGACTAAATTTCGGGTCGAGTTTGATTTTTTGTAAATTTTTAAATAAAATGAAGCTATTTTTAATTTTTAAAAATTTAAAAATACTTTGAGACTAATTGGGCATTAAGTCCAACTTGGACCTAAACATTTCAACTCGAACCTAACTCAATCAATTATCAGACCTAATGCGAACAGACAGTAACAACAATTCAGTAAAAAAATTAAAGATGTTAAATATTAATTTTTTTAAATATAAAATATAAATAAAAAATATTATATTTTTTCCCCTTTTTTACGTAGAAAAGCTATTGCTTTAGAAACTTTTTTTTCTTAGTTTGTATTTCGTCTTCCTCTGTTGTGTCTCCGAACAAGGTCTCTCCCTCTCTCTGAGTGAGAGAGAGACAGGCGCACTTACACTTTCTTCTGCACAGATCTCGAGAAACAGGTAAGACTCATTGTTCTTATTCACCTTCTGTTTTAATATCAATTCCCAAATTTGAGATTCATTGGGGTTTATTGAACAGTAGACGAAGGAAGCTTAAGTGATTACCTAAATTTTTACGTGTTGTTATTGGTTGGATTTTCATAACATAGAAAATGGAATCTTGAATTGAGACTGATTTAGAGAATGTCCCGGTTATGTGTTGTTAACAATTTATGCTTGTTTGCTGAATGCGAAATTAGTCCAGACATTTGGAACTCTGAAAATGATTTTGACTTCTAGTTTTGTTCAGCCTAGTTCGTGTGCACACTACTTGTAGCAAGTAGTCAACTCGGATAGGGTTGGGAAGTCTACTCTTGGTACTTCAGAACCATGGGGCGGCTAAAGCTGCAATCTGGAATCAAGGCAATTGAGGAAGAACCTGGAGAATTTGATAATTCCTATTCTAACAGGACGACCTTAGCGTGCATGATTAATTCTGAAGTGGGTGCTGTATTGGCTGTCATGAGGAGAAATGTAAGATGGGGTGGTCGTTATGTGTCGGGTGATGATCAGCTGGAGCATTCGTTGATTCAGTCTTTGAAAGCATTGCGCAGGCAAATTTTCTCATGGCAACATCCGTGGCATACCATCAATCCTGCTGTATATCTCCAGCCATTTTTGGATGTGATTCGGTCAGATGAAACTGGTGCACAAATAACTGGGGTTGCTTTATCATCTGTTTATAAGATACTAACTCTTGATGAGATTGATCAAAATACTGCAAATGTTGAAGATGCCATGCATTTGGTAGTTGATGCTGTCACTAGTTGCCGGTTTGAGGTGACAGATGCTGCTTCAGAAGAAGTTGTGCTGATGAAGATACTTCAGGTCCTTCTTGCTTGTATGAAGAGTAAAGCATCTGTCATGTTGAGTAATCAGCATGTTTGTACTATAGTGAACACTTGTTTCCGTATAGTTCATCAAGCTGGAAGCAAAGGTGAGTTGTTACAGCACATTGCTCGGCATACAATGGGAGAACTTGTTAGGTGCATTTTTTCTCATCTTTCAGTTGTTGACAACACCGAACGTGCATTGGTTAATGGAGTCCTTCCTATCCAGAAGGTAGTTATTGTGCCTGATTCTTCTCAAATCACAATCTTCCATTTATATATATATAGAGGATAAGCGAGTATGAATAATTAAGTTTCTCTCTTATCATTTATGATAACTCTTCAGAGTTTCAATTGAAAAATAATGTAATTCCTCTATTATCCATATTTATTTGTACAGTCTAAAAGATTGCCTTTTGTAACTATCATTTCATCCACTACATGCTGAGGGCATTAGTTAAGATAATGTTCCTAATGATTCTAAATCCATGACTGGCATTTTGGTAAATGAGAGGAGAGGCAACTTATATGACCTTAATCATTCTGTGTAGTTATATTAACACGGCGTAAGCTGCATAACCTTCTTGGTTTGTCCTGTAAATTTCCAAGATTTATGTGTTACTTATTCAGGTCGACTCAGAGTATCTACTAAAATTCACTGTATGATAAGTGAAAAAACAAAATGGTTATTGGGTAGTCTGACTAATGACGGATGTTGTCTATTCTTACCATCATATGGCCTAAATTTTTCTTATTTTCTTTATTCTTTTCTTGGGTGGGGAGGTTAGGGTTTGGGGCCTAGTATTTAACCTTTAAATTTGAGTAGTAGACATCAATGACTCTGTATACTCTGGAATTTTGCTTTTATAACAGACATGAGAGCTTAATTTCTTCTACAGATTGGTGGGCCTGACAATGAATACTCTTTGGGGAATAAGCAAATGGAGAATGGAAACACTAGTTCTGAATTAGATGGTCAGGCTTCCTCTGTGAACTTGGGTTCTACTGTTTCCACTAGTCTGGGAACAAGTGTGATGGAAGAAAATACAATTGGAACTGGAAGTGGTAAGGATGCACTTTCGTTTGATATGAACCTGATGGCAGAACCATATGGGGTCCCTTGTATGGTGGAAATATTCCATTTCCTATGTTCCTTATTGAATGTTGTTGAGCATGTTGGAATGGGTCCTAGACCAAATACCATAGCATTTGATGAAGATGTGCCCCTTTTTGCTTTGAGCCTAATCAATTCAGCAATAGAATTGGGTGGTCCTTCTATTTGTCAGCATCCTAGGCTATTGAATTTAATTCAAGATGAATTATTTCGTAATCTTATGCAATTTGGGTTGTCAATGAGCCCACTTATTCTTTCAATGGTATGTAGTATTGTTCTGAACTTGTATAACCATTTGCGTACTCAACTCAAACTACAGCTTGAGGCTTTCTTTGCCTGTGTAATTTTGAGACTTGCACAGAGCAGATATGGTGCTTCATACCAGCAACAAGAGGTTGCCATGGAGGCTCTTGTAGATTTCTGTCGGCAAAAGACATTTATGGTGGATATGTATGCAAACTTGGATTGTGATGTTACATGCAGTAATGTGTTTGAAGACTTAGCTAACTTGTTGGCAAAGAGTGCATTTCCGGTCAATTGCCCTTTGTCTGCTATGCATATTCTTGCTTTGGATGGACTAATTGGTGTTATTCAGGGTATGGCTGAAAGGATAGGGAATGAATCAGCTAGTTTAGAACAGGCTCCAGTCAAGATTGAGGAGTATACCCCATTCTGGATGGTGAAATGTGACAATTATGGTGATCCCAATCACTGGGTTCCATTTGTCCGTCGAAGGAAGTACATAAAGAGAAGGTTGATGATTGGAGCTGATCACTTCAACCGTGACCCAAAGAAAGGCCTAGAATTTCTTCAAGGAACTCATCTCTTACCTGACAAACTTGACCCTCAAAGTGTGGCCTGTTTTTTCAGGTATACTGCTGGATTGGATAAGAATCTTGTTGGGGACTTCCTTGGAAATCATGATGAGTTTTGTGTTCAGGTTCTTCATGAATTTGCTGGGACTTTTGACTTTCAAGACATGAATCTGGATACTGCTTTGCGACTGTTCTTGGAAACTTTTAGACTGCCAGGAGAATCACAAAAGATACAAAGGGTGCTTGAAGCATTTTCTGAGCGATACTATGAGCAGTCACCACATGTCCTAGCTAACAAGGATGCTGCACTCTTGTTATCTTATTCGCTTATAATGCTCAACACAGACCAGCACAATGTTCAGGTGAAGAAAAAGATGACAGAAGAGGATTTCATTCACAACAATAGGCACATTAATGGAGGCAGTGACTTGCCTCGGGAGTTCCTATCAGAACTTTACCACTCGATTTGCAAGAATGAGATCCGCACAACTCCAGAGCAAGGAGCTGGTTTCCCAGAAATGAGTCCAAGCCATTGGATTGATCTAATGAATAAGTCCAAGAAAACGGCTCCATTCATTGTGTCAGATTCTAGACCATACCTTGATCATGATATGTTTGCAATAATGTCTGGTCCAACCATTGCTGCAATTTCTGTTGTGTTTGATCATGCAGACCATGAAGATGTTTACCAGACATGTATTGATGGATTCTTGGCAGTTGCAAAGATTTCTGCATGCCATCATCTTGAAGATGTATTGGATGATCTAGTCGTATCCTTGTGTAAGTTCACAACTCTCTTGAATCCATTGTCTGTTGAGGAACCTGTGCTAGCATTTGGTGATGACACAAAAGCGAGGTTGGCAACTGTGACAGTTTTCACGATTGCGAATAGGTATGGTGACTATATTCGCACAGGTTGGAGAAATATTCTGGATTGCATTTTGCGGTTGCACAAACTTGGTCTTCTTCCAGCTCGTGTGGCCAGTGATGCTGCTGACGAATCTGAGCTTTCTCCTGACCTTGGGCATGTAAAACCTATCACAAACTCTTTGTCTTCAGTTAGTATGCAATCCATGGGAACACCTAGGAGATCTTCGGGATTGATGGGACGATTCAGTCAACTCTTATCTCTTGATACTGAGGAGCCACGATCACAACCAACTGAACAACAGCTTGCTGCTCATCAACGAACTATTCAGACAATTCAAAAGTGTCACATCGATAGCATATTTACTGAAAGTAAGTTCTTGCAAGCTATATCATTATTGCAGCTTGCACGAGCACTCATCTGGACTGCAGGGCGGCTTCCAAAGGGGAACAGCTCTCCGGAGGATGAAGATACTGCAGTTTTCTGCCTGGAGTTGCTAATTGCAATTACTCTGAACAATCGAGACAGGATTGTCTTACTATGGCAGGGTGTTTATGAGCATATAGCCAATATTGTTCAGTCGACTGTAATGCCTTGTGCATTAGTTGAGAAAGCTGTTTTTGGACTTCTCCGAATTTGCCAGCGATTACTACCCTACAAAGAGAATCTGGAAGATGAACTTTTGAGATCACTCCAACTCGTTTTGAAGCTTGATCCTCGTGTTGCTGATGCATACTGTGAACAAATTACACAGGAAGTAAGTCGCCTAGTGAAAGCGAATGCCACACATATAAGAACCCTTATTGGTTGGCGTACAATCACATCCTTACTTTCAAATACTGCTCGTCATCCAGAAGCTTCTGAAGCTGGATTTGATGCCCTAGTGTTCATTATGTCTGAGGGAGTCCACTTGTCACCGGCCAATTATGTTGTCTGTGTGGATGCAGCAAGGCAGTTTGCAGAATCTCGGGTAGGACAGACAGAGAGGTCTGTTCGGGCCCTAGATCTTATGACCTGTTCTATTGACTGTTTAGCAAGGTGGTCTCATGACGCCAAGGAAACAATGGGGGAGGAGGAAGCTACAAAATTATTTCAGGATATTGGAGAAATGTGGCTGAGGCTTATTCGAGGACTAAGAAAAGTATGCTTGGATCAGAGAGAAGATATCAGAAACCATGCCCTATCATCATTAGAAAAGTGCTTGACAGGGACAGGCATTAACCTTCCACATGGTTTGTGGGTACAGTGCTTTGATCTTGTGATTTTCACAATGCTCGATGACCTGCTTGAAATAGCCCAGGGACAGTCCCAAAAAGATTACAGAAACATGGAAGGAACACTAATCATTGCTGTAAAACTGCTGTCGAAAGTGTTTCTACTATTACTCCATAACCTATCGCAGTTAACAACATTCTGCAAACTATGGCTGGGAGTACTTAGCCGGATGGAAAAATACATCAAAGTAAAAGTAAGAGGGAAGAAGAATGAGAAGCTCCACGAAGTAGTGCCGGAGCTTCTTAAGAACACCTTGCTTGTGATGAAGAGTAAGGGAGTACTGGTACAGAGGAGTGCTTTGGGTGGGGATAGCCTATGGGAGCTAACATGGCTACATGTCAATAACATGGCTCCGTCTTTGCAATCAGAGGTGTTTCCTGATCAAGATTGGGAGCAGTCACAGCACATTCATGGTGAGGCAGGTAGAAGTATAACGTGCGACGAAGCTGGTTCTGTTCCCTCAACAGGATCACCAGCTTCTGAAGGTGATACAACTGGAGGTTAAACATTGCAGTGTTCTCTCAACTGGGATTAGTCTGTTAATACACGCATGATAGTGAGTAATCTGTTTCAGAATTGAGATGTTAATATTCCCATGTTTACATGAGTTGATTAACCAGCGGTGATGAGAAAATTTTAGCAGCTGGTGATGTTGATACAAAGTCTTGTTTAGAGATGGAAACAGGTTCAGACCCTCAGCCTCCTCCCCTACTTTACCGGAAAGGTCTCTGTGAAGATTCTATAATAGTTTTCTAGGATCATTCATGTTTATGGAGATGAATGATTACTGTATTTAGTGAACTGTGGGAGGGGAAAAAAATGTATTTAGGCCTTTTTTTGTTTTTTTACTGGCTTGCTTATTAGTGTACTGTACAGAAGTCAATAGTTTGAAGCTTTATATTGTTGTTGGTATCCTCACTTTTACGGATCGAAAACAGTCTCTCTACCAATTAGAGATAAGATTGCATGTTACAGGACTTTCTTAGATCTTGTGTATCAGTAAGATTTTCACTCGATTGTTTGGTATCTTCACTTTTACGTGATAATATTGACAGATAAATATTGAAAAAAATATACAAGATTAAAAATGCTACCTAAAATTTGATTAGAATAAAATAATAAGTATGACAACATCACGATTTTTTTAATAAATTAATTAGAATGGAATAATAAATATGGTACATCAATTTTAGATTCTTCCTTAATGTTAGTTTGAATAACAAATGATACTAAATTAAATATTATATATCATTTTTAATTTTATGAACATTCATATGTTGTGTTTTAAACTATTTTCTAATTTTATACAATTTTAAATAATGTTAATAAGATGAATTATGATAATATTTTAAAATTTAAGTTTGTAAAAATTCATCTTCATCACATTGAGTTCGAAATCCCGCAATAAAGTGAGGTCTGAGAAAGTCTGATAGTACGCAACCTTACTCTTACATAATAGAGAGACTGTTTTTGGTAGATTCATATGCAGATATGACAATAAAAGAGTGATGCAAGTTAAAGAGTAAATAAGTAAAACATGCATGCTAAAAGATTATGTAAATAAAATTAAAATAAATACATAAATAAAAAACTAACATATAACTAAAAAATATACCTGATATGATGTCCAGATTTGCTAGTATCTGATAGGCTGCAGGCTCTTCTTGTCTCTAGTCGAGTTAGGAGTTCTTGCTCCCCTGTAGGTATGACAATGTTACGGTTTAAGACGATCTCGCAGGATCTTTCTCCCTACATCTGTCCTAAAAAGCTAAGTTGTAGGACAGAAAGCCTTGTCTATGACTTGCAACTAGAAAAGATAGGTAGGACATTGGGTTGGACTGCCTACGCGGTAAATACGTTGAGCAAGCGTTAAAGTAAACATCTCTTAATAACTTACTCAATTATTTTGGTGAACTTTAAAGGGTATTCTTTACACTTATCCGATCACGTAAAACTTTTCTATTTGTGGTCACTTCCACAGCAAGGGCTAATTTTGTCATATCTTTGCTGAACACTTCCCTCTAGTTCTTGTATGGTCTCCCTTTTCTCTTCTTGTAGTCACTAAGAGTTATTTTCTCACAACGTCGTACTAGAATATCAGAGTGCCTCCTGCGCACATGCTCAAACTACCTAAGCCTGATCTCTTTCAACTTGTTGGCAATACTAGCCACCTGTAGTTTGTCTCTCATTACACGATTCCAGACCTTATCTCTTTTGGTAATGTCACACATCCACCGAAGCATATGTATTTTTGCTATAAACAACTGTCTTGTATGTTTACGTTTGGCGGGCCAACATATTGTAATATATAACATACTTGGCTGAATCACTATTTTATAAAACTTCCCTTAAAAGAATTTTTTTAACTCGAGAAAGTGTTAAATAACAAGAATTTGGTCTATTTAACCCTATAATTTACTAAAACTCTTATTAATTATAAATTATAAATTTAATTTTAGTTAATTAAATCTTCAATTTTATTTGTTAAGATGAAATGAGTCTAAAAATTTCTAACTTATCGATACATGAAATTGGACTTAGGGAGAGAAGGGAAAGAAGTAAAACGCAGCGTTTAAGGTGATCAAGCGGAGAATACGAATACACCTTTTTCTTTAACACGAAGTCAATGGAGACAAAAGGCTGACGTGTTTTTACTGGATTGCGTTTCCGACAAATCTTCTGTTCCAAATCTGCTGTTGGATTCTGATTTTTCCAAGTTCAAGATCCAAACAAATCTTGTAAAATTGATTACCCTCTTCGGAGTTGCAATCATGAGCGAGGTTTTTGAAGGATATGAGCGTCAGTACTGTGAGCTCTCTGCTAATCTCTCCAGAAAATGCGACTCTGCTTCTCTTCTTCCAAATGGAGGTAGGTGGCCCCTCTAAGTTCTGTGCTTTTGGTTGAATCATGATTTGGTGAAATGCGTCGTCTTGATTTTTGCAGAGGAGAAGAAAGCAAAGTTGTCTGAGATCAATTCCGGTCTTGATGATTGTGATAATCTGGTAAATTGTGTTCCCTTTTCTTTTTCTAATTCTAGTTCTAACTCTAGATCAAGCTCAATTCTTTTTTCTTTTTTTGTTATAGGTAAGAAAGATGGACCTTGAGGCCAGGAGTTTGCAGCCAAGTGTCAAAGCTATGCTTCTGGCCAAACTAAGGGAGTATAAGTCCGATCTCAATAAGTTGAAGAAGGAATTCAAGAGGGCAATGTCTGGTAACCCTAATCAGGTTAACCATGATGAGTTGTTGGAGTCCGGATTGGCTGATACTCATGCGGTATATGCTCCTTTGTATCTCTTTTCATAACTCAAGGAATGTGGAATAGTTTGTTGCTCTGTGATCTTTGAGCATTTGTCACTGCATTTATCAGAAAATTGTCAAGATTGTCACCTTTCCCTTAACATATACGGTAGGCATACTCATGCTCAGTTCCTTTGGGGAAAGGGAAATCTCTAAACTAATATTAAATTGCTCTTGGGATTACATCTTAGTGTTGCACTATAGTTTCAACTTAGAAGATTTATAGTTCCTTCTAACTTGATAATTTGGATTATGTTCTGGTTTGGCCTGATTGCTGATACTCATTTTGCTGCACAAATTATTTTCATTTGAGATGAGGTGCATATTTCTTTTGTTAGATTTGTCTAGTTGATAACTTTTAAGACATTGGGTATTGATGATACAGGTTTCGGCAAATCAAAGAGATAGATTGTCTATGTCAGTTGAGAGACTAAATCAGTCCGGTGATAGAATCAAGGAGAGTAGAAGAACCGTGTTGGAGACAGAAGAGATTGGGATCTCAATTCTTGAAGACTTGCACCAACAGCGCCAGACTCTTCTACATGCTCACGACAAGGTATGATATGTATGGTCTTTTCTCCTAATTAACCATTTGAATGATAGACTATGATCCCCCCATATTTAACATTTACTTGATTTTCATTGCCTGGAAGATATTATTTGTTATTAGACCCTGCTATCAGCTATAAGTCTCATCGGCTATAAGCTTTATGATAGTTACTCTTGCGTCGGGTTTTTCAGATCAATGCTGTCAAAATGGGCAAAAAGTGAAATAGATGATCGATTATTTTATACATGGTCTTTCTTCTAATTAACCATTTGAATGATAGACTATGATCCCCACATATTTAACATTTACTTGATTTTCATTTCCTGGTAGATATTTTTTGTTATCAGACCATGCTATCAGCTATAACTCTCTTCGGCTACAAGTTTTAAAATAGTTATTCTTGCGTCGGGTTTTTCATATCAATACTGTCAAAATGGGAAAAAAGTGAAATAGGTAATCGATTATTTTATACGTTGTCTTTTCTTCTAATTAACCATTTGAATGATAGACTATGATCCCCCCATATTTCACATTTGATTTTCATTGCCTGGTGGATATTAGTTGTTATCAGACCATGCTATCACCTGTAACTCTCGTTGGCTACAAGTTTTATGATAGTTACTCAGATCAATACTGTCAAAATAGGCAAAAAACGAAATAGATAATCGATTATTTTATACAAATTTTGTTTTCTTCCGTTTTCCCTTTCTTTTTGGTTTGCAGCTTCATGGAGTAGATGATGCCATTGACAAGAGCAAGAAAGTTTTAGCTTCTATGTCTAGAAGAATAACCAGAAACAAGTGGATTGCTGGCTCTCTAATTGCTGCCCTTGTGCTTGCAATCATACTTATCATATCATTTAAAGTTTTTCATCACTAACATTCTTGAAATTGGTTTAGAATCAAACTATACTTTGCTGTGTGCATACTTTGTATTTAGTTGTCATTCTATACCAAGATTGTACTATTCTATCTTGTTCTTCTGGCTGTCATTCTACATTAAAACAAAATCATTTGATTTTCTGTTTCTTTGTTCCAATTTCTGCCGATACAGTTCTCTTTTGATGTGCAAAGGCAGTCCTAGAAGTGTTGTTCATGAGTCATGGAACTGAGAATTTGGCAGGTTTTTGCCATTTTGCTTGTAGATTATACTTTTCAGGATTTGAACTTACCTCTCAATAGGAGTTAGAATTTATCTTCCTTCCTTAATGATCTTAAGTTGGTGTTACTAATTGAATTGCTCAATCTAACATTATGAACTTTCAATCTTTTATCTGATCATTCATCGATCAAATTTCAGAAACTTCTTCTCTATTAGTAAAGGCTAAGGTTGCGTACTATTAGATTTTTTTAAACCTTACATTTAGCGAAATTTTTATGGGGTTGTTGTTGATGTATTCATCAATAGTTGTTGTATTCATCAATAGATGTAGCTTTGTGGTTCTTAAATTTATTGGAAATATAATATATTGTTTTTTTCTTTATATTTATTTGATAAAAAGTTTAAAAATTTTCAAACATAGTATAAATTATGTTAAATAAAACAATTAATGAAATCATTCTAAATAAATATATTACAAAATGAAGATATCGATATAAAATTTTCCAAATGAATGTATTCATAGAAATTACAAAAAATAGTTGATATTGTTTTTTTATATAATTTTTACTTAATTATACTCAAACATTTCAATTATTTTCCTAAAGGATATAGTTATTATACATATAGTTAATCTGCTTTAATATAAATTATAAAATATTTAAATTATTGTTTATTAATATTAAAATATAAAATAAAAATGTAAAATAAGGTCGACTAATTCAATCTCGTCTAACTTTTCAGTTCTGTTTTAATATTTCCGGTTTGATTTATTTTAACAATTTTTGTTATTAAAAAATGATCAATTTGTTAATTAATTAGTCAATTTTTTCAAATTAATAGTTTTTTATAAACTAAAATAAATTAATAATTTTTTATTTAACAAAAATTTTTAATTAAATTTTAAATTTTTTGATTAATAAGAACAATTTTTTTAATTATATTTTAAATTCTTTAAATTTATTTAATATTTAATCAATTTTATGATAGCTTTTTAACCTTAAATTTCTTTTCTTTTATAACAGGTATAATTCTCGGTTCGATTTTTAAAGTATTTAATAAAATAGTGATTAATTTAAATAAATATAAAATGCGACACGTCACACGTGGACAAACAAGTTCCCACGTTTTTGGCACTAATTTATTTTTTTCTTTTTTTTCTGAGGCTTTGAGAATGGACCCACCACTCCAAAGAAATATCCACCAAAGATTCAAACAAGAAAACTAAATAGTAAGAAGAAAAGATTCACGTTACGAACTCTTCCGTTTGTGTCTTTCTACTCTGGACAGCCACCGTCTTAAAGTTAGAGTCTTTAACGCCAAAGACTCGTCCGCCGTGCCGCTTCTTCTTTGTACAGTCACCCACCTCACCTGTTTGTCTCTTCTTCCATATACACTTAACTACAAATCCTGAAATCCACCCATTTGTTCTCCTTCCATTAACAACCGGAAAGAAGTATTGTAGTGTGTGATTGATCAATCCAAAGGTAGTTTCTTTTTCTGAATTCTCCAAGCTTACCAACATGATGGATTCATTGGCGACTGTATCGCCGTCAATGGTCCTTCCTCCGAGTAACCCTCTTCCATCTCTGCAACGTCGACGCCGTCAAGTCTCCACCTTTGCTTCCTCTTCTTTCTCCTTTAATACCAACCACCGTCGTCTTCCTCGGCTCTGCTCTGTTTTCTCTTTATCGTACAGAAGCATACGTGGGGGATATATTCGTTGTAGATCAAGGAACGGTCTTGGAGACGGAGAAGAAGAAAATGAAGAGGTTGAGAGAGCTCTTCACTTAGATGGTACCATTCCTGGGACCTCCGATGAGTTTGTAAAGCAGGTGTCTTCGCGTGCTTACGATATGCGTAGGCATCTTCATCAGACTTTCGATAGCAGTAGCTATGATGGTACTCTCCTCGTCCTTTTCCTTTTAAACTTGTTCAAAAGATTGTGGGTTGTTCGGGTAATTTCTGGTTTTCAGTTTTGTTCAATGCCTTTCCTTAATCCTTACCTCAGTTTGCTTACTCTTATTGTTCTTTTGGAAACATAAGTTGGGGTTTCTGTTGCTGAAAGGTTTATTATTTTTGATTCAGCATTCTGAGGAGTTTATGTTCATACCCTTTTGATTACTCTGGATGAGAATTGTTGAACTTTTTGTTCTGAAAATTACACTTTCCGGGTGTTTTAACTCTAATATGTGAATGGTGATTCATATTCCTTGATTGAATATCAGTAATTTAGCTATATTGCTATCTGTTTTGCATTTGTGTTTCTGTTGTATGATGTTTTTTTTCCAATTTCTTGACCTCAAAATTTGAGAAAGCTTTGTTTTTTTTCCTTTGATTTTTCTTTAGTGTTGGAGGCAAATCCATGGAGGGAATCATCAAAGGCCCTATATGTACTAACCCATAGGGAAAATCAGTTGTGCACAATGAAAACTCGAAGAAACCGCAGGTCTCAATTGTTTGATGATGTGTTTGTTTTTTGTTTGCAAACATCCTTGTAGCTGAGCTCTGGCTTTGCTTTTGAAACAGTGAAGTTGAAAGAGAGCTTGGCCTTCTGTTCTCTAAAGGAGGAAAAAGGAGGTCTGGAATAGGCAATCAAGCTAAACAATCAAGGACCGGAACGAAGTTCCGGATGCTTGTAGAGGATGTGAGGGAAGGAGTATTGGTGAGTTATTCCTCTTAGATACTGATTTTTCACTGATATTGTGTACTGGAAATATAGCTACTCTGTGAAAGCAAGAAACAGTTTTAGAATACAAAAAAGTTCCGTGGTTGATGATTGATGGACATATTATAGTTAGTAGATTGTTTGAACTTTTGACAATAGCCTCTTTATCAGTTAAAAGTAAGATTGCATAGTACTGGACCTCTCCAGACACTCTATATCAGCAAGACTTTCACTAGATTGTCGTCGTCGTCGTCGTCGTCGTTGTTGTTATTAGCTTGTTTGAGCTTGCCAAATCCTTAAGTAGTTAGCTACCTTGCACATCACCAACACTTGTGAACACTTGAAATTGGTTTTGACTGTGTCTCGTATCATCTAATCTTGTTTGCTTAATTGAAAAACCGAAATGTTGCTGCAGGTGTTTGAAGATGAAAATGAAGCTGTGAAATACTGTGATTTACTACAGGGAGGAGGTAAAGGTTGTGAAGGTGTTGCTGAAATTGAAGCCTCATCAGTAAGAAGCATTCAGAAACCTTTTATCTTGTCACAGCAATGTATGTATGTTTAGTAATTTAGTTGTCCCCATGAATTTGTTGCAGGTATTTGATCTTTGCCAGAAAATGAGGGCACTTGCTGTTCTATTTAGGAGAGGGAGGACTCCTCCGGTACCTCAAAGTCTAGAGCGCAACTTACGAGCTCGAAAACGGTCCCTCGAAGATCAAGACTGAACTCGGTTTGAGATCGAGATAATTGTATGGAAGTATGAGCAGTCTTAGGAGGTTTATTACAAGTAAATATTGTACTGAAAATGTTACTTGATAGTCCAATATTATAGATATCAAGTTCAACATCATTGAACATCTGAAATTCAGATGCATCCATTCATTCAAAGCATTTTGAGTACCTTTTTTTTTTCTCTCTCTGTTATACATTTGATATGCTTGTTGAAATGTGTTCCTGTGCATGGTGTATTACCCTCTACTCAAAAGATGCATTTAGTGGGGTGTGCAGTGTCCTGTTGCCTATCTGATATGGGACGTGACACTCTTCTCTACTCAATCCTGTGACGTCCTCGTCATAGGTGGGGCCCTTTGTCTACCCCACCTCGAGGGACGCTTAGCATGACATCGGAGTCGGGAGCAGGTTGGCTCTGATACTACTTGTCACGTGTCTATTACCCTCTTCCCAAAAGATGCACATAGTAGGGTGTGTTTCGTTCATGCTTATAAACCAGGATTCTTCCTGTTATCTGTCCGATATAAGACGTGACAACGGTCAGCTACAAATGAGTTTAAACACAAATTGAAGTTATGCTGTTGCATGTACAGTCTGAGAACAAGACTATTAAAAGCTCGACAGAAGATAGGGATTAGATCTCTTGTACTAATTATGGTATTCTTGTCATATTTCATTAAATTTCATCCATATATTTATGTGGACTCTACGTAAGATTTAATGGAATAGGGTTAGAACAGAGTAAGTGGAGCAGAGGATTTGATGGGCAGACGATACTCTTTTCATTGAAAACCAATAAAAAATCTATATGATTAATTTGAAAAATAATTACTTAATAGTAGTCTACTTTAAAATAATCATGTCAACATTATTACAATATTTAAATGATAAATAATTAACTTTGTTAAATTTTTCATTCATTTTGGGTCTGTTTTGAATAGTTTAAAAACGTTGAGGTCTAATTTAAATAATTTAAAACATTAGGGTTTAAGTTATATTTTGTTAAAAATGTGGAGATATAAAATGCACTTTTAACTGTTAAGTCAGTAACGAGTCGAATAGACTTAAGGAGTTATGAATACTCGAGCTTGATTTCCGATAAAAATAATTTGATGTATTAATTTTGAGATGAGTTCGACTTAAATTTTATGATTATTCAAGTGTAAAATTTTTTTGAATTTGATTTAAATAATTTTTATTATTATTATGAATTGAGTTTAAATTGATTTACTATATCTATTTCTAAATCTACGAAGAAAGTAGATATGTCAAAAGTGCCTCGGCCTGTTTAGTCTGATATTGCCTTGGATTGATCAGGCCACGGGTGGGTCACAAGTTGGACCGGCTATTATTTTCAAAATGACGTTATTTTAAAATTAAAAAAAAAATAATAACAGACTGAGACACGAGCTAACTCATCCCAACCGGCCGGGCCAGGGACAACCCAGACTCGACCCAGGTGTTGACATCTCGAGAAGAAAGTGTGGAATGAGTGACTCTTGAAGATTAAGGAAACAATAGAAAAAAGCAAAAAGAAAAAGAAAGGAAGACAACTCAGACAATGTTTTCCCTCCAGTACAAAACTCTCAACAGTGTGAGAGTTTGAAACGCAAAGAAAACTCCTAACTGCCACTCTCCGGTCACCGTCCGGCACCGTCTCCGTTTCAAAATACGTATTTGTTTATTACTTTCTATCTGTCACCACTTTACTCTGCCTTTTGTGTTGCCATACCTTCCTCGAGGATCTTAACAAGTTCCTGATCCGTACAAACACTAGAATACAAGAAGTTCGTTACTTTCGATGGAAATTCACAAATATAATAAACTAACAAATTGTAGTCTTAGTCATTCCTTCGTCAAAGGAAAATCCCAACAGAGAATATTCAAAAGCTACGCAACTACTAGTGTCTGGCGTCGGATTTGGAGGCAAAAGAATGTAAATTTGGAAAAACTTCTATCTGCTCCTGAACTCTCTTCCCCTGTCACTTTGTTCATTTCCATTTAGTCTTGTTTTTGGGTTTTTATTTTTGCACATATTGTAATGATCGACTCCTTATATATACATTTATCTGTGTGTATACATATTATGAACCCGTATTTGGTTATCTGTAAAAGCAGACATAATCACTGAGTGAACACTTGGATTCACAGTTGAGCCCATTATCCTTTTTCTCCTTCTTCATTTTCATTTCTTTTCTGGGTTGGTTCCAAATTTTCTTTTTGGTTTAAGAATAGCTCAGAAATTGTTGGGGTTGGAATATGGTGATCAAAGGAACAACAGGTTCTTTTGCGGTTGGTTTCTTATTTCATTTTGCATTTATTTGTTGACGGTGGATGAGTAACTTGTATTGTTATGTAATACTTGCACTTGTGTTCTGTTTTCCCTTTCATGAACTTTGATGTTCAGTCAATAGACTGAGCAATTGAACTATCTTATTTCAAGCATTGATCTTTTTGTCCATAATAAGCCGTTTAAATTCTCTATAGTTTTACTTCTTGTGGTACTTTAAATTTCTCGAAAGTTTGTCAAATGAAATGATAAATGTCATCGCGGAAGTTGGTTCTTAGAACTGAAGTGTGTATGAACATATCTTGTGCTGTTACTGTGCCATTAATGGCAAGCTTGGTTCTTTGTCTAAATTTGTTCAAACTTTTTTTTTCTTTGATCCTTACTTAGCAGCTTTATTCTGTGTACTTGCTTAGGTGCACTTATGATTTGTTTGCATCATTGTGAAGGGTATGCTCACGGACTTCTTGTGTATTATCTGCTCTGTCGCTGGTAAACAAATACTATAATTGGCCTGTAGAGAGAGATTATTGCAGGAAATGGGTCGGTTGAAGGCAAAGTCTGGTATGAGGACAGTTAAGGAAGAACCTGAGGAATATGGCACTTCCCATTCCAACAGAACTTCATTGGCATGTGCGATTAATGCAGAAGTGGCTTCTGTATTGGCTGTTTTAAGAAGGAATATAACATGGGATGGCCGATATGTGTTGGGTGATGATCAGCTGGAGCACCCACTGATTGAGTCTTTGAAAGCATTGCGCAAACAGATCTTCTCACGGTCGCATCCATGGCATACAATCAATCCTGCTGTGTACCTCCAGCCATTCTTGGACGTGATTCGATCAGATGAAATTGGTGCTTCAATCACAGGAGTAGCTCTGTCATCTGTTTATAAGATTTTAACTCTTGATGTGATTAACGAGAAAACTGTAAAAGTTGAAGATGCTATGAACTTTGTAGTTGCTGCAATAACTAGTTGCCAATTTGAGGTCACAGATCCTGCTTCAGAAGAAGTGATAATTTTAAAGATACTTCAGATTCTTCTTGCTTGTATGAAAAGTAAAGCATCGGTCACATTGAGTAATCAGCATGTCTGCACAATAGTGAACACTTGTTTCCGTATAGTTCATCAAGCTAAAGGAGAATTGCTGCAGCATATAGCCCGACATACAATGCAGGAACTAATTACCTGCATCTTTTCACATCTTCCAGATGTTCATGACCCAGAATGCTCTGTGGTTAATGGATCTAAAATAGTCAAGCGGAAGGTAAACTTGCCTGCCTCATTTTTCTTCATAGTTACAGTATGTTCTCTTCTTTTGTTCTGGCACTTGCACGGTAATGTTTGATAAATCAATAGTGATGCTATCTGATCCAATATGTGACATATATCAAGTCATGAATTACTTGTCTGACTTCTTGAAACATACTAATAACTGGAGGAAATTGTGCAAGTTAATGTCATGATGTTTTACTATATTCTGTTCCTTGTACTGGCATAAGGTTGATCTATCAAACCAGTTTTCTGGAGGTGGGTGGAATATTTTGGTCAATTTTGAAAATTTTGTTGTGGGATATGTAGTTTTCAAACTGAGATTATTCAAAATTTTCCTTTGTTAATAATTTTTGAGACCTATTTCACTTACAGAATGGTGGCCCGGATAATCATTACACTATCAGGAGTAAACAACTGGAGAGTAGGACTGGCTGTTCGGAATTTGTGGGAAGAGATTCCTCTGTGAGTTTAGGTTCTTCTGATTCCACAGACCAGGTAGCCAGTCTGATGGAAAACAACACAATTTCAGCTCGCAGTGGAAAGGGCAGTCTTGCTTATGATTTGCAGCTCTTGGAGCCATATGGAGGCCCCTGCATGGTGGAGGTATTTGACTTCCTGTGTTCATTATTAAATGTGGTTGAGTATGTGTCAATGGATCCAAGATCAGATAGTATAGCATTTGATGAAGATCTTCCACTCTTTGCCCTGAACTTAATTAATTCTGCTGTTGAACTGGGTGGGAAATCTATTAAAAATCATCCTCGATTGTTGAGTCTAGTTCAGGATGAATTATTTCGTAATCTTATGCAATTTGGCATGTCCAGAAGCCCGGTTATTCTTTCAATGGTATGTAGTGTTGTTCTCAACTTGTATCACCATCTGCGCACTGAGCTCAAACTACAGCTGGAGGCTTTCTTCTCCTATGTGATTTTGAGGCTAGCACAGAGCAGATATTGTGCTTCATACCAACAGCAGGAGGTTGCAATAGGGGCTCTCATAGACTTTTGTCGACAGAAAAAATTCATGACAGAAATGTATGCCAACTTTGATTGTGACTTTACATGTAGCAATGTGTTTGAAGACATTACTAATTTGTTGTCAATGATTGCATTTCCATTAAACTCTTCATTGACTACAATCCACATCCTTGCTTTGGATGGTCTGATAGCTGTTATTCAGGGTATGGCTGAAAGGACAGGCAATGGAGCAGTTAGCTCAAAAAAGGAAAAAATGACTATTGAAGACTCTATTCCATTCTGGAAAATGAAGTGTGAGGACTATGGTGACCCTAAGCAATGGGTTCCATTTGTCCGCCAAAAGAAGTACATTAAGAAAAAACTGATGGTTGGAGCTGATCACTTTAATCATGACCCAAAGAAAGGTCTAGAGTTCCTCCAGGGAACACATGTCTTACCTGAAAAACTTGACCCCAAAAGTGTGGCCTGCTTTCTTAGGTATACTGCTGGATTAGATAAGAATCTTGTTGGGGACTTCTTGGGAAACCCTGATGATTTTTGTGTTCAGGTTCTTCATGAATTTGCTCAGACTTTTGATTTCCAAAATATGAACATGGATGATGCATTACGGTTGTTCTTGGAAACTTTTAGGTTGCCTGGAGAATCACAGAAAATACAGAGGGTTCTTGAGGCTTTCTCTGAAATTTACCACGAGCAATCACCAAATATTCTTGCTAACAAGGATGCTGCTCTTGTCTTGTCTTATTCACTTATAATGCTAAACACAGATCAGCACAATGTTCAGGTGAAGAAAAAGATGACAGAGGAGGATTTTATCCGAAACAATAGACGAATAAATGAAGGCAATGACTTGCCTCGGGAGTTCCTGTCAGAGCTCTACCAGTCAATTTGCATGAATGAGATCCGCACAACTCCAGATAAAGGAGCTGGATTACCTGAAATGACCGCCAGCCGTTGGGCTTATTTAATGCAGAAATCGAAGAAAATTCCTCCATTCATTGTGTCGGATTCTAATGCCTATCTTGACCATGATATGTTTGCTGTCATGTCAGGTCCAACAATTGCTGCTATCTCAGTTGTTTTTGACCATGCAGAAGCTGAAGATGTTTACCAAACATGTATTGATGGATTTTTAGCAGTTGCAAAAATTTCTGCATGCCGTCATCTTGGAGATATATTGGATGATCTAGTTGTTTCTCTTTCTAAGTTCACAACCCTCTTGAATCCCCCATCTTCTGAGGACCCTATATTGAGCTTTGGTGATGACAAAAAACCCAGGATGGCAACCGTAACCATTTTCACCATTGCAAATAGATATGGTGATTATTTATGCACAGGCTGGAGAAATATTGTAGAAAGCATTCTGAGACTGCACAAACTTGGTCTTCTTCCAACTCTTGTGGCTACTGATGTTGGTAATGAAGTAGAGCTTTCTGCAGAATCTGAACACGGGAAACTTTTGACAAAATCTTTGTTTCCGGTTCCTTTGCAACCCATGGCAGCTCCCAGGAGATCTTATGGCTTGATGGGTCGGGTCAATCGGCATTCATCTCTTGACAATGAGGAGTCAAGATCCCTTCCCACGGAAGAACAGATTGCCGCTTATCAAGGTGCCCTTCAAACAATCCAAAAGTGCCATATTGATAACATCTTCACTGAAAGTATGTCCTTTCGTGATGACTCATTGTTGAGTCTAGCAAGAGCAATCATCTGGGCTGGTAGGCGGTCTCAGAGAGGGAACAGCTCTCTGGAAGATGAAGATGCTGCAGTTTTCTGCCTGGAAGTGCTGATTGCTCTTACACTGAACAACTGGGACAGAATTATGCTACTGTGGCAGTGTGTTTACGATCACATAGCGAACATTGTTCATTCAATTATAACACCTTGTGCATTAGTCGAGAATGCTGTTTTTGGACTTCTTAGGATTTGCCAGCGGCTGCTTCCCTACAAAGAGATCCTAGCTGATGAACTGCTGAAGTCATTGCAACTTGTTTCACAGCTTGATAGCCGCATTGCTGATGCATACAGCGAGCGAATAACAAAGGAAGTCAGTCGGCTTGTAAAAGCAAATGCCCCACTTGTCAGATCTCTAATGGGATGGCACATAATAATGTCACTTCTTTCCGCCTCAGCTCGTCAACCAGAAGCTTCTGAAGCTGGATTTGATGCCCTATTTTTTACTGTATCAAATGGAGCTCACTTGTCACCAGACAATTATCTTCTCTGTGTTGATGCAGTAAGACAGTTTGCAGAGTCTCGTGTAGGACAGGCAGAAAGGTCTCTTCGTGCTATAGATCTTATGACAGATTCTGTTGATTGTCTGGCTAGGTGGTCTACTGAGACCAGGGAAGCAATCAGGGAGAAAGAAGCTACAAAATTGTGTCAGGATATTGGGGAACTGTGGCTGAGGCTTGCGCAGGAACTACAAAAGGTATGTCTGGACGTGAGAGAAGAGGTTAGAAATCATGCCCTTTCATCACTGCAGAAGTGCCTGGCAGTTAATGACAAGATCAAGATTCCAAATGGTCTATGGTCACAGTGCTTTGATGTCGTAATCTTCACAATGCTTGACGATTTGCTTGAAATTGCTCAAGGAAACTCTCAAACAGACTACAGGAATATGGAAGGTACACTTATAACAGCTGTGAAGCTCATGTCAGAGTTGTTTACAGGGTCACTCTATGAGCTTGTACAATTAGCAACTTTTAGCAAAACGTGGATAGGAGTCCTTAGCCGAATGAAGAAGTATATGAATGTGAAAGTAAGAGGGAAGAAGATTGATGAGCTTCAAGAATTGGTTCTAGAGCTTCTCAAGGAAACACTATTAAAAATGAAGAACGATAGCGTGCTAATGCAGAGGAGTACCTCAGACGACGACAGCTTGTGGGAACTAACTTGGCTACATGTCAATAGCATTGCTCCATCTTTGCAATCTGCTATCTTTCCTGATCAAGGTCATACAGGTCCTGGTGCTGGTCCTGGTCCATCAAAAGAATAGTTCAGCTCATATGCCACTTGCAACACATTGACCGAGGTTGCACCTCTTGAATCATATGGTTAGAACCGAGATGGTCATATTCCTTGCCCAGAGACCACCACAAAGATTCATAAACAGGTCGGTCACTCAATTGATAAAAATGTGTACTTGTTCATCTTTTTCTCTCGACCCTTCCTTCTTGTCTACACCATTCAATAACCATTATGTTCCTCCTAATGAATATACCTTTGAATTCAAAGGCCTAGTCTTTGATGATCCATAAGGCAAATTGTTTTCTAAAAACATTAAAACATACTTCAAGCAAATCTAAGGGTCCTGATTAGGGATGACAAGGCCCGAGGCCCGGTCAATCCCGACCTGGCTCATTGACTTCAGGCCAAGCCCGGGTGTGGACCCTTTTGCAATCCCTAGTCATGATCTATACATTGCTATCATTTAATTGGTATAAGATAGAAAATAAACAGAAGATAATTGGTTAAGAGTGGAAACATTTTGGAACCTATAAACGCCACATAGATCTAGTATGTTATTTAATTCTAAATCATTAACTTGTTAAATAGTTTATTTGTAGAGTATAATTTATAGGCTCTCATGTACCCAACGATTTACTCAATGTAGCTAGAGATGTCAACGGGCCGGGGAGAGGTTATTGTTTTTCTTAAAGAAAAAACTTCCAAAACAACATCATTTTGGAAGTAACGGCTGATCGTTTTGGAAGTAAAGATCGGGCTGACCATAGTCGACTCATGGCCAGATCAACCCGGGCCAAAATGTGGGCCGGCTGGGCCGGTTTTAACATCCATAAATGTAGCTATTAGATCATATGAGGTATTAACTAATGGTTTCTATAATAACATAACATATTACAATCAATATTTTATCTTTGGTGATATTAGTAAATTAATTTGTCAAAGATTCAAATAAAAGGTTAAAGATGAAGTTCAATAGAAGACCAAAATGATCAAAAGCTCAAAATTGAGTAAAGTGGAGCACCAAATATAATTTGAGAGAGCTCCAAGGTAATTCAAGTTAAGTAGGTCAAGAACAAGAAAGAATAAAGTCATTTCAATGTATAACAATCATTGTAATCTTTTTTATAACTTGGTCATAATTATAAATTGATGGTTCAATTATTGTATGATGATTTATACTTAGGCATATTCCATATACTTTATCTTAATCAAGAGAAAGATTTAAAGAAAATCTCTTTGATGCATTAAAATGCCTTTGAAATAGTTTTGGATCAATTTTTTGCTAAAGGAGTATGTTTTGATTTTTGAAAGAATATGAAAAGTTTTGAAAAACTAGTCTTATGAAATTTGGTTAACTAATATAGTAATTTGGGTAATCAATATTATAGTTTTGAGGTGTTTTAGGTATAATCAACATATATGGGTTAACAAATGTGTCAAACTAATCGACCAATATTCTTAAAAGAAAATTACTAGTAGACCAATGTAAACATTGGTCAACCAATATAGTTGAATGATCTAACTAGTGCTCTTGGAATTAGCCATTATAATAACTAACTTTGGCTTCTAACGATTATTTTATGGTGTTTTAGGTATAAATAAATCATATAGTATACTAGAAAGTTATTAAGCCCCTGTTTGGTTCAGCTTTTGGCAGGTGGAAAAGTACTTTTTTCCACCGCAAAAGCTATTTTAAGGAAAAAATGGATGTTTGGCTGTAAAGTCCAAAAACGCTTTTAGAGTAGAAATAGCTTTTTTAAAAGCTAAAATACAACTTTTTTAAAAGCTTAAATTTAGAGCTTTTTTAAAAAGCCCCTCATTTTAGCTTTTTCGGGTAGCAAGTTTCGCGTCACTTACGTATATAACAAATTTTAAAACGTTACTTTTGTTTCTTCTGTTTACAAAACTCTTATCTTCTCTGATTCTCCACCTATACGATACACAGTAACATCTCACCTTCTTTTCACTACAGATCAGGTTAGTTTCTTTTCACTACAGATCACGTTCGTCTGCGTTTATTTTATTTGTGATCGTCTGCGAATGCAGACGTCGACTGCGTTCAACGCAGACGAACGTCTGCGTTTCAATGCAGACCTCTACGTCTGCGTTGAACGCAGAACGTCGTCTGCGTTGAAACGTAGACAACGTCGTCTGCGTTGCGTCAGACGACGTCTGCGTTTCAACGCAGAACGTCGTCTGCGTTCAACGCCGACGACGTCGTCTGCGTTCAACGCAGACCTCTGCGTCTGCGTTCAACGCAGCGTTTCAACGCAGAACATCGTCTGCGTTTAACGCAGACTCTGCGTCTGCGTTTCAACGCAGAACGTCGTCTGCGTTCAACGCAGACTCTGCGTCTGCGTTCAACGCAGACCCCTTATGATTATGCATGTTAATATGCATGTGTTACGCAACTTATGAAATTCATGATTATGCATGTAATTACTGGATAATATGCAAGTTAACAAAATCATGATTATGCACCTTAACAAATTCATAAATTGTCCATTCTTCATCTGTACATGCATACACTTCCATACAAAAGATTTAATGCTTTTAATGCTTATTATACTTTTGTCTATGTTATTTTACTTATGTTTTAATATT
>JAOQMS010000001.1:1542333-1591713 GCA_027563885.1 Erythroxylum longipes | reverse complement strand
GTGCCAATTTCCAGAGAGATATAAAGGAATTACCAGAACAGAATGTACAGGTTCAGATTGGTAAGAATTCATGATGCTGGATCAATCATTTTCTCACAAATGGCTTTTGGCAAACAAGCAACCTCTGATCACTGCCATTCTGTAGGTCAATCACCCTTGCTTCCCAGTGTACTCGTGTAGCAAGAGCTCGAGCCATCTCAATAATTCCCAGTTTGTCAGAAAGAATAACCCATCCCTGCAATCAAAATATAATGGTGAATTTAATGGCATTACTTCAAGTTGTCCAGAAATGAATGAGATAAGCATCACTTCACATTTCTTAAACATAGGCTGGACTGGTTATATATTACCTCAGGCCGCAAAATTCGATCCATCTCTACAATTAAATCCACCATTCCGCACTTTTCAAAACTAAGATGTGACAGAAGTCCATTTGCATGAAGCATGTCATACGTTCTGGGATATGTTGGAAAGGGCTCACACCTGCATGACAACATGTAAAATGAATTTGAAAAGTTTCATGAAATGTAGGCTAAATACCAACATGTAAAATGATTTTTATGTCTCAATGCCATAAAAATCAATATCATATATGAAAGACTAGAAGTCCAAGTGTACAGATTTGCTAAGTAACTCTAAGTGATAATCCTCCTAAGTACATACCACCATTGAACTTCACTAATAACACTTTTGACAACAAAAGGCCACAAATCTGATGAGCTTTCACTACTATATTCTGCTAAAAGTTTAAACAAGGGTATATTGTCGAAGTAGAACTTATATGTAAAATGTAACACTTGGAAGTACTGAACAAAAGGTCCATCACCAATGTTTTCTTTCTTTTCTTTTCCTTTTTTTTTTTGGGACATTTTCCATTCTGATTTATGTGAAGTAGGGGAGCTGTTTTGGCGAGGAGAACTGAATGCTGCTGTTTTGTGAGGGAAAATAAGCAGATACCAGTCATGAAGAACACCAGCGAAACCCCGATCAAGTATGAGAGGCAGTGTATTGTGAGAATTAACAGGCACAACATTCATCACCCACAGTGCCTTTTCATCTTCTAGAAAAGCAGCATTTAGACCCCCATAATGAGCATTCATGTCCATCACATTCCTTATCATGTTGTACGGAGGTAATGGATCTTCATCACCTGGCCTCTTAGGATGGTCAGAAAAGATTAAAGGGGTAAGCAAAGACCAATAGTTTTTCAGAGCAGATCGCCATATCTGACAATCTTCCAAGAAATCGTCAGGTTCAACTCCTGCAAGGATAAATGAATGAACAAAGTAAGACAGGTATATAGAGTTTTAGAATCCTTGAAGAAAACTAGATATCTGATGAGGATAGTAAAAACTAAGGAAGTTAAGTTGTCAAAAAAAATACTTAAATACAATTCGAAATAATACTTTCCATGAACTTCAAGATCGGCTGAACCAAAATTGGAAGCAGAAGATCTGTTCTGGATAGGAATCCAACGTTTGCTGGTGGTCCCACTTATACACGAGATAAGAGGTTGATAATACGATGTGACATCATGCTTGTCATCACAAAGTGGTGCCAAATCCTGTTTTCTACAGTATCAAACAAAAGCAACAGTGTAGGTATATGCAAAAAAAAAAGGTAAAAGTCTGAAGTATAAAGGTCATCCAGTGGAAATATGCCAAACCCAAACTCAAACACCTACATATGATTGACCTGGAAAAGACATCTATTACACATGATAGCATCCCTTACCGAGATTTATAGCACTGGACAGATGCAGTTTTCTGCCAGATAAATGTTTCATCCTGCTGAGCCAAAAGACTCCAGCAGATTCTCTCAGTGAATTCTCCTATAGGAGTTAGCATGCTTGTCTTCTTCATCCTCAGTGAACCACCATGTGGCTTGCTTGCCGGTGAGGTTAAGACAAAGTAACCTCCAGGCCTGAGAAGCCTATCCACTTCAATAAGGAATTTCCCATCTGTTTTATTAAAACATTGTTAGTGATAAAATTATGATTCCAAGCAATGAATGCTACAATGTAAGTTAATATCAGCAAAGAATGTTCGAGTAGAAACAAGGCTGCAATAGTTGACACTCCAATGTAATAAGAGTAGGGGATATTGGCACTGGAATGTTTTGGCATTAAATCAGTAATCCAGAAAGCTTCAAGTAGCACTGTTTTTAATTATGTCTGGCACTGTTTTTAATTATGTCATGCATACACCTATCAACAACAGGAAATAACTGAAACTTAACACAAAACCGTAAATTCTTTCCAAAAACCACAATGTATATATTGATCAAGCATTTGATGGAGGAGTGATACTGGATTTATTCTTTATATTAAACCCAAGGGAGGAGGTACTCGTTATTAAAGGAAATCCAGTCCAGGCCAAGTTTAGCTGCTAATATCTGCGTATACACCAGCAAATGATTTCATATAAAGCAGCAAAGAATCATAAAAGAATAACCCATTACATTTAAAATATAGACACGGTTAACTATCAGGGAAAATTGGCAGATTGAAAAGCTGCAGTTATACCTTTTTCATCCCAAAAAATACCACATTGAGCACAATGAACCATGTCAAAAGACATTGATGGATATGGAAGTTGGCGTGAAATGAAATTCCCAATCAGAGCTGGAAGGCCCCTCTCAAGGGAAAGCTGAACTTGACTGCCCGTTGCTTCATATGCAGCAATACAGACAGCCATTAGGTTCAATGATACCAAATGAGCTCCAAAACTACCAAAACCACAACCAATATCTAGAACAGTTCGCACCTGCAATTAACACTTGAAAATCATTACCCATAAAACATTTACATAAATTCAAAAGGGCAGATCAATAATTCAAGCTGCATATGTATTTATTATGGACATGAACATGCTACATTATAAATGGCTATACATTCAAATATGTTACTGGTTTTAGAAGCCAAACTCTACCAAGACCTTAGGAGAACGGAAGAGGACTTACACCAGCTTGAAGAAATTCAGTATCACTCCCTAATCCAATCATCTCAGCAATCTGGCGAGAATAATCTTTGACACCGTCAAAGATCAATCCATCATCAGAGTGAAAAGCAATCTGATTCTCTTCAAGTAACATCAACCTACGAAATCGTTAAAGAATATCAGTTGATCTATCTCACAAAAACGAGTAGCATATGACAGAACAGAACCCCCTCTTAGTAATACCTTTTAGTCATGCTTCCAGAAGAAAGAAATTGGTCTTTGCTTATCTTCACATTTCCACTCCATATCACATCTCGGCCAGCAGGCCAGCGAAGAGGGATCTTATAGTCCTTAGGAGACCGAACTAAACACCAGTCTCTCGGTCTCGACATCTCACAATGTCGATCAAATTCCTGCCCATCTTTATACCCAGCCAACAAACTAGCCGTAACATTATAACAAGGCACAAAATTTTCTCTCTCTCTCCCACAAAACGAAAGATCCTTTTGACTGGCAGATCCTAATGACAGAGTTCTAAGGTCCAAATAGTCAAGTGAAGCTTGCTCTCTTAGTCTTCTATAACTGGAATAAATGTCAGGCACAGGCGTGGAAGACACAGGATCAAAATCACTGGAAGAACTGGATCCTAAAATTAGGATCAACGCAAGTGCAGCAACAAGGATCACCAACAACCAACCACGCCTCGGTTTAAGACCGGAAGTGACAGATAGTTTATTGAACCAGTGGCTTCTCATGTCCAAAGATTGAACAAGTGAGTCTCTATATCAACTAAATGAACCCAAATCTCCAGTACCTTCGGAAACCATAACCTATCATAACAAACAAGCTTCTGCAGATGTTACCATGAACCTGAACTATCCCTACAATCATTGAAAGAGCCTCCTTTACACTACACCAAAACCATACATTAGATCGATCTTTTACCAACTTCTCAAAGTCTTAAAAATCCCAAATGGGCATCGAGATCACAGGTTATGTTTACCAATTCCTCACAAAGAATCGACAATTCACACGACTGAACTCGCAAAAAGCAGCGTAACCACTAGCCAGTGCGCCAATAACAACAGAGAATTGAGCAATTGAGCAATGTGAGAGCAGTTTCCAGTCGCAAACCAATCAGATCAACCTGCCATTGAAGTCAAAACAAGAACTCAACAAAAAAAAACACAAAAAGTCAATATCTTTAACCATTTTACTTACAGTACCACAACGTTCTGTTCTTGGCTCTCTCGAAACAAAATCAAGAACAAAATAAAATAACCGACAAAACAAAGGTATACCCAGAAATCACTTTTCACTTCTGATGACTAAAACCAAACAATTCTCGAAGAAAAAGTGAAAATGCATCTGCTTTTCCCACCGAAATTGAAGACAACAGATCTCGAGGAAGAAAAAAAAGAAGAAAAAAAACAGAGCACAGTGCAGAGCAGATCAGATCAGAGAAGGCAAGAGAGATGAAGAAGGAAAGCGCATTAGGGTTTTTGAGGGAATAATACCGATTGGGGATGGAGATTGAAAGCCAAAATGACAGGAAGATTGAAGAATAGAGATTAGAGAGAAAACGATGAAGATATTGAGAGAGGAAGAGATATATAACATAAAATGTCTATTTTTGGCTTCTCACAGTTACACGATTCCAAAATTATTTATTTAATCAGATCTTAATTGGCTCTCACATTTAGGAGACAGACAGAGCAGACAAGATCATTTCATTTCGTCATCTGATATAGAGAGAATATTTGTATTTTTCAAATTTTTTAAAACTTCTGCTAAAGTTAAAAAGTAAGATAACAAATTTTAGAAAAAATTAGACTAAAAATTAAATAAAAATAAAAATTTTGAGATATAATTAAAAGAGATTATTTTTAAGGATGTCAAAATCGGCTCGGCTTATCCGGCCAGCCTGCATTTTAGTCTTGATTGACCGAGCCATAGTCAAGGTCGAGCGGGCATTATTTTCAAAACCGACATCGTTTTGAAAATTTTCTTTCAAAAAAAAATAGATGATTGGCCGATGGGCCATCCTTTTTGGAAGTTTTCCTTTTAAAAAAAAAGATGATGGGTTGACGGGCCGGTCGGACCGGATAACTGGTTGATCCATCCCAGTGCACCGGGTCATTAGCCACCACAACCTTGGGTCGGGCCGCCTGGGCTACCGACCGCCCGGGCTAAGGGTAGCCCAGGCTCAGCCCGGCCCATTGACATCTATAATTGTTCCTATCAATCGAATAATTTGAAATTTATTTGAAAAATTATTATCAAATAAAAGTTAATTGACTTATTTTAGTTTATAAGAACTTATTAATTTATTAAAATTGACCGATTAATTAATAAATTGATCAATTTTTAATAATAAAAGTTGTTGAAATAAATAAAACGGAAAAGCTGAAAATTGAATTAAAAAGTTAGACTTAGTAAACATGTTGGGTTTTTTAATCATTAGTATTTTTGTCCATTTCTCATTTTTAAAATTTTAGAATATAAAATTTTATTTAAAACATATAAAAAAAGTCAAAGCAAGAGGGACTCAAAATAATGACTGCATGTCAAAAATGACTAATTTTATTGAACTCTCTCTGGAAAAAATGTATATTTTATCATAATAATATAATAAAATTTTATTAAACAAATATATTTAAATAGTTAAAGAAAAAGGACTTTTGTTTGTAAGAACTTAAATCCCATCTCTAAAATATGTAATTTTGTTAAATTATTTCTTGAAAAAAATACACTATGAACTTTCACTTTATTAAAATAACATAATATAAATTTTTAAAATATATTTTTTAAAAAACATTTCAAGCAATTATATAATATCAAAAAATTATGGAAATTTTTTATCATAATTCCTTATTTAATAGGAATTATGATATTGTATTGCCAATATATCATAATCCTAAATAAATTTTGAAATTATATATCATAATTCCTTATTTAATATGATAAAGAAACGAAGTTATTTATTAAAAGTGACACCTTATCTTGAACTTAAATTGTGAAATATAACTTCTACAATAAGTGATAGAGATGTCAATGCCCGACCACAGGCTGACTGGCCCATGACCTTATCTATGGCTTGACGGATCAGGTCAATCCGATTTATGATTTTTTTTAAAAAATTTCAAAACGACGTCATTTTTTATCGAGCCTACTATAATCAGCCAATAACCCGATCAATTAGAGCTAAAATTAGGCCGGAGCTTTTTTGACATCTAGAGTTTCGGTTGAGTGAGTAATATACACAAGTATATGATTGCTTAGAAATTTAATTATAATTTAATGTGGAGTGACAAATGGAAGCCTATTTATGGGCGTATAATGAAATGTCACATCACAACACTTTTTTTTTGTTAATGGGAACTTTTAGCCTATTTTAATAATTAAAGAATTAACAAAAATTATCTAATTTGTCTTATTCAATCACAAATTAATTATAATTTAATCCGAAAATAATAATATATAAATGCTTAGAAATTTAATTACAATTGAGTCACAAATCTTATGATGGGCTATAAGGGAATGTCACATCATAACATAAATTTTTGTGTGTGTATAGATTTAGCAATTCGCTTTAGGTTTGATTTGGCTTAGTTCGATTTGAAATTAACGGATTTAGTTTAGTTTGATCGGGTTTGAGTTTGGACTACTTAGGCCTATTTTAACTTGATATTTGATAATTATTAAAAAAATTATATCATTTTATAAAAAGATATTATTTTATAATTTTAATTAAAAATAAAAAAATCAAACTAAGTCAAAGCTATCAAGCTGATCCGGCATGGTCTAATCTGTTACCAATCTTTTTTGCGTTTTAGTTGGCTCGGTCTATTATCATCCCTATTTGTGTATGTTAATTGAGACTTTGGAGTATTAGCTTATTTTAATAAGCCATGAGTGTCCCATAACAAGCCTACGTTGCATTAATCAATACAAGCCACAGCCACTCTGGATTCCATTCCAAGGGAATAGTGATGCATTTTTTCAAACAGAAAGCAAACATATTTGGATGCAGTGGTAAGAGCTGTAGCTGTGATGGAATTTGATCAAGTGCATGCATGAGGTATTCTAGAAATTATGGATGTCAATGAGTGGCCCGTAGTCGGCCCGTGACTCGGTGGGTCAAGGGTAAGTCGGGTCAAACCCGGCTCATCTATATTTTTTAATATAAAAAATACAAAACGGCATCGTTTTGGAAAAAACGACACCGTTTTGTCAGGCCATGAGTCGAGCTGGGCCGACCTATGGCCCGCATGGACCGACCATAATCGGCTCGCGGCTCCGCTCCTGCTGACCATGGTTAGCCCGTGGCCTGCCAAACTCGGGCCAAAAAAGGGCTAAGCCAAGCAAGCCGGGCCGGAATTGACATCTCTACTAGAAATAGGAATTATAAAAAATATTTTTATATTAAGTTTAAATTTTTTAATTAAGTATCAGTACAAAAATTATTTTTTGTTAATATTTTATTTACATGATTAATAGATTTCTATATAGTCATATAGTAGTTGTATTTCAAATATATATATATATATATATAATAAAAACGAATATTTTTATAACTTATCTCTTTGTGAAAATTATAAAAGAAATGTTGCATATATTGATGACCTTCATTCGACTCTCACAAAGCGAAGAGCCTTATGCACATGGTACGGAAAAAAAGTTATGCCAAAGTTCTTTTCTTTTCTTCTTTTATCCCATACTAGTTAGGGATTACTAGGGATAACAATGAATCAGGCCAGGTCGGCTCAACCTGTCTACACTTTTTAAAATTTTTTTTGGCAAAATAACATTATTTTATACTCTTTTTTTGGGCCACGGGTCAGGTCGGACTTGTACAACCTCAATCTGAGCCCACCCTGTGGTCCGGCCAATCTGAGCCAAAGTAAAACTGGACCGAGCTTGGTCGAGTCAAAATTGTCATTCTTAAGGATAAGATTGTGTACTACTAGACTTTTTTAAACTATACGTTTCAACGAGATTTTTATTTAGTTGTTGTTGTTATAATAAGTTTAATTGACAGGAGCATATATTATTTTTAATGCAAATTTTTTATTCAAATAATTATCAAAATTTTAATGCCAAAATTTTAAATGAATTTTTAAAATATTAAGCTCTAATCCTAAAAGTTAAAATAAAAACTTAATTGAATTAAAAAAAGAAAATCACTTTCATTTTCGTCAAATAATTTTTTAATTAATTATTTATTTATTTTAATAAAATATAATGCAAATCGATATTAAAATACAATTATTTACTTAATTAATTTATATATTTAATGGTTAATAATTATTAATAATAAAAATATAATTATATTAATATTAACAATCAAATGAATTTTTATTTTTATTTTTAAAAATGTACAAACTACAATCATAAAATAAAGGTAAAAAATCAATTTTGAAAGAAATTCAAAATAATATAAATAATTCTTAAAAATAATTAAACCATAAATGAGATGTACATTTTTTCCCACATAATATAATTAAGATAGCCTTGGCAACGAAGTCGTCCGAAACCCAACCAAGCCCGATGCTCCAGGCCCAAGCCTAAATTTAATTGGGCTTAGGTAGTTTGAAACCTAATCAAATTTAAATTAGTCCGAATAAATATATTTTAAAATTTTAAAACTTGAAAAATAACCTTATTTTACTTAAAAATTTTGGATGACTCGGTGAGATAACCTGAGCCTAACCAGGCTTGAAACCTGATTAAGCCTGAGGGTCAAGTCCTTACCTAAGTCTATTCAAACTTTGACTTTTTGAAATTTAATCAAGATCACGCTAAGTTTGATTAAATATATACTTTTCATTTTTAAAAATTAAAAACGACATTATTTTAGTTAAAAATTTAAGGTTTTGATGCATTTTATCTGTTTCTTTTGTTTGCTACTAATGTAATGCATTTGATCTGTTTCTGATCGTTTCAACTTTCAGAGATGGCAACCTATTGCAGAAAGGGTAACATAAAATGGACGGCTTTGTTGGAACTGTGGTTTTTGTTATCCAAACTTGGTTTTTGCTTCGAGTTGAAACGATAGAATCAGACTGATTCCCTATCCGCGTTTTTGGATTTTCTTTCTCAAACTGAAAGATCCATGAATTTTGTTAAAAGCTTGTCAATTTTGCATCCTGGAAATCCAAAGAGGGTTCTTCTGCCTGACAATGCAACTTTTGCAGGCAAATGTTATATGGCTATACATTGTACCTGGAGGAATCAGAAGCTTAATGAATTATATCAAGAAAAAGCACAACAAACCTCCAATAGTCATTACAGAAAATGGTAAACCTCTGCAAGCCCTGAAGTTAATGTTCAGGAATGTTGGATGGGATACAAAACCTGAACTGTTCGTGGACTTGTCTTAAAAGAAAAGGCCTTTTGATTTATCACTAAAAGGAAGAGCTTTCCTGGTGTATGTAGGAATGGATGATCCTCAAAACGCCTTTATCTCCATTAGTGCTGCTTTGAAGGATGAGAAAAGGATTAAATATCACAATGACTATTTATTGAACCTGCTAGCTGCTATCGAGTATAAGCAATCCTCATCTATGTATTGAACCTGGTATTAGTTATACCAGTTTCTGCAGGCAAATCATGGAGTCTTTTAGACATAGTAGGGAAGACGGTTGCAATGTACAAGGGTCATTTGTTTGGACCCTTACCAATAACTGGGAGTGGTCGCTTGGTTTCACGTCAAGATTTGGTCTCTCCTTTGTGGATTATAACAACAATCTCACCAGATACCCAAGAACTCTGTTCATTGGTTCAAACAATTCCAGAAATCAGGATGAATGTGGAAGCTTCGCACTATACGATAAGCACAGCTTTTTTCTTAGCAACTGTATATTTTATGATTCTTGTAGCACATTAATACTGTGCACAGACATTTCAGGACAATTTTGCAGAAAAGAACTAGTCTGTCGATATTTTATACAGGAAACTGTTTGCCTTCATAAACATCGCCAAAGTTCCAGTGAGGAGGTGTAACATTATCAGATTGCACCATTTTTCCATCACTAGTAGTCACTTGAAATGACAATCTATGGCCTACTAACTGGTGCCAAGTTTGCCAGTTCTGACCCCAATTGCGACTCATTTGTATCCATTCAGTGTCAGAATCGTTGTTGGAACCCTTGATCTTAACATCAACAACATTGCCAGCACCTCCAATATTGTATACTAAAACAAGCATCCAGTAAGGATTACCCCTGATTTCAAATCTGATTCCCCCATCTTTTAAGCAAGGATCTCGTCGATACAGGACAGGCACGATACCAGCTTTGTATTCTGCAATTTTCAGGAACATGGGAAGTGATAGATCAAAGTGTTCTTGTGGAGGGTTACACCAATTTCCATCAGGTTTGCTGTAATTCGGAGGACAGAAATTGGTAGCCGTTACTCTGACGGTGCCCTTTTTGCACCATTGCTTGGAGTTGTAGCACTTGATTTTGTAACAGGCTCCACAGGTTTGTCCTCCATTGAAAATAGCTGTGCTTAGAGCTGCTGTTTCAAGTCCATAGCCTTGTTTGAAAAGATCTCCATAGCCACACGCCCCCACTGATGACAAGAAAACATAATTAGAAACAACAAAAGATTATGAATTGAACATAAAAATGACTTTTAGTGACTCACTCATTGTTTCATTGCCAGACATGTCACCGTAAAATGTTGCATGTGCAGCTTTCCATCTCTGCCTTGCAGTGGCTGTGGTAACAAGGCAGACCACCACAGCCATAGCCAGAAGAAGAGAACCTGCACCTGCCATTTTCCTTAGCTCTGTCTATACAGTGGTCGGTTTCGGTTAAGAAAAGCTGGTGGCATGCATATATTGACAAGAAAACAGTAAAGTGTAGATCATAAGAAGTAACGCCTGTACCTGAAATTAGCAAAGTGACATAAATTGAAATGAGCAAGTCCATGCAAAACATCCAATTATGGCAGGTAATCAATTAAGAATTTTCACTTAAATGAGTATTTTAGATTAGTTTCTGCATACAACAACTGTTAGTCATGCAGAAAACGCAAACAGAATTAGTTGATGAGTACTTTCCTGACTTTTAAAAAGATCCTTTTCTGGATTCATGGGATTCATGTGGGATCTATTTTAGGCTTCAAAACAAATTCATTTGAACTTCCTGTCCAATGAATGACAGTTTGGAAAGTTAACCACCGTGGCCCTGTCAGTACTGCAGTTTCTTTCCCACTAGCTGTCAACTATTCATGTAAAAAATCAGACATGAAAAGCACAAATAGGCCAAAGCAACAGTGAGTTGTAACTTTATTTTGAGTTAAAAAACACATTTCTTCAAATGCCAAAACAGAGTAAAACCTGCAATCTAAGAGTATGTTTACGGTTGGGAATTTAGGATAATCTTTCAAATACTACTCTAATATTCAGTTCAATATGCAGTTCCATTGCGAACAGAATAATATATCACTGGAGAAAATTTATTTTGCCGTTACTTCACTCCCCCGGAAAAAAATTCAAACTAATATTATCCTCCTGAGCCAAAAAAAGTAAGAAACACAACCAAAAAAGAAAAGAAAAACAATGAGAGGGTTTTGGTTCTGGTTTTTTGGAAAGGGTTTTTGTTCTTTGGAACATGACCAGAGACTGAGACTGTCAAACAATCTGATATTGTGAATATAGCTTGTAAGGACAAAAGAAGGTTGAATCTTTTTTGTTTGCTTGAGTGAGTGATTCAACTGGACTCAAAGAGGACATATTCACTTAACATTAAACATTAAACTGGATTACAATGCAACAGTAAACTGGATTCAACTGGTTCTATATATGTCTAGCTACCGCTAGTAATAAGCTGCTGCTGTAACTATAACAAAATGCTATTATTGAAAGGCATCCAGATCATCTTCATCAGAAATTTATACATGCGAGAATATTGAATGTGTAATGGAAAAGATCCTCTTTTTCTTTCTCCTAGAAAGAGTAGGAAAAGTGTAACAAAAAAAGAAATGGGTAAAGCAATTGAATAATCTTTTCTTCAGGCTTTGGGAGGATCTAAGAAGATGAAAGTATCACCAACTGTCCTCAGTGTCTTTAATCCGATCAACTCGCAAGAAATATTAATAAAAAAGAAGGCACTTCTGCAACTTAGTTTGACACCCACTTGGCATCAACATAGTCCTTAAGTACCCTTTCAATGCTGCAAAGAGAATAACAGAATTCAGTAGCGAAACAAGTGATCCCTGAATTCTGATTTAATAAATCATCTCGACACTAACCTCTGCTTCAGCAGGTTTGGATTCTTCACCTTTTGAATTTTCCTCGCCTACATTGTAGAATTTGTATGAGATCATTATCTAAAACACATATCCATCTATGTCTCCTTAACTCAGCCAAAGAAAACAGGATTGTATGGCAACTTATCTATTCATTAGTTCCAGAATATGAGAAAGAGGGGAAAAAATGTGGGACAACAGGCTCCACTATATAGTTCATTGAAGCATCAGTATTTATCTCCATAATAAAAGCCAAAGTTATATGGAATTCTCTTACTATACCTCCATCTTCAGGTAATTCAGAAGTCCAAAGAGTGAGGTTGTCTCTCAATAACTGAATTATCAGGGTGCTGTCCTTGTATGATTCTTGGTTTAAGTTGTCTAACTCGGGGATCACCGCATCGAAGGCTTGTTTAGCCAGTCGGCAGGCCCTGAGGGTTTTACATGATAAGATTTCATTGCCTCAAAATGAATAACAAAATTGAGTTATCAGCTTGATAGTCATAAACAATCACAAACCTTTCAGGAGAATTCATGATTTCATAATAGAAAACAGAGAAGTTAAGGGCAATCCCAAGGCGAATTGGATGGGATGGAGGTAGATCTTTATTTGCAATGGCAGAAGCAGCCTAAATTTGAATGCAAAAGCAGAGCATATCACACAAAATAAGGTACAAATAATGGATAAACATGTTACAATAGCTAATATAAGAGATACATACCTCATAACCCTTAAGTGATAGCTCTGCTGCCTCTTTCCTGTCCTGGTCAGTCTTGAACTCGGCTAGATAGCGGTAATAGTCACCTTTCCTGAATCCATGTATGACATGATGTAGATAAAGAACCTCAAACTTACTTATTCCTTAAGCGAATGCATAAGAATTTGGTGAATAAGAGTAATCAATTGAACATTCAAATGGAAGAAGAGTGATATTGCACTTTAACACCAAACATGACTCACATCTTGTAGTAAAACACAGTAGCTTCTGCAAAGGTTGAAGAGGGGATCAGATGCTTGTCTATGATGGACAGAATGTCACTGCAAATCTCAGAGAGTTCGCCCTCTACCTTCCGGCAATAACCTTTAATCAGTTTAACATGCTGCTCATTGCCCTTTGATTCTTCCTTTTGTACAATTGAAGACATAATGCGCCAAGAAGCTCGCCGACCACCGATCACATTCTTGTAACCAACAGACAGCAGATTCCTCTCCTCTACAGTCAACTCACAACCAAGTTGTGCAATTTTTTTCATGCTCTCCACCATTTCTGTTTTTCGAGTCAAGCAAATGCGTTTTACTATCCAATAAAATCAAAATGACGACGATGAAGATTACGGTTGGTGGGGCTATTACCGTCGTAGCGCTCGGCTTGTTCGGAGAGCTTGGCCAAGTAAACAAGACTCTCTCTTTCCATCTCGTTCGACATTGTTGAGAGAGATTAACTCACAGAGTAAGCGCTAAAAGAGAGAGAAGAAGAGAAACCGGAGAAGAAGGAAAACAGAGGTAAAACAGAGGAAATAGGTTTAAAGAAGAAGAAGATAAAAAGCGAAGAGGAAGGTGCTGCGCGGGTGTGGTGTTAAAGACCGAGCTATTGTGGGGTTCTGGACCATGACCGAATGTGGACCGTTGATCTCCGGTTTGACTCTGAAAGTCATGGCGCGTTTTTCGTGACCGATTCAATGGGAGGGATGTTTCTGTAATCTTACCACTGCCCTATTATTATTACCTCCTTTTCCCGATAATTTTATTAAATAATTAATTATTTTTTTACTTCAAGAGTTTATGATATATTTTATTTAATTTAAAATTTTCAAAAACTATAAATTTTTAATTTGATTTTCAAATCTAAAAGTAAAATATTGTTTAACTAAAAATAAATTTTTTTATGTTGAATAATTTAAATAAAATATTTTTAAGTTATTTTAAAAAATTTTATTTGATTTTATTTATATGACTTTTTTCTATTAATAATATTATGATATTTAATAATCAATTTGAAAATAAAGTGGCTCAAATTAAAAGAGTTTATTATTTGCATATAAAATTGTTATTAATTATATAAATAAATAAAAATGAGTATTTTATAAAATGTTTGAAAAGTTTTATTTAATATAATTGTCATTCTGAATCAATTTTTCTATTAGTTATGGATAAGATTGCATCTTATTACCGGACCTCTACAAATCCTTCGTATCAATTGGATTTTTATTAGGTTGTTACTGCTGTAGATTATACAATTAGAATTATATTGACTTATTTGCTTTTATTTTTAAATTTGCAAAATTTATTAAAAATAATTATAAGGTAATTTTATTATTATTATTATTTATATAATTTTTTGTTATTATTATTATTTATTAGCAGATATAAGCACCATATCAGATATCCTATTTGATTTTATTTATTTATTTACTTATTTGATTTTATTTACCTACTCTTTTGGTATATCAGTTTTCATCTATACTCTGATAATCTGCATCACTTTTTTATTGTCACATTCGTATGTAAGTCTACTAGAAACGGTATAATCTGCATTACTTTTTTATTGTCACATTCGTATGGAAGTCTACTGAAAACGGCCTCTTTACTCTGTAAGGGTAAGGCTACGTACTATCAAACCTCCCCAGACTCTGCTTTAATGCGAGATTTCGACCAAAGTTACGAATACCGTACCAGATTGAGTTTTGGTACGGTACTGTACCGGTACCGGTCAATACCGGATACCTTTTCAGGTAATTTTTTTAATTTATGAAATAGTCCCTGAAACTTTATAAATTTTGCAAAATAGTCCATTAGTATATTATAAGTTATATACTGTATACTTTACAAGTTTACATCAAACTTGTTTCTAAAAATCATAATCATAAAGAATAATTACAATTAATAATTTAATATGAAATAACAATAATTTTTAAATATTTCACATATAAATAATAATCACAATTAATATGAAAAAAGACAATCATCATAATACAAATAAGAATAATACAAAGTATTTAAAATATTACAATAATACAATTTCATCATGTTAATAAATAATAATTACATCAAAATATCCAATTAAAAAAATAAATATCCTTAACTATTACAATTTCATCATGACGAGGAAACAATGAAATTTATGATAAACTTGAAACAAAAACATTTACAATTACATCACATATGTAAATTTAACATAAACTGATAAGCATCAAATATAAGTAAAATTAAAAGAAAAGGAAAAAATAAACTTAAATGAAATTCAATCGTCAACGGGAGGATATCTGGTATAACTACACTGACCCCAGTTATCATTTGGTATAAAATCATCATCATTGAGAGAAGTTTCATCATCATTATCATTCAAATTTAATGCACCAAATGACATATCAATACTTTCTCATCCAAGATTATCTTCCAAGTCATTAACATTTACCAAATTCGGTTTTTCAGAAACTCAATCCGCCAAAAGATCGATGCTATCAATTGAAATTGGAGCAGTTGAACTACTTATGTTATTAAGACTCCTAGTAAACAATAAAATTTAATTATTAGAAAATTATAATAAATTATATCGAAAATAGTAATGATAATAATGATAATAACATATCTTTCCTGACAATTCCCAACAATTCACATTTCCAACAATCACAAAACATGCAAAAAACAATTTCTAATTTTAATAATTCCCAACGATTCATATTTCCAACAATCACAAAACATGCATAAAACAATTTTCAATTTCAACAATTTCCAACAATTCTCATTTCCAACAATCACAAAACATCCATAAAATAATTTTCAATTCCAACAATTCCCAATAATTCATATTTTTAACAATCACAAAACATGCATAAAACAATTTTCAATTCTAATAATTCCCAACAATTCTCATTTCTAACAACCACAAAATATTCATAAAACAAATTATAATTCCAATAATTCCCAGCAATTCACATTTCCAACAATCACAAAACATTCATAAAACAGTTTCCAATTCCCAACAATTCACATTTCCAACAATCACCAAATATGCATAAAATAATTTCCAATTTTATTAATTCCCAACAATTAACATTTCCAACAATCACAAAAAATGCATAACACAAAATTTAATTCCAACAATTCACATTTTCAATAATCACAAAACAAGTAAAAAAATAATTTCCAATTATAACAATTCCCAATAATTCGCATTTCCAACAATCACAAAAAAGGGATATGATTTAATTATTATAAAATTATAAAAAATATATCGAAATTAATAATGATAGTAACATACCTTTCCCGAAGCTTTAAATTGTATCGAACAAAAACCAAGTCATTCAACCTCTTACGCTCCAATCTATTCATTTTTTTAGAGTGGATAAATTCAAATGTGCTCCAGTTTCATTCACAACCTATTGTACTCACAAATTGACTTAAAATCTGAATTGCAAACCTTTTCAATTCTGGAACACCATTTCCGAATTGATTCCACCAAGAAACTGTAAGTTATAAGATAATAAAAGTAGCGTTATATACAAAATAAAGTGATAATTACTTTCAACAAATAAGAAAATAGAAATAACTAATACCTGGAGAAAGTTTTCCTTTTTGTCGAATAGCAATTGGCATTCCAAAATTCCTATAAAACAACTTATAAAGCTTCATTTGTGAACTTAAGAGATCTTACATCGCGTCAATGTTAACTATTGTTGTAATAGTTAAAAGCATTCCTCTATAACTTCAGCTTGCTTACTAAGATCCAGTCTAAAATAAACACTAGGATTAAAAAATGTCCCACCTGCAAACAACAGAGAAGAAAGTTGTCTTTCCCTTCTCTCATTAATGATTGAAAGATATGGTGTGTATAAAGAAGGCTTATGTTTTAGATCGGGCTTGATTGCTTCCGTCGCTATGTCCATGGCATCAAAAATATAACCTATTATTGGCTTTTCTTCATTATCAACCAAGCGAAGCACCCTTATCAAAGGCTCACAAACTCAGATAACAAATTGACATTGAGACCAAAATTCTCTATCTTCCAGTACAATATTACAAACCTCCACTCCAGCATTAGACCTAGCATTCTGAGATACAATCCACTTATCACTAAACATTTGTCTTAACTCTTTCTTCAACGAAACAAAAGACTAAAGTGATAATAAATTTGTTGCAAATCTTGTCACAGCAGGACGACACAAATTCCTACCATTAGTAAATTCCTTTCTCATCAAATTCAATATCCATGCACGATTATAAATGAACTTTGTCACTTTTTTAGCTTTCTGTATAGTCTCATCAACAACAGAAAAATACTCAGGATCTCCTATATTCTCCAGCATTAGGTCAATGGAATGTGCAACACAAGGAGTCTAAAAAAAAGAATTATAAGTATTCTGCAACCTTTTCCCTACCGCTTTATAAGCGGAATCATTGTCAGTAATAAACTGAACAATATTTTATGGCCCTACTTCTTCATTCACAACTTCATCAAATATCCTAAACAAAGTTCTAGTATTTCTAATAAGGCCAGATATATCAATAGATTTCAAAAATGTAGAGCCATTGTTGGACCAATGGAGGTTGACATATTAAATCCTTCTATGTTTTGATACTAATAAAACTTAAAGAAATGGTTAAGAAATAATTTCAGGTTAAGTTAATAAAAATGGAACACTAGTCGACTATCATGTTGGCACAAGTTGACTATCATGCTGATGAAGAATTACACTAGTCAGAGATGAAAAGCACATATTTTGAAAAATTACACTAGTCGACTTATGAGGATCAAAATTGCACTAGTCGACTAATGAGTATCAGAATTAAAAACGTGGAATTCATGTGAAGATCTGCATGAGGATTTTAAATATGTATCTCAACAGTCAAAGATTGGAGAATCAACTAGATCTTTTAGTTGAAGAACTGGACAAGTCGATTATCATGTTATAAGTCGAATATTCGAAGCACGGAGCTGGAGATTCATATAAAAAAAGTGTGCTAGTCGACTAACACTTGGGAGACAAGTTGACTATGATGTACTAGTCGACTATTACATACTGACTAGTCGACTATGAGTTATAGCTGAACAAACTTTGAATTTGTCAAACAATTTTAAATGGGAGCAAATCTTTGTACAACAGCTAAGAGCGTTCTACAACGGTTGAGAAAGTCTTGCAGCCTGAAAATAAAGGTCTTCACTTCAAAGGAATGAAAACACAAGTTCTAAAAGCAGCATACGTGCTATAGAAAAAAAATTCTCTCATTGCTCTCATATTACTTACTCTCAGTGCTGTTTCGTTTTTCGGCCGATACGGAACGGTACTCAACACCATGATTCGGACTGGGTGTGATGACAATGATGATGATGAATTATAATGTAAAATTATTAATTAAAAAACTCAAAAAATCTATAATTTTTTAATTTGATTTTCCAATATGAAAATAAACTAAAAAAAGTCTATGCATATGGTGCACAAGATTTTTAGCTTTGCGAGAGTTTAGGGAGGATCATAATGTACACATTTTTTTCTTTTTATTTTTATGAATAAACTAGGTCTGTGACTTGAGTAACTTAAACAAAAGTTTATCTGAATTTAACTATATGTTCAAGGTTTAATATTGACTTATTTTACTTTATTTTTAAATTATTAAAATTTTAGTTGAGAACAATTATAATTTATTTTATCAATTTAAAAATTCAAAAAGTCACTACAAGTTTTTAAAGTGATTTTTAAATATGAAAATAAAATACCCTTTTTATATGGAATAATTTAAACAGAGTGTTTTATAAATTAAATAAACAATATTAAATAATTTTAATTAATAATTTTAAAAAATAAAAGTCCAAGGTTCTCTAATGGGCTTGAGGCCACTGAATAAAACTGTAAAACCTAACTCGGAAATGGTTTCATGCTCCAGAAGAATCCATATTTCGTTTTATCAAGTGAAAGCGATTTCTGAACAGAGCCTAAGACTCTCAGTTTCAAGCCCGTAAAATGGACGGTGGTGCCGGTACCGGAGCCGGAGGCGAAGGCGGCGGTGGAAATGGCAAGGAGAGGGAAGAGGAACAGGATGGAATGTCCGTACACTCTGCATGTAAAGCTCCGCTTTCCTCTGCTTCTTCTCCTTCCAAGGTCTTCTCAACTGTCTATCACTCGCTCTTTTCCACGTTCTCTATGGTCGATGTTGACTGTTTCTGTATTCTGTTTGGTTTTTTTAGGAGCAATTGCAGGTTGAATTGGAGCTTCGGCTCTTGGAGGCTCTTGAGATTTACCCCCCGGTTAAACTGAGAGGTTAGGTTCTTTGATTTTATTTTCAATTTCGTTTTTTATCGATCTCCGGTTATGCAGTTTCTGTATCTTAGATAGCTTGATTTGGTACTTAGGGTTTGAATTAAAAAGAAAAGCTTTTATTGAAGAAAGAAGAGAGAAATTAGAGAAGGTTTTCTTGAATTGCTAATTTGCCGTCCTGTTGCTAATACACGTAAGGCCTTGTGGTTTCTGAAATCTTTTCTGGCAAGTATAATATTGTTGGAATATGATATTGTTGGAAGTGTTTGATTCTGTATAATTACATTAGTATTGAAGCATTTCAAAGGAATTAGCTGTGACATGAGGAAAAGGAAATTTTAAAAGAACTTTGAACCTATTCAGGTGTATCCTTATCAACTGTGGGATTTTGGAGCATCCTTTTTGTTATTAAATGTTTTGAGTGGGCAAAAGTGTGGCTACCAGTGAGTTTTATCATTCGTTATATGTAGCTAATTAGGATTAATTTATTCTTTTTCCTGTCTAGTTGTTCTAAATCCTAATTCTCCCTCCTTATTAGTATGAAATTTGAAATGCATTACAACAATGCCCTACACCTTCTATTATTTTCAGCCATAAATGTCTAAATTTATAGAACGAAAAATGTGTTGCCATTTATCGCATAAACACAAGCTACGCATGGATCTAACGTTGACAAGATGGAAATTTCTTGGCTCTAATTTTCTTAAGTACAAGAATTTCCTTTTTACTTGATTAACTTGTTATCTTCTGACATAAATTCCCTTTTGTGACCAGGACTTTTTCCCTAATATATAACCAACTACTATATTGTATTCATGCAGGCATGCATCGCCACTTTGTCCTTTATGGTATGATGGAATATCTGAGGAAAAGGTACTTAATTGAGAAGTCTACTATCAATCTTAGGTTCCTTTTTTTTAGCCAGATTTTCTATTGCACATGCTAATGTGTTGATGACTGTATTGCAGTTTTGATCGACACTTCTCCCCTGATGAAGTTCTACAGTTGCTGGATCGATTCTACAACATAGAAATGCTGGTATTTGTTACATTCTGATAATTCCCGTTATCTATGAACATTGATAGAAAAAACCCAATAAATACTTCATCAACCTCATTTATTGCTCTTCATACTTCCAATTGATTCATGAAGAAACCGAAATACTCAACATTTTGAGTTGATATAGAAGAGATAAATCTTAGCTACTTCCCAGAATTTGACTATGAACTATACACCTTATTTTGTTACAAAAATTACAGTGCTGAAAAGATCGTATAGATAAGTCTGGAAGACCAAGCAACTAAGAATTATGAGAAAGCTAGCGATAGAAATTACCAAATGTTTTGATAAACAAAAGCATGTGCATGTTCATTTCTTCCATTATATTCAGGATAGTTCTTGAGTGACTTGGCTCTGTTTACCATGGATTTCAGAAACCGGATGATGAAGAAGCAGAAATTCTGAGTCACGAGGAAGATTTTAGCTTGCCACAGAGTTATTTTGTGAAGGAAGAGTGACTAGTGACAAATTCAGTTCTAATCATTCATACACAACAGTTATCATACTGTAAAAGACTTATGATCCTGTTACCGAAAGCTACTTGGGATGAGGAAAAGAATTGTAGTCTCGTCTTCTCCTCACTTTATACTACTTGCTTTGGCACGGGGAATATGTAAGTAAATTAAATTCAAGTAGGTATGCAGAGTATGGTTTTGTACAGATTTGTTCTTTTCTTTAGTGGGAAAGAGATATTAATGTTGATACGGTGGAAAGGAAGACACTTTTGCTGTTTCTCACTTGCACATGGTACGTCTTGCTGGCTAAATAGAACAAATCCTTTTTAGGGAATATATGATTATTCTTAATACTTACTACATTTTATATTTTGATGAATTTATGCTTTTATATTTTATATTTTTATTAATTATATGAGTCTCAAATGGAATTTATTTATTTAAATTAAATAAATTAAATAATAAATTAATTTAACTTATTCTTAATTAATTTAAATAATCTTAATTTAATCAACAAAGACATAATTTTTTCAAAGTTTTTTTTATCTATTTAAAGTTTAAATCAAACAATTTTATTTTAAATAATTCAAAAAAAAAATAGCGGAACTTACAGCCGTTATTTTTTAAATGCTCATTGAGTAAACCTTCAGATTGATGCAATAGCCTACAAATTATGTCAATCGAATACTCCGCACTAGACAAGTCCTGTACGATAAGTTTAATCGAGAGAGCGTAGGTAAGGAGAATGGAACACAGGATCTTTTGGCCCCATATTCTCTACTCCACTAACTCTGACCACCTTTACAGACCAATTTAAAACGTTGTAGTCAAATTTATATTTTAATAAAAATGTGAGAATTAAAAATACATTTTTTGTTAAAGCTTTACTTACCTTAATATTTTTTAAATTTTAAATTTTCATCATTAAATTTTAATAAAATTATTGTGAGGTTCTAATAAATATACCTTCAATTTAATTTACATGATATCACAATTAAATAATCTAATTTAATATAAATTCGTTATTTTTAATTTCAATCTAAAAACAAGAAATATTGTTTTTTTTTTAAATTTTCAATTCATGATAGGTATAGTTTTATCCACAAACTCAAGACTTCACATTCGCTATGGACCATACATTAGCCTGTAGTATCTTATAAACTCTTCGTCTCTCAGACTCTGCGTGTGTTGTGTGTGGTTCTCTTCATTTTCAAGCTTTAAATTTCCTCATTTTCCTTATTTTTTAAATTTTATCTTTATCTTATTTTTCACAAAAATCAATTCTCTTATTCCAGTAGTTGAGGAGCTGAGCTTCATTTTCAGTTTTCTGTTTTCTGTTTTTTCTGGTTTTTTGTGTTTTTTTTAAAACTATGGCGTCAATCACAAGCTCACTTCAGTACCCTGTCCACACCGGTCGTCTCCGGTCACTCTACTTGCTGTCTCCGACGAACCGGATTTCTAGAGCCAATGCTCATCTCAAGACTCCGGCCGGGAAACTCCCGCGCCTGGCGTACTCCCCATTGCTGGAAAACTCCTTCTCCTCTTGGACTCAACACATTCGCCGACGAGTTCCCGTCCTTAAAGCGGCTGCTTCTGACGCCGACGGGTTTGAGTTTTCCGTTTATTGAATTTTTTTCTTTGCTTGGCTTGGTTGGTGAAAAAGCTTGAGTTTTGACTGATTTGTGAGTTTAGGCAGATACAGCCTGCGAAGAGCTTCGGAGAGAAATTTCCGGTTCTGGTCACCGGTTTCTTCTTCTTCGCTTGGTGAGGCTCAAAATTACAATGATTCGTGTGTAACTGGTTAGATTATGATCAAGTGATAGATTATGTGCATGTAATATCATGTACTCAGGTACTTCTTGAATGTGATCTTCAACATACTCAACAAGAAGGTTTATAATTACTTTCCATATCCATAGTAAGTAGTTCTGTCCTGTTTTTTAATGATTTCTTTTCTTGTTTTGAAGACATCCTCGTTTTTTAATTTGGACTGTTTGGTTTTGCAGTTTCGTTTCTGTCATACATCTGCTAGTTGGAGTGGTTTATTGTCTCGTTAGTTGGGCTGTTGGTTTGCCAAAACGTGCAGTGAGTGACAAGTTTGAGCGTTTGCTTGTTCTTTTCAATGATGAGGTCAATGAAAGATTGCTTAATTGCTTCAATTTGTTTGTGAAACAGCCAATTGATAAGGAGCTTCTGACACTATTAACACCAGTTGCATTCTGTCATGCCCTTGGACATGTCATGTCCAATGTTTCATTTGCAGCTGTTGCTGTTTCTTTTACTCACACCATCAAAGGTAATGTGATCTTTAAGTGTGATGAGATTGTGAAAATAAAAATCTTCAACTGTGATCTTCGAGTCCACGGCGTGTCGTATCGATCGGTAGTTATAACTACTAATCATTTGCATCAGTTTTATGATCTTGATGGTTTATTACTTTTTTGCAGCCCTTGAGCCATTTTTCAATGCTGCTGCTTCTCAGTTTGTGCTAGGCCAACAAATCCCTTTGTCACTCTGGCTATCATTGGCCCCTGTTGTTCTTGGTATGCATAGTTCTTCTAGCCCTTTTTATGTTTTTGGTCTCATCCAACCACAATTGAACAGAATATTGACCTGAGCGAATCATTTTGTACAATGAGTATGAATTTCTCAACTTTTTACACTGAGGTTTATAGGTGTGTCAATGGCATCGCTGACTGAACTTTCCTTCAACTGGACTGGGTTCATTAGTGCAATGGTTTCAAACATTGCATTTACTTACAGAAGTATCTATTCAAAGAAAGCAATGGTAAGCTTATTCAGGGGAGTTTCTCCCTTTCCTTACATGTCTGTCAAGAGGAAGATATCAGAAATTAAAATTGTATAGGCCCTGAAGCAGTGCTTCTTTAGTTCTTTGCTTTCCAAATTGTTCACCAATTTTCTAAACAATCCTCCTTACTTTAACAGACTGGCATGGACAGTACCAATGTGTATGCTTACATCTCAATCATTGCCCTTTTGGTTTGCATTCCACCAGCAATAGTGGTAAGTATACTCAGAACAAAAACTTCAAACTGAAATCTTTAAATCTTCATTGCTTTCTCTTGCATAATGATCAGTCATTGCCTGTGTTCCTGTGTTTACAGCTTGAGGGTCCTAAGTTGATTCAAACTGGTTTCAGTGATGCAATAGCCAAAGTTGGACTTGTGAAATTCTTGTCTGACCTGTTTTGGGTGGGGATGTTCTACCATCTCTACAACCAGGTAAATGCCAAATTTAACTATATATAAATTTTCTGACAAGCTTAACATTGACTTCGAATCATGTTTTTGGAACAATGGTGTGTTACTTTTGGTCTCTGTGTCTAAATTGCAGATTGCCACCAACACTTTGGAACGAGTTGCTCCACTTACACATGCCGTTGGAAATGTGTTGAAGAGAGTCTTCGTCATTGGCTTCTCTATTGTTGTGTTCGGTAATCTCTCTGTATCCCTTCATGAGATCTTGAAATTTTCCTAATGTCAGTAAGGATTTTAATGTTGTCATTGAACTTGGCTAGTATATTTTTGGATTGAATTTTGAAATTTCCCTGAGTGTTCATGCTATGATTTGGAATTATAGCTGCTTGAATGTTAAATGTTTCTGTAGTAGCATGTGTTGCTAATCAGATGCCATCCATATTAAACAGATTGGTTGATGATGTTAGTTTTATTATGTTCTCACATCCCTTTTCAATGGTTGCAAACTCTGCAGGCAATAAAATCTCTACACAGACTGGTATTGGTACTGTAATAGCCATTGCAGGTGTTGCCATCTATTCCTTAATCAAAGCAAACATGGAAGAGGCAAAACGGGTGAGTTTTTCTTGAACAAGTTGGTTTTTTTTTTTTTTTCAGCAGAATCAAGTTGGCAAATAGTTTTAAGTAACCATGTCCAATGCTCTAAGTCTGCCTGTCCTCAACTTCAGCCTGTAAGAAATACCTGTTTTTGCAATATACTGATGAACTCTAATGTACATACACTGCAGAAAGCTGCCGTAAATCCAGGATCGTAGGAAACAAACTGTTGGAATAACTGATGCTCCACTATTTATTAGGATCAGTGAACTGATTACGAAATGAAATTGGTGAGAAGTTTTTGGATGGTTGATTTGAAGACTTGACAAATAATGGAGAATAAAATTTGGTCTAAGAGACGACCGTCCAAACTCCATATATTTGTTTTTTTTTGTGTGTATCTGTTAATGTTGTCAAATAGAGTACATAAATGTTTTTCTTAATTATTTTAATAATTACAGAGAGTTCTCTTTGCCTATCTAGGCTAGCTTCCAACACTCAATCCAACTTGCCAGGTTTGGTTTTATCATTCAGACCATAGTAGCCTAAGTGTCAATAAAATATAGATTGGATGACAAAAGATATGTTCATATACTGCAAAACAGATGAAACAATCCTGCTGTTCTGGGCAATAGAATATTGGAGAATTGATCAAAAGCAGATATCCTAAGTTAAAGGTCGCAAATGGTGGCCATAGAAAAATGATCACAAGAAAGCCTGAAGCAGAGCATTTCCTGCTTAAATACATGCTTAAAAGCTGTTCAACAATTTATTCTTCTAAATGCAACCATCTTTCTTGGACCACCAATTTCAGGGTCACTAATAGAATCATCATAGAGCACCAACCAAGACTTTGGAGGTCAGATATATGGTAATATAGATGGCTGTGATCCTTACATACATCCTGGCCTGTAAATGGCCCCATTATGATTCCTGCCAAAATACCATCAACTCATTTACAGACGGACAAGACCGAATTTCTGTCGAACATTGTGAGATGGGGAACATGAGATTTGTCCTAGCAAGGATTTCCAGGAATGTGATAAACATACCTGCAACAATTTAACTGGATTAACTTCCGATGAAACCGATATAACAGGAACCTGGAGAAGAGTGCCTATATTGTATTCATTAACTTGTCTAATGAGAACTAAATTTACTTTCCTCATGAAACTCAGGAGCAAAATAAAGCAAGGATGAAGTCAATTATGACATACAGTAGCAAGTATACAAAATAAAGCAATAGAAATTGTAGAGGAAAGCAAGAGTTCAGTTGTTCTACCTATGAAGCATAATCAGTGCCATAATCAAGATTGAACAGCAAGTCCCTGCGAGACTCAGCTCCCATTCGTATTTTAAACTGTTTAGCTAAGTCACCCACCAGGTCATTACTTTCATAGTCCATCTCTCGAATGCAACGCCTTCTAACACTTTTTAGAGTTGGCTTCGAGGGGACAAATCCTGCGGATACCTGTCAAACAGGTCCATCAAACACCAGTTAGTTTCCCATGTAAAAGCACTCATTACACATCAAAACTGGAGGCACAAAATTAATAGAGACAGGTATGAGGTAAAAGGAGAGTAATACCATCTCATTAATGACTGAGAGAGCAGATTTTGCATCCCGATTGATGAGATGAGCATCAACAAGCAAGGAGTATGACATTGCATTGGGTTTGATCCCCAAGCTTATTAAGTGCTCAAAAACCTTCAAAGTTTCAACTGTCTACATAAAATCACAAGAAGTTTTCTCAATAAGACATAAAGGATAAGAAAAAACAAGCAACCCATGAGACACTCGTTCTATGCAACATTTGCATGTAAGCAACTGCATGCCTTTTAGTATGTGTGACTATGAGTTGAACTATAACATGGAACAAACAATTTACAAATAGCACTTTCTGCAGTTATGTCATGCATACTAAAATGCAGAATTTATTTTTTTGGTGCATCTCCAATGACTTCGCAAGGTAGTTCTTCAAAGACCGCAATATATAGAACCCATGAAGATGTCACCTAAATGTGTGAATCAAAGTCCGCAATACATAAAAACAGGGAAACCATGAGTATGTCAGCTATAGGTGTGTGAATGCATGTGTTTGATAAAAAAAGAGAGAGAGAAGAGATGATGTGACTCAAGTGATGACCTTCTTGAGTTTTCCAAATGCATACATCAAAGCATTGTAGGAATGAATATTAGGGGTCAACCCAAAAGAGGAGCCGATAGCCTCAAAAGTCTGGTATGCACGGTCAAGGTCCCATATATTTGCACAGCCATGAATTATACAATTAAGCGCAGCAACAGATTTGTATGGAGTTTCTGCACGGCTTAAATTTTCTAGTTGAAAATATACCTGAAAAACAATGGATAGGAGAAAATGAAGAAACTCAGCTATTATGATCTAAATGTTTGAGACGTAATGAGCATATATGATATCCGCAACAAGGTATAAGGATGGCAACAAATAAACACATACCGAGTCCAAAGTCTCAAAACCATTCTTGGAGCAAGCAACAACCAAAGGATATAAAGAGGTAAACGGGGAGAAAAGTTCTTCTTCTGTTTCTCTGTCACAATTTCCATAAGCAGTTTCAAACTCCCGCAGGGTACTGAAAGCCTTTTGTAAATTTCCCAATGATGCATAGGCATATATCTTCCCAATATAAGATTCTGGATTAGGGGCCTTCTTGCCACGTAAAGAGCGTCGAAGAATGGCCCATGATGCATCCAGAAGAGTAGAATTGTAAGTCCTGGCAGCAGTTCCTAGTGCGGAGAGCACGAGTCCTTCATCAACAGATAGTAGGACAGGAGGCCTCACATTCTCGCCTCGAGCAATCCATTTGGCCATAAATTCAAGTGCATAATATGCCAACTTGCTGTTATCTGCTTGCATTGCAGTTTCTGCAATTGCCAAGCACATGTTCCAACTTGGGAACAAAGCCTTATTCTGATCTGTAGCCTGACAACAATGTGAACATTGCCACAGAAAACAAAAGCATCATAATATCTATAATATTAACCATGGCGACTCAATTATTAGTCAAACTAGTCAAGTACCTTGCACTTCTCGATAATTGACACCAATGAGTCCAATCTTCCATGATTAACACAGCTTTTAACACAATCACCAAACACTCTCATGGACAAGATGTTCCCAGATTTCAAATTCTTATCAATGTTATTTAAAGCGGCATCAAGTTTGTTAGTAGAGAACAGCAAGCATGTAACCAACTCATATGATTCATCATTAGGCTGAGATTCTTTCCCCGTCTCTTCCATCCTGAACCATTTAACACACGATTTTTTACCAGGGACCCAACTCAAACTTCAAACATATAACTACGTTCTGTGACAAATAATATCAAAAACCAAAACAAGAATATGACTTTAGGGTCCAATATAAAACTCAAATGCAAATTTATCTTCATACATTTTCTCATTACACAAAAAGAGAGTGAATAGCTAACCGTTGGAGCAACTTCTCGGCAGCCTCGGTCTCTTTAGCCTCAAACATAGCTTTCAAGACCAGATTAAACGAAGCCGTATTTGGCGAGATTGCAAAACCCTCCATTTGTGCAACCAAGTCGAGTAAATCTCCGGCGGTTGCTCCGATCATCAAATTGGCCCTCAAGTAATGATTATACAAGTCCACGTCCGGCTTATTTGGCTTCCCATTTTTGTCCAACGACCGTATCCAGAACTCAAACAACTCCTTGATATCCGACCACCGTTGTGACGTCATCCAGTCGGCGAACAAGTTCAAAATCGAGTTCAAATCGAGAGTTTGCGCCAGTGAATGCATGCGACCTCCAGGGGTGTTATGCAGGAGCCCGACTGGGATTATGGACTGAGTCAGCGGCGAGTTGGGAAATGGGTTTGGATGGCGCCAGTTCTCGTTGTAGAGCGGACTTCCGGAAGCTGGGTTGGGCGGCAGAGGTGTGACGCCGGTGACCGGATGGGGATCGGAGTGGACTGGGTCGGCTGCGAGTTGGGGTTCTTGCGATAAGAAGGTGAAAGAGGAGATTAGTTTTGCTGCGTTTAGGGTTTTGATCAGGGTTTTAGTGCGCGTGAGGATGGTCATTTGTAACGCCATTGATGAACTTTGAAGCGAGAAACCGCTGAAGTGAAGCGAGAAACCGATTAGGGCTAATTTTGGGGGTCAGTGGCCTTTTGGAAGTTATCTTGAAATTGGTGGGCAGTAAACAAGTTGATATATTGGGCTTAAGATTGTGAATTGGGTTAGGCTTAGACCTTATTGGATTAGTTGAAGTGTTAAGCCAGGCCCAAATATAAAGCAAAAACATTAAGGAATAATATGCATTTAATCAAAATTAAGAGTAATACATAGTACTATTGGACCTTCTCTGACTCTACGTATCAGCAAGACTTTCACCAAATTATTGTTATTGTAATCGAAACCTTATTAGGCTTGGCAGTGGGTCGGATGGAGCTTCAAATTTTGTATTTAGACCCATGATCCAAATCCCAATTATATCCGAGGCTTAATTTTTAAAAATTAAAAATGACACCATTTTTCTTAAAAGATAATATTTTCTTAAAAATTCTCAAGTTTAGAGTAAGGTCAAGTCGAACAGTTTAAGCTCGAGTCTAAAACTCAACATTCAAAAAGACTTAAACTTAAATTAAAACCCGATCAACTCGAACAAAAATAAACGGGGTAAAAATTGTCATTCTCAAATCTTACCATGAGGTCAAATGCTTTACACAATAATCATTGCAGTTCCATACTTTAATCCTCTAAATGTGCTACCACATTTTGGTTTGTCATATTCTTCCATATTTGCTTTTGATGTGGTGTGATAACATAATTCCTATTCTCAAACTTAATTTTATTAATTTTTTTTGTTAAATCTCACATCATTAATCTTACATGTTATACAATTATTAACACATGTGACTCTTACGATTTTTTTTTAATTTTATCAATTCAATGAAATATCAACATCAACAACATTAGATAAGAATTCTGTTAAAGCGCGAGTTTAGAAAAGTTCAGCAGTACGCAATCTTACCCCTGATTAGTAGAAAGATTATTTCCAAATGTCAATACAATGAGATAAAAGGTGAAATTATCTCTTAACATTTCACATAAAATAGTCTCTATCATAATATGTATACCAATTTGTATTTTCTCAAACTTAACTTTCTGTTATGTCAATTGTATAATTATTTTAAAATTATTTAAATTATTAAAACAAAAATATATCATATTTTTATTTTTTTTATACATATAACTTTTTATCAAAATTTTAACAAATTTACAGTAACTCTTTTAAAAATATATATAATTTATTAAATCAATGTTAATTGTTTATTAATAATAAATATTATAACAATAACCTAAATTTACATAAAAATATAAATTTTTAAGAAAAATCACATCAATATTCTTGCGGCTATAATTGCAAGTTAACATGCCACGTGTCATAGGATGAACAAATGTTTAATGAAACGTGATGTAATTAGGTTTTGAAAGTGAAACGGTGTCATTTATAACTATTATGTTGCAAATTAATACCAAATACAATAATATATATTATCTTAAAACTTATGTAAAAAAGGTCCAGGAATTCTGGTTAGGAGTAATATATATATTATCTTAAAACTCAGCCCATTGATATCCCTATTCGTAGTCTCACTTAAAAAGAGAAGGTAAAAACAAGAATTCTGCTTCTAGAGATAGCAATAGGCCGAGTAAGGCCAAAACTGGCTCGACAACTTTTGCTCGGGCTTGGGCTTGAGGCAGTCAAGGTTGAGTTCGAGCCAAATTAGACCTGATTTTACTTTTATTTTCAAAATAAAAACATCATTTTTCGCAAAATAATATCATTTTTCTTATAATTATCGAGCCTCCAATCGAGTTAGACTTGGGCAGCCCGAGCTCAAGCCTAATCAGAGACTTGATCTTTTGATAAAAATAAGCTTGAATTCTGGTCAAATCGAGTCTAGCCTATTGACTTCAAATCGGATTGGGCAGGTAAGAGTGACAAAGAGTCGACCCATGGCTAGTTTCAGACTCAAACTGATCTGAAGCTCAACTATTTTAAACAAAATGACATCATTTTGTTTAAAATAATTAGCCCTCAGGTAGGCCTAAACTTAGGTATCCCAGGCCTGAACTCAATTAAATTTACATTTTTAATTTTTAAAAAATAGGGCCTGAGCTTGGGTATCCCAGGCCTAAACCCAATTAAATTTACACTTTCAATTTTTAAAAAATATTTTTTTAAAATATGACTTAACTAGCCCAGGGGTTTGTTATCTCTATAGCAATGTTCAAGCTTAATTGACTTCAAGTAAACCTAAATTTAGACAACTCAAACTCAGATCTAATTATAAAAGACGTTATTTTATATTTTAAATTTTAAAAAATTGACCTAGCCCATTGTCATCTCTACACTCAAGTGCCGAGCTTGATTGTCAACTTAGTTCTGCTTCGATCATTCTTTTATTAGAAGCACCTTGTTTGTTAACAATACCAACTTTTGAACAAGAGACTTTGTTTCTCTTTCAAAATCATGAGCACCCCTAATTACGTAAGTTTTGTTTAGAACCAAATCTCCAATGTTACAATGAGCATAGCAACGTACTTCTTTTGGACGAGCCATGTGTAGCCAAATTAGATCACTGTCTTCCATTAATGCGTTATTCCTTATCTTCCAAACAACTTTGCTTCGAAACAAGCAACTTTACTTTCAAATACACCCCCGTCAAATTTTCTGTTCCACTTATTCTACTCCAATCATATTCTATTAAATTTTATTTATGTATTTATATAGAATTCACATAAATATGTAGATAAGATTTAATAAAATATGATAAGAATATCATAACTGATACAAAAGATCCGATATTTAAATATACCCTACCCAACCAGGAATTCATAAATAGGTTCCTCAAAGTTGCAAGATGGGACGATTTTGGGATTAAAGTTTGATTAACGTAAACGAGGGTCATCATTGTGGCTAAAAATCATGAATGATTTGAAGGAGGATGGTGGCCCAATTATTCTCTTTTTGGACGATAGGGGAATTTTCTAGACCCCAATCGATCACTTTTGGGAAATTGCTGAAAAGCAAAGGTGATCCAAAAGCAACCTCATCTAATCTCTTCAACGTAAAACACTCAAATGTCCTTTCTTGTCTAGCCTCCATCTAATCTTAGGTTATGTTAAATCAATAAATCAAAATCCGAATTAGTGGGGTTAGTTTTACAGTAAGTTTTTAAATTTACTATTTTTAAATTTTTAAATTTTATCTTTTTTGTTAATTTATTTTAATAATTTTTTATTTCAAATATCGATCAGTTTATTGAATAATCAACTAGTAGAACTTGACAGAGCATGAGGTAGCTTGGCCCGAGCCCGAGCTGACTCGGCCCAGCTTGAGCTCAACTTAGCCTACCTTGAACTTTTTTAAAAATTAAAAATACAAAATGTCATCATTTTGTTGGTAGGGGTCAAGCCTCAAGTCGGGTTAGGTCAGGCCTAAGCCGACATCTTGTTATTAGGGCTTAAGCCTGATCGAACTTAAGGCAGCCCGGCTTGAGCTTGAGTTTGAGCCTATCTTGACCTAGCTCAAACTTTTTTTAAATAAAAATTTCAAAACAACGTGGTTTTGCTTATAGGGGTCTGGTCTCAGGTCAGGTCCCAACTGACCTCTGTTGTGGCGGCCCAAACCTAAAGCAGCAGGGGCGAGCTCAACCTTGACTAAGCATGAGATAGCCTAACTCGAGCTCGAGCTTGAGTTCGAGTTCGAGCAATCATGAGGCAGTCTAGCCTAAACTCGAGCCTTACTTGGCTCAGTCTAACCTTATTAAAAATGCAAAAAAACGTTGTTTTGCTTATAAGGGTCGAGCCTCAAACTGAATTAGGCCTAGGCAGTTTGAGTTTGAGCTTAACTCAAGTCTAGCTCAAGATCCAACTCAAGGCCCAGTCAACCCGAGTTTGGCCTATTGACTTCGGTTCATGTCTGATCCTAATTCTCATCCTTGGTCTTTATAAACTAAAATAAGTTGATTAATTTTTATTTAACAATTTTTCTGTTTAATTAAAATTCAAATTATTCGATGCATATGATTATCTTCTTTAACTATCTTTAAAATTTTCAATTTTATTCAATATTTAACCAATTTGTTGATAGTATAATACTAGATAAATATTTTAAACCTTAAATCTTTGTCTTACATATTTAACTTTCTGACTCATTTTTGAAACGTTGAATTAAATCACAATAACAATAACATAAAATTGTCCTGTGTTATATTAAATTACAATATTAGGATGTGTTGTAAATACAGTAAATACTAAACAAATTGTCAAACAAAACGATCAAATTAAAAATTTGTATTTAAATATTTTTAAACATAATTATGTTCTGTAAATAGTTATTATATTTAAAAAGAAACAATTTTATATTAATTTTAATAAAATAGAATTATTAAATCAAATTTTACAATCTTTTAAATTTTAATTATAATAAAGTTAAATTTTTATTATATAAAATATAGAATTTTTAAATTTTATTAAATATTCTAAAATAATATATGATATTTATTTTAGTACAACCTCTATTTAATTATTCCCAACTTTCCTTTACTTCCTCTAACCTTGTTTTCATAAGCTGCCTTTTTTTTTTTTTTTTGTCTCCATCTCCTACAAATCTTTTCTAATGATGATAAATTATACATAAGATGGATTGTCCTAAGAATGGTAAAATTTCTTCAGCCTCACTCGGTCCAAAGTCAATAAAATTGATCCGAGTTGATCGAACTTCGGTCAAATTTAGATTTTTTTAATATTTTAAGTTTTAAGCTATACTTGAGTTTAATATGCCTAATTTAACCTAACATAAAGTCCAAATTTTGAAATAAAACAATGTCGATAGAATAAAATGATGTTGTTTTAGTTAAATAATGTTGTTTTTAATTTTAAAAATTAAAAAATATATTTAATCATACATGTTATAAGGTTAATCAAGTTTGGGACTAGAGTCTTAGACTCGTTAGTTTTCAAATTGGGCCTAAACTTGAACACAAATTTACGAGTCAAATTCGAACCTAGATGAGCTCGAGCTCGAGCCAATGCCAGATGCCAAGCCTAAGTGATTCTTGAATTATCTTTGTGATGCTAGTAAACTTTTAAAAGATAGAATTTAACATCTCTTATGATAACAAACTTTCAAACCTCTCACTTTCATGAGTGAAATTGTGAATATGTTTATTCTATACATAAGTTCTAAGCGTAACTTACCTTCGAAAATCATTTCTTTCTTAATGGATAAACATTAACTTAGATTGTGACATTTCATAGATAAGGAACATGTGTAGTAAAAGTTCGGATTTTAGGAATGATATAAAAATTTAAAATTAAACCAAAGATTAAAATAATATTTAATAAATTATTTAAATTATAGTTATATAAATTTAATTTATTATTTATAAACATAATATATAATTAATAAAAAGATTATAATTTGCCTAATATGAAATTTTGAATTAATCATATTAAAAGTTAGACTCATACGAGAGTGAGTCTTTGAGCAATTGGTAAATTTGCTCATTTGTGATAATAAGATCATACGTTCAAGCTATCAAAATAACTGTAGCCTTGAGGAAACCTCAATGCATGCAGTGCGCGACTGTACCCGAGGTAGACAAGTGTGAACTACCTTCCCTCCTTCTCTAGTCTCGGCCGACTTTTTCAACCAGTTGAATCAGGACTGACTTTTTCATAATCTCAATTGCCACCGTCCAGTTTTTGGCCATGCTTGGTCGCTTCTTTTTGGCATTTCCTGTTGGTTCCTCTGGCAATGGAGGAACAAATCCATTTTTGATACTCTCTTTACTTGGCCTTCATGACCTATTTCTCTTATTTTGTCTTATACAGGTATCTTACAGGACTCAGCCAGATGCCCTCAACCAGCAGTTTCTCATGGTTACTGACCTCAACAGGAGCAATTCCTCAGCTGGCAATCACCCCCCCTGGTTGGATCAAGCTTAACACTGATGGTGCTTGTCAACGGTCTTCTTTAACGGCCACTACAGGAGGCGTTCTCTGAGATAGTGCAGGCCACTGGCAAGGAGGGTTCTCACATCATATTGGATAGTGCTCTCCGCTGAATGCAGAACTCTGGGGGGGTGTTCACTGGGCTCACACTGGCATAGAATCTGGGCTATCGCCGAATCGAGCTCGAGGTCGATTCCAAGGCAGTGTTCGATCTTCTATCCTCTGCAGACAGCCGTTCCAGGACGCCCAACTCAATCGTCCTGGGTATCCATGAGCTGTTCACTAGAAACTGGACTGTTGTTCATCGGCACATCTACCGAGAGAGCAACAGATGCGCCGACTGGTTAGCCAAATATGCCAACAATTTTGACATTGATATTCATCATTTTAACACAACACCCGTTGGGTGCCACTTGATTCTTTTACAGGATCTATCGGGAATTTGTTTCCCCAAACTTAGCGTGTAACGTTTGTCGTTTCCTTCCCTTTAAAAAAAAAATACAAAAGGAAGGCTACGTATATTAATAACTCTCCCTCAATTATGCAAAACAGGAAATATTATTCACTTGATTATATTGACTTGACTTAGAGATGCTAATGAGTCAAGTTGAGCTCGGGCTGCCTCTAACCTCGCTTGCCTTAGTCTGACCCTGGGTCGGGCTTGTTTTAATATCCCTAACTCGACTAAGATGAAGGAGTTGGAATTAAGACTCGATTTTGATTTGATATTATTTTATTTTTAATTTTTTTAAATTTGAAGTGAAAAATAATATTATTAATATTTTTTAATATTATTTTATTTAAACTTAAAATTTAATCTTGTAACTTAAATAATTCAATTGAAAGTCTCAAAAATCAGGATTGGACACTTCAGGAACATAAGAAAAGCAAGATTTCCATTTGCATGTACATTGTCTACCGTAGAGACGTGAGCCACTTGCTAGCTGAGCTGCTGAAGTTGAAAGATAAGGAAAGGCTGAGTAAAAATGAGTACAAATTACAAAAGCAAACAAAAGCAAAAAGATCATCATCACACATGTCTGACAACCACGGACTGAATCTGACGCACCATCCCAAAAGCAACAAAGCAAGATGACACCTCACATTTGCAATCTCTGGTGTTGTGTTACACAGACTAGCAGCTAAAAGGGAGAACCAAAGGCAAAGAACCAACCTTGTAAGGATCCAAGGTTTGATCAGGATCATCCAAAACCAGATTGCTGGGTTAACTTGGTCCATGTTTGATCGTGCTGTATGACCGTTTGTAGCAGTCAAATACGTGACAAAAACTCGACCTGTTTTTTCTCGACTCCCAATGAACATAGTGTAATACTTATGTCCTAACAATAACATACTCTAATTAATGGAGCATGGACGCGCGCACACACACATATATATATTTAGTCACAGTAAAACCCTCTCGTTGTCCACCGTCACTTAGACAATCTCTCCTTGCATCCTCTCAAGCTTCACTTTTCTTCTCTTGCCTCTTCTCTCTTTAGTTCTTGGCTTCAGACCCTTTTCAGGAACTGAGAATTGCTCTTGATTTCTCTCAGAGTCTTGTTTCAGTCATGGCTGGATTAATGTATTTAGTGCTTTTCTTGGCCCTCGCTGGCCATTCAAGTAAGCTGTTGAATGATTATGATCTACCTTTGTCTGATATTTGGATGAAGAGATTAGTTTTTCCTTTTACTTTTTAAAGATTTCTAATATCCCATGTGTGTCCTCTGTTTTTCGTGCTCTTTTAATCTGTATGATTTTGTTGAAACAAGTGAGAGTTCCTCTGTGTTTGTGTGTGTTGGATCTTGATGACATCTCGTTTAAGCTGTTTCATACTTTAAAATTTCTGCTAAAAGGGTTAAGGAAAAGCTTTTGTCAACTAACTGTGTTTTGGTCTAAAATTTTCCCTTGAAGGTGCTAGTTACTGTTTATGTAAAGATGGTGTGAGTGATCAAGCACTGCAGAAGTCCCTGGATTATGCCTGTGGAGCTGGAGCTGATTGTACGCCAATCATTCAAAATGGCCCCTGTTACAACCCCAACACCGTGAAAGATCACTGCAACTGGGCTGTTAACAGTTACTACCAGAGGAAAGGTCAAGTTGCTGGATCCTGTGATTTTTCAGGAACAGCAACTGTTAGTCCCAATCCTCCCAACAGTAAGTCAAGCTCCTCAGCTCAATCCACCTCTATTTTTTTCTTCTCAGAGCACTAATTTTCTCAACACTTTTTTGCATATTCTTTTCTTATGTCCAGATGTGCCTTCTACTTGTTCCTATCCTTCAAGTGCAAGGTACTCTCTTATTTGCTTACATTAATCTTCTTTCCTCTGCTGTAAAGTTTGTCTTTTAGCGTCCTTTCATGGCTGATACTTTCTTTTTGTGGTCTTTGAAACCATCTCCCTCATTAGAGCGAAGCTTTGATTCAGTTTCATTTACACGACTTTTCAAGCGTTCATAAGGTTCTATGTTTAGATGGTATTTGTTTAGTTTCTAACCTTTTCTTTACTTGACTGTCAAAAATGAATCTTTTTCATCTGGGTAGATTTGAGCTGGGTTTACTAACATATTAGACGGTAAATGGTGGTGGTTAAGACATAGCAGGTATCAAGTTAGACAGATTATCCTGGAATTGATGTATAGGCCAGGTGTTGTTAGCTATGAGCTGTCCTGAAGTCGATGTTTCATGAGAAATTTGTCCTTTTCATTGCTTCTAGTACATGATTCAAGATCCAGGCCCTTTCCATTTATTTTGTACATAAATTTTAGATCATTCATGTGGGAATTCATGAGATTTTGTCCTTGTTCAGGAAGGATTTATGTGGCTTCAAGTTCACCTTTTTCTTTTCATTTATCTGGTCTTGTTTTGTAATTGCAGCACTGTCGGTACTCCAACCCCAACAACAGGCACTACTACGCCAACACCAACAACAGGTGCTACAACACCGACAACAGGCACGACAACACCAACAACAGGCACCACAACACCTACAACCACACCTACTACAACAACAGGCACCACCACAACACCTTCATCAACTCCTTCCGTGTTTGGAACTGGATTGGGTCCTACAGGAAGTGGCAATGGCATCAATGACAGCAGTGTTGGAAGACTGGCTTCTTCTAAAGTCACTATAAACTTGATCCTTAGTTCTCTAGCCTCATTTTCTGGCCTATTTTTCTTGTGGGGTTAGGGAAGCTGAAGAAAAAACAGAGAAGGGAAAGGAAAAAGAAGCAAACTTTTGGGGTTGTGTTTATGTATGGACGAGATTTTGCCACGACGAGACTCAGAGACCCACACCCCACTAGGGTTGTCTTGTTTTCTTCGTTCTTGTTGACAAAAAAGCCGGGAATTTGATTCCTATTGAGCTTGTGATGTGATTGCTACCGTGTTAGAACTTAGAACAGAACCTGATCACTTTTTCCTTTTCCTTTTCCTTTTGTATATCTAGAGAGAAAGGAAGTGATAGAGAGTAAGTAGTAATTTTTTAGTATAATGAGGAATGGTATTCATCACCAGACAGAGACTCTCTAGTTTAATTAATATCATCTTTGTTTAATTACATGTAATATTTAAAATGTGACAGGGTCCCGTTGTTTGTGGCATTCTTGTTGAGGAACGTGTTGATGAGCATGTGGATAATTTTCTGATGGGCATCTCTGAAAAATAAAGAAGATTTCCTCAGAACGTTGAAATAAAAAAATTTAAGGGAACAATATAATATTATTATCTATTGATTTTTATTAAATTATTATTATTAAAAGGTTAAATTAGTAAAAAATTCTAAAGTTTAAAAAGTAATAAAATTTTTAATTTTTTTTCAAATCAAGTCCAAATTTAAAAAAAAACAAAAATTATTATATTTTAATTTTAGCATGACGTTATTTGTTCTCTTTGTCTTTAGTCTTTCATTTTTTGTTTGTTCTTTTGATGTTCTAAATTACTCACATTATAGCGTATTGTACTAGCAAATTTTTTATTTTTCATTCGATTTCTTGATACTCTTAGTATGAAGGAATCGAAGCTGTGTAATCTGAAAGCTGAAGGGTGAGAATTTTAAGAGAATAAACTAAAAATGAAGGAAAAATTTGAAATTAAAATGTAAGGTCATCTAGACTGCGTAATCTGATTTAGGTTATTTTTAAACTTAACGGAAACATTAATTTTGGGCTTGAATTGAAAAAAATTTAAAGTTTGAATATCTTATTGTTACTTTTTTAAGTTCAGGTTAGAATTGAAAAAATTGAAAATTTAGGTATTTTATTGTTATTTTATATAGTTTGGGCTATAATTGAAAAATTGACAAAAATTTAGACTTTTTTTAATAATTAACCTTATTAAAAATACATGTAAAATAAGTTGTTTACCTTTGTAATTTTGTTCTTATAATAAAATTATTTATAATTATTTAAACTTAATAATATTATAAATTATTAAAAATTTAATTAATTATTTACAATTAAGTTATTTTAAATATTTATTAATAAAATAAATTACATAATTATTAATATTAGTAAAAAATTTATTATGATATACTAAATATTAGCATATTAATTTGATTAATTGCATTTTAGTAATTATTGTAGCATTTTAGTAATTATTGTAGAATCATTAATTTTATTTCTATTCTTTATTCTTATTTTTATCTTTTTTAAAAAATAATGTTTGCTTTGTTAAATCCTTCACTTGTTCTAGGTAGTTCACGCCTCTCTCTTAGCAAGTTTTGCACTTTTGCTTAAATTTCTTAAATGAGTAAAGGGAAAGTGCATTCAAAAATGTACTTTTAAGATTTTTTTTCGATTTAGTATCTAAATTTTTAAAATTTTCAATTGAGTCATTAACATTTTAAAAATCTTAACAATTTAATTTAAAATGTTATTTTTGATGATATGATGTGATATACTATTTACGTTAATAAATGTTAAAATTTTAAAGGATTGATCACAATCTTAGTTATTAAATTGAAAAAAATCCCAAAAGTCTGGCATTTTAAGATTTGATTATTCGTGAACTAAATGTGAATAATGGCTCAAGTTTCATTACTTGAGGAGGTCCAGCTAAACTTAGAGACTATTAAGCTGTGTTTGAATTTGCATAATGGTGAGAATAAGTACTTATTTACTGCAGTTTTTAAATACAGTCGCATGTTTGAATCTGTGAACAAATAATCGGAAGTTGGAAGAAAGTGTGGTATCACCTTAGAAATCGATAAATATAAAGAGAGTTGCGGTAAGAAAGTGCTTTTGCGGTAGAAATTTTACTTTCCATTAATAACTTTCTGATAATTATTATTTTCCATTATACTTTCAACTAATAGAAACCAATAGTATCTAAGTAAGGTGAAATATTTTATTTACTAAATTTATTTTATTTATATTTTTCTTATTTTAATTTAATAATTTAATATTTATAATTTAAATTTATATGACTAATAATATTTTATGAAATATTTTATTTACTAAATTTATTTTATTTATGTTTTCCTTATTTTAATTTAATATTTTAATATTTATAATTTTAAATTTATGACTAATAATATTTTTTACGAAAAATTTTATTTACTAATTTTATTTTATTTATATTTTTCTTATTTTAATTTAATATTTTATTATTTTTAATTTTAAATTTATATGACTAATAATATATTTTTTAATTATTTATATAACAATTAATTGTTTATTAAATTAATAGACTTTTTAGTCATTTTATCTCTTTTTAGCAACCGCAACCAAACTTGCTAAACACCTATTTTCATATTTTAGCAGTTACTAAAATAACAATTCCAAATATATAAGTACTTATTGATAATAAATATTTATCATTTTAACAAGTTAATTTTAGCATATTATTAATCACTTCCGTTCTTTCAATCCAAGCCTTGCTCTTATCTTAAAGGTTCACCAAAGTTACTGCAGTTAGGAAATTTAGGCAGGAAGTGCTGTAGCATAGGACAGCTTAACTGACGATCAACGACTTAAAGCACTGACGTGTGTTTATTGATAATAAGATGCCAAGCTAGACAATAAGGTAGGCCTGCAATTCAATTTGAGCCAAAATTAATGAATTATATTTAGATTAATTGAATTTCAAATTTAGGGATTGGCCTTTTTGGATTATCAAAATGGTTTCATTTATATAATTATCAAAACATTATTTTAGTCTGTAAATTTTAAAATTTAAAGATCAAAATGTCACCGTTTTAATTACTCGTATTAAAATGGTGGTGTTAGTGCGATCGACTCGAATTTAGGTTGGTTTAGGCTAAAAACAAATTCGGTCATTAACATTCTTAAATATAGTTGGCTTGTAACCCAATTTGAATAGAAATTAATGAATCAAGTTTGAATTAATTAAATATCAAATTCGGGGATCGGTCTATTTTTTTATTATCAAAATGATATCGTTAATATAATTAATCAAAATGTCATTTTAGTTAATTTTAAAATTTGAAGATCAAAATGTTGTTATTTTAATTAATTATATTAGTATGACATTGTTAGTTAAACATGTTTGATTATGTCTATTTTTAATGTTAAATGGAATAGAACGACCAAAGAATCAATTAGAATTTAAGTGCTCTTAAGTTAGAGGCTGGTTAAATATTGGATGATTATACACATGGCAACTGGTCAGGTTGTTTTCTGGCCCGAGTTTGGCCTAAAGTTTGATCAGGCTTTGTTCAAAGCCTAATCTGGCTTAAAAATCCAGGTTTAAGCTCTAGTCTAAACCTAATGAAGACTGTTTCCATGTTTTTGTGAGTTACTTGTGTCTGCAATGCTTCCAAGGATGTCCCTGTTGTTACAATGAGGAAAGTTTGCATGGTCTTATGGCAGATATGGTGTAGCAGAAACAAATTTGTTTGGAAAGATAATGCCTTGCTCGCAAGTTTTAAGGATGGCATCTTCGTTTCTTCAAGACTGGACAGCAACAAGAGACCTTTATAATCCGATTTCTGCTGTATCCAGCAGTCCTAATGGCTTTTCTCAATCGAATGGAATTGTTGATTGTGATTCAAACACAGGTGTTTCGGTGCAGTGGCGTTGATTTGTAGATGCATCGTCCTTTCCCCAAATGAACAAAAGTGGTTATGAAGCAGTGGTTCAAAACAACGAAGGAAATGTTGTGTCTACTCTCTCAGGTTTGTATCCAGGGTGTTTGAACTTAAGATAGCAGAAGCTATAGCTTGTCGTTCTCTTCTGTCCTGGATTGATTTGCATCTTTATGGATCGTGTTCTATTGCAGTGGATGCTCAAGAAGTCTATTACTCTATCCAATCACCTATGGCAGACTCATCTGATTTTGGTAAAATTATAGATGATTGCTTAGGTATTCTCAAGTGTAAAATTGATGTTTCAGTGTACTAGATTAGTAGGCGCTACAATGTCAAAGCTCATGAGTTAGCTCGACACTCTCATTTCTATACCCCTTTTATGGTTTGGGATTATTATCCTACCTTTGATAAATAAAAGGTCTATCTTTTTCTTAAAAAATTTTTTAAAATACAAATAAAATAATAAAATAACATTATTTTATGTAAAAATTTTACTCAACCCAAAAATCTAAATTAAAAAAAAAACTCGAGTCTGACTCAAATTTCAGTCAACTCGGGCCATGTCAAATTGAGTTAGGGGTTCTTTTTGCAGTTCCTAGATGATTTGAAGTTGGCAGGCAAGAGCTTCATGCAATGTAATATGAAAGCACATCCTACCAAAAGTGCAGCAGTTTCCATTTGAAAATTAAATGGAACTGCCTATCTTAATCTCATTACCGGACCATGAGCAAACAGGCGGGTCCAAACCTGGTTAAGCCATAAGATCACATGCATGTTTCCTTCTAAGCTCTTAGCAACATATAGGTAAGTTCATCATGTACAACCCATTCTTATTGCTTATCTGATTATCTTCACCCCAAATGATAAGCCAAGCCTCCTCTGCTTGAACTTTAAAGCAAATCATTGTACAATCATATCGAACTTCCATGAATGAACCAGAAAACTATTTTCGGGTTGCTTGATGTCCACAACTCCTTAACTTTCACAAACTTGACATCCTGCTCGTACATGTCTTACTTCATGGTTGCAGTCTAATTCACAGATATTCCAAGTTCTGATGCAAGTTCCATGTCTTTCTGGGTTGCAGTTGGTTCCATGTCTTTCTGGTTCTAAATCTGAATGGCGTCTCATTATTAGCTCCAAGAAGATGGAGGTAAAGATTGTCATATTCCCTTCTTTTTCATTTCATATTTTGCATGCATAATATTACGGATTGGAGTACCCCGTTCCTATTAGGGTGTTCCAATTTTGCGTCACTTAACTTTGTCTACCTATTTGTACGGGCCTTATATAAATGTATGGATAAGATTTTAATTATATACCAATTAGGAATTAATAAAATTTAATATTCAATATTAGTCTTTATTAGTTAAATATCTTATATTTGATTATAATATAGTTGTAATATTAAAATACACTATAATAAGGTAAATTGATCTATTTTCATTTATTTTATATTCTCTAATTAAAAATTTTATAATTATAAATCAATATTAATGTCTAATAAGAAATTAATTTATTCTATTGATAACTATTGTCAATGCCTCCTTTTTTTTCTCTTGAGATTTTCTCAAACTTAATCTATATTTAATAAAAGCTATTTATTACTTAAGATAGCATATAAAGAAAACAAGTGATGAATTTTATACCATGACAACTAAATAAAATTAGAGCATTCTTTATAATAATGAACAATTCTCAAGGGGATATACTGTAATAATAACATTCCAATAGGAATTTTGCCGAAGTATGTAATATTACTCTTAATTAATAAAGAGTTTATTTTTTATAGACACAAAGGAAATTTCTTATTTGGGTTTTGGAACGAGTTTGAACTTCTTTATAATTTTCAAACCTCTGGTTGAGTTTGTATTTCCGATTGCCTGATCCAAAATCTAAATATATTATATCAAAATTTAAATTAAAAAATAAGTTGAGTTTGGTCCAAGTTTGATAAGGCTTCAAATTGTCTAAACTCGATTGAATTTTGGATCCAGTTGCGATTTTTAAGCTTGATTAGACTTTTAATCAAGCTCGTATTTGAACATAAAATTTTGAACCAAACTTAGTTCCAACCCTATTTATAAGGGAACATAACACAATCCAATATCCTCTATTCCATTTTCCAAATGGGAATTTGCTGAACTTTTCACCATCCAACTCGAAATTAATTTTAAAATTAATCAATTCAATCTTAATCTATTAACTTCAAACTCAATTAAATCGAGTTTAAATTATCAATCAAACTAAAAGAGTAGAGAGAACTTTGCTATGCCTTGACGGGGACATAGAAACTCCACCGATACCATCTACTGGTTGCCAAAGTTGGTAGTTAAACTCGAGTTCGATCAGACCCAAACTTAATAAAACTTAGCCCTGTTTGACCAAATTTTAGACCTAATTCGAGCATTTTTTATAAGTTTTTTTGTTTTAAACCTAACTTAGACTTTAATTATCCGAGCTTGGCTCAACTCGAAATTTCAAAATTACGATAAAATGACTTTGCTTTAAAAGTTATAAGAAAACAATGTGATATTTATTTTTAATTAAAAAATTGATTTGATTGAGCTTTAGAGTAAACTTATTTTCAAACCTAACTCGAGCTCAGTCCATTGCTAAGTCTACCGGTTGTTAAAGATGTTAATTAAACTCGAGTCCAGCCCAACCCAAAGTTAATGAAACTCGGCTTAGCTTGACAGAATTTCAAGCCAATCTTGAAAAAATTTTACAATAATTCTTCGCTTCGTTTAGGCCTGACTTAAACTCGGACTACCCAAATTTGGCCCAAATTAAAACTAAAAATTCATTTTAAAAAATGACGATATTTTAAACTAAGACAAAGGAATTAGCGACGACGTATGGACAACAATTGACATTTTCTTGTTTATTTATTTATTTAAAACGACAAAGGAATTGGTGACGTATGGACAACGATTAACGTTTTCTTGTTTACTTGTTTAAGACAATTAATAAATGCCTTGGAAAGTTTGACAGATTTTCTTTTTAATTTTAATTTTTAATTTTTAAAAAAATTTCAAATAAAAATAACGAAAAACGAGCACTAATTAAAAACTTTTTTGATAATTTAATCTAATTATTAAATTTAATTAAAACGATTTAATTAAATTTAAATTAATAATTTAATATAAATTTCTTTATTTATTAATTAAAGTTAAATTTAATTAATTTAAGTATAAGATAAATTATCATATTTTTCGTTATCTTTTAATCGAAATATAAGAAGAGAGTATTTTTTAAAAAACTAAAATTAATTTTTTTCAAAAATTTTAAAAATTAAGAGTTTTTTTAAAGTTTAAGAGAAATTTATATCTTTTTATTGATTAGTCTTAAAAAATTTAAAATTAACATCGTAATATTTTAAAATCTGGATCAAAAGAACTCAATTTGAATTTTAAATTATTGATATCATCCGATCGGATCTATTATAATTAACTTTATGTTACACAAGTAATAAATGTCTATGTGAATAGATCTCCAAAAGTATCAATCTCACTTTTTATTTTTTTCCTTCTGTTATTATTATTATTATTGTTGTTGTTATTGTTGTTGTTGTTGTTTATTTCTCCCCTCTCTCTCACTTTCTTATTTTGTTTCTTTTCATGCTGATCTTTTGGAAACAATCTCTCTATTAATTAAAAGGTAAGATTACATACTATTAAACCTCTCTAAATCTATCAACGGGATTCATTTTGAATGTTTTTGTTGTTGTTGTTTTTATTTTTTTCCCTTTTTAAAAGGAAAACTAGGTAAAGGGTAAACTTAAATTAATTTATTAAAAAACATTATGAATTATTCAAAAATATTTTTAGAATAATAATAAATTTATAAAATATTAAAAAAGTCTAATAATAACTTTTTTTCAAGTTATGACTAGCTGATGTAATATTTTTTGATATTTTAGTATTTAAAATTATGATAATATGTTGAAGGATTTTTTAAATTTTCATAATTACAATATTATTTTAAAAATTAGCAACTTTTTATAAATAAACTTATAAGTCAAGGAATTTAAATTCTCTTCATAAATAAAAAATTTTCATATAAAAATTTCAATTTGAAATTAATCAATTGATCATTATTTGATAATTTTTTATAAATATTATCAAATAAAAATTTATTTTATAAAATTAATACTTTTATTATATATAATACACTTATGTTATATATTCTTTTTAAATTTAAAATTAATTATATAAAAAATATTACTTCTTTTAACAATAATAAGTGATAACAACTAATATAAATCCCGCTATCGTGCGCGGCGGGGAAGGAAAAAACTTCTTTAATATATGATATTAGTAGGTACGTTAAGATTGAAGTTACATTACTGATCAGATAATGATCATTATTAAATCTTCTGTTCTCTGATTATTATGTTCTATTCATCGCAATTCGAAAAGAAGATTTGATTGGGATTCGTAGCTGTACTGATTTCTGGGGATTAGCAGAAACTCATCACCAATGCCAATAATGGCTCCTTCATCTTCAACGTCTGCCAGTTCAACAAGTTCCGTATATTCGCAAACATGGATGCCAATTTTGTCGCTACCAACGTAAAATTGAACAGTCACTCCATAAAGACCGAAGCAGGCAATAAAAAAAGTTGTTTGTACCATAAAAAATGTCAAACAACGTGGAAAGATTGGATTTTTCATTAAAAAGATTCTACTTTCAACCTCAGCATTCACCCACCCACGTTTTCAAACTGAGATTCCGAGAACAACCCACATCCCAACTCCAGCTCTGCAACTACTTCCCCTGTTGTTCTTGGCAAAGTTATGATCTTTGGTGCGTATTGAACGGAGGGTGGGTCTCAATCCATATAGTTTTCAAGTTTAAGCTGCCGCGTTGAGCTGTGACCCAAGATTTCCACAAGGGTAGTGAAATTTGAAAAGAGTGAGAGAATATCCAAATTTGTGATTAGGACCGCCTGACCTACTGGGGGTTTCTTGATCAGTTGCTTTCATTTCGACATCGGACGTTTGCTTCATAGGTGACTCCTTTCTTCCAAAAAATGGCATTAATGTTAAACTTTGATTTGTAGTTTCTTTCCTCTTCTTTGTGATCTCTGTTGCTATGCTTCCTTTGCCTCCATGATCAACAGGTTTGACTGGATTAAAAGAGTTGATATGACGGTGCGTTTCAATCACCGAGTATAGTTGCTTTTGACTTTTCTCTTGATTGTGACATGATGGTGATTATAGTATGCTATTGACTTTTCTCTTGATTGTTCTGTCGCATTTGTTACTAATGGGCAGCCCTGAATCTTGACATTTGAATTCTGCATCTTTGTCATAGATCTGAATTTCTCTAAAAGTCTTGTGTTGTTATTGCACTTGAAAGTCAATATTGTGCGCTTCTCAAGTTAACATCATTGGGAAGCACTTGGTATTCTTTTCCAAGCTTAAAAATGTGCTTTAGATGTTCCTCATAACCCAGAAAGATTCATGCCCTAGTCGAGTAAATTTTGGTAAGGGATTTGCAAATCCAGAGTTAATAATCAGTAACTGAAACTGGGTCTTGCAGGATTTTTCAGGAATCCCTTCACTGATATCTCCTCTAATTGAGGGGACTATTTGTGGTGAGCTGAAGATGTATCTTATCGAAAGCAAAGGAGGAGCAATAGTATGTATGTTCCTTGCCCTCTTCTTTTTGGGAACTTGGCCTGCCATTATGACTCTCCTCGAAAGACGAGGCCGCCTTCCTCAACATACTTATCTTGATTATACAATCACTAATCTTCTTGCTGCCATAATCATTGCCTTCACATTTGGTGAGATAGGCAAGAGCACAACTGAGTCCCCAAATTTCATAACCCAACTCGGCAAGTTGAGTGTATGTTGGACCAATTAATGTTCTTATGTTGTTATGCTTTTCTGCATTGCTTGTTACTCGTTTACTTAGCTCTCTTAATCAGGAATCATGGAGCGGTTTGTAAAAGAAACTGGAACAGCTTAATTTTCCATGTTCTAATACAGTGATGCATGTCTGGATTCTGAACTGCAGATCTTTCTCTGTAGTGAGACAGAGTACAACTATGAGAATTTTTTAGGGTGATTCTTGCAGGATAATTGGCCGTCGGTTCTGTTTGCGATGGCCGGCGGAGTTGTACTCAGCCTTGGAAATTTATCCACTCAGTATGCTTGGGCTTTTGTTGGCTTATCAGTTACAGAAGTCATCACTTCTAGCATGACTGTTGTGATAGGTCTGCATCTCTCTCCATTTTTAAAGATACCTGATAATTTGGATATCTATGGAATATCAGGAACTTTGTTTTGTTCTGTTTTCTGGTGACAGGAACAACCTTGAATTACTTCTTAGATGACAAAATCAATAAGGCTGAGATTCTATTTCCTGGAGTTGGTTGTTTTCTGATTGCTGCTTGTCTGGGGTCAGCTGTCCATTCATCCAATGCAGCTGACAATAGAGAAAAGCTCAACAGTTTATCAAGTAAACAGATATCTGGAACAGAGTATGCGTCTCTATTCCAAAATGAATCCCAAGAGAATGCCTCTCTTTTTTCACCTTACAACTTCATTTTTAAGTTTTCCCATTTTTATTTCTTTTATTCCAAAAAAATTCTATTATTAATTTAGTTGCTCTCTTTGCTTTGATGGTGTCACCAAAATTTCAACTTTCTAGGGTTAGAGGTTCTTCTGCAACAAATGAAGCATCTCCAAGAAAGGGTAAGAAGCTTGAGACTTTTTCCTCTCTCATCTTTAGCTCTGATCTATACAGTACATTAAACAAGTTGTTTTGATTTAACATTGGACAGCAAGCTTTGATTTAGAGAATGGAAAATCTTCAGAGAAGGCAAAAGCTGGAACTGCTGCTTTCCTTCTTGAGCTCGAGAGCAGGCGATCAATCAAGGTTTCGTTCCAGTGCGAATCGGCATTTTTTCTTTTCTTAATTCTGCCATGCAAATATTAGATTTCTGGTTTTCATAAGCAAGAGTTTGGTTTTACACTTGCAGGTGTTTGGGAGGGGCATTTTCATTGGACTAGCTATTACCTTCTTTGCTGGTGTTTGCTTCTCTCTTTTCTCACCAGCTTTTAACTTAGCAACAAATGATCAATGGCACACCTTGAAAAAAGGTGTTCTAAAGTTGGTTGTATACACTGCATTTTTCTGGTTCTCAATCTCTTGTTTTGTAATTGCCATCATCCTAAATGTTACCTTCCTCTACCGCCCCATATTGGATCTACCGAGATCATCACTGAAGGCGTATGTTAATGACTGGAACGGTCGGGGTTGGGCATTTCTGGCTGGTCTTCTATGCGGATTCGGCAACGGTCTTCAGTTCATGGGAGGTCAGGCTGCAGGATATGCAGCTGCAGATGCTGTTCAGGTTAGTTTAAATGCACACTGGCAATCACTTTCTCATTTTATTGGTACTGCTTTTTTCTTCTTCTGATTCTACTGGAAATGCTTAACTGGTGTCAGGCACTTCCACTTGTAAGTACATTTTGGGGTATACTCATCTTTGGAGAATACAGAAGATC
>JAOQMS010000001.1:1477164-1532592 GCA_027563885.1 Erythroxylum longipes | reverse complement strand
ATATACAAAAATAAAATGATAATTATCAATCTCTAAAAGGGTTAAATGGTAATTGTAGGTTTAATATTTCAGCTGGTTGAAGAAAACGCTGCTATGTAGCAGCGTTTTCATATTCGGCTGATTTATGGACAATCAGCTGTTGCTCAATAGTTAGTCAATAGTCTCAAACAGCTGAAATCGTCAAAACAGCTAAAAAAATAGCTGATCGATGCTTCACCAAACGAGGCCCTAGTATAAATCCCGTTGTAGTTCAAGATTTGGAAAAGTCTAGTAATACACAGCTTTATCCATAACTAATAGATAAGGATGTCAAAACTAGCCCGACCCTCATTTTGGTCGGGGGCAACACAGATTGACCATGGTCAGCCCGTGGCTCGATCGTTACTTTAAAAATGACGTCATTTTGGAAGATTTTTGTTAAAAAAATAAATGACAGGCCGGCCAGGAGGCCGAGATCGGGCTATGGACCAAAGCATCCCGACTTGCCGGGCCACGAGTCACCATGGCCCAGGGTTAGGCCAAACTGGGGCAAGGGCAGCTGGAGCCCGACCCAGTTCATTGACATCTCTAAATTGACTCATAGGGAAAATAATAAATAATAAACAATAGATTTATATAAATAATGAAGAAATAATAATAATGAAAAACATTATTTTAAAAATAATAATAATGATAAATATATATATAATGGTTAAAACCAAATAATAATAAATACAATGGTCTTAATTAGGGATGGTAATAGATTAGCCCGACCCAAGCTATTTTTTAATTAAAATATAAAAGTGACGTTGTTTTGCATATATGTATCAGACTTGGGCAACCACAACCTGATCTCGACCCAAGGTTCAGTTGACTCAAGCCTAACCCTTTAACCTCGGGCCGGAGTTGAGCCTGATCTCGGCCCAAGGTTTAGTTGACTCAAACCTAACCCGTTAACCTCGGGACAGAGTTGAGCTTGGGTACAAATATCATCTTTAATCTTAACTAGATTTTAAAAGCCCAACCAAGTTTAAACAAAGCAGTTCAATTTAAATTATAGACTGAAAATATATTTTTTTATATAATGTACTCTAATTTCATATCTATTATCCCCAAGTATATTTGTATTTTTATCAATAATTGCAATTGCATATGCATCATTAATTAAAAGCATTTTAGTTAATTTATGATTTATGAAAATATTGTGAATTATTATTAAATTAATAGAAATAGCTTTAGCACAAATTGTAATAAAATCAGTTTAACTAATAAATAAAACAACTAGTATATTTTGATAGGGTTAACAATTATTGTTACCATTAAATAAATTTTAGCTATATTATCCAATTATATATAATTACAGGAACTATAACTTTAAACTAAAAAGATAATGTATAATCTTTTTTATACAAGGCAAAAGGTACAATTTATCTCAAGCATTTTGTTCAAAGTCTAAAAGAGTCTCTTATCTTACTTCTAGTATTAATTTACACTATAAAATTTACAAAATAACATGATTTGCACCTTTAAACCTAACTTCGTTCGACTTTTAATAAATTTTTGTCACGACATCGTTAACCTGTGACATGTAGCATGTTAATTGTGTGATTTTAGTTATGTAGAAGCAATATGACTATTATAATCTTTTTTATTTTTAAGTTTCTCAATACTTTGAGGCAAAATATGCAATTGGTCTGGTAGCTTTTCGTATAAGATCTAAGATAGCCCTATTCTCATCTCTGATATCGATTTGTACTTTAACATTTACAAAATAATGTGATTTACACCATTATACAAAACTCTATTAGATTTTTATCAAATCTCCATCATAACATTATTAACTTGTGACATATGGCATGCCAGTAATGCAATTCTAGCCACGGGGATAGTGATGTGAGTTATGTAAAACATGGGAGAGGAATCACACCTTTTTTATAACAACTACGCAATCATTCATATGACCAAAATTGCATAAGATGGCATGTTCAGTGTTGAGCAAGTTTTAATCTTATAAAACCCTCAATATACTGCAAGTGCACGGGTCATGAATGTAGTATATGAGGTGTCGATTCCTCAAGGAGTTGGTAAACTAATCTAATTCTAAGTTATCTATGGTCTAAAAAGATTATTAAAATGAAAATAAAAAATAAATAAAATAGTAAACAATCAGATATGTATTGCTTGAAAATTAATTCGTAACACAAGAAACCAAAATTGAGCACCAACAAATGACAATTGGAATTCAACCAAGGAAGATTAACAAATTATGGGAAAGGAGATTTATCCTATCATTAATTCTAACTTAGTCACTTTTGTGTTAATGTGGTGTCGATTCTAGACTATCAAAGGATGGTTTACTCTCTCTCGAGTTATAATCACTAAGCCCTAATTAATAGACCCTAATTAAGTAACGTTAGTAAACATGTAATCTCTCGATTAACAATCAGCCCACAACCTAATTAGATCTTAAGCATTCTATTAAACAATCGGGTCCTCACACAAGATCTCTTTTCGTATAATTACCGATTTGATTATTCACATGGTCTATTAGGTCGTTTAACTCTTATTAACCAACCCAAACATTTTGCATTCAGTTCACTCTCTTGATCTATTACCGAAGTATGCAATTACAACAAATAATCACAACACCTAGATGTATTAACACAAAACAACTGGATTAATATTAAATCAAGAACAAATCCCTAAAGAAAAGTTAGAACATCCTTAACCCAAGATTCATAATCATCAATCCCATCTTATACATCAAATATATGAAATAAAAGATGGATAGAAAGAACGTAACTTGGAGGATTAGAGGTTGAAGCATTTGAAGCTCCACCTTCTTCTCTCTCTTCTTCTCTCTCTTCCTTCTTCCTCTTCCTTGGATCTTTCCCAATGTAGCAAAATGGAGGCACCAAAATTAGGGTTCTCCTCTATCCTCTCTAGTCTTTTTTTATTTACGATAAAAACTAGGTTTTAACCAGATCCAAAAAATCCGAAATATCCCTCGAAAAGTTGAGTTTAAAAGATAGTTCGAGTTTGCGGTCTCGTAGGCCACGATCGTGGCACTTGGAATTTGGCTTCTACCATGATCGTAGCTAATGAAGCCACGATCGTGGGCCTGGATCTTCCACCTAACTTCCTCCAAATCTTCTTCGTTGTTTAATATTTGATCTCAAATACTAACAAACACATCAAGAAACTCAAATAAACAAAATTAAAGCTCAATATTATGCTCTAACCTATATATCACTCAAAACATACATATCTAGCCAATTAACACAATTCTAAACCTAAACATACATGTATCAATTAATTAACCACTAAAAACATATTAAATTGCCTATTAAAACATCATGCAACCTACAACTATCATTAAGTATCATAGGTTAACAGTTACTTGACAAAGATCTTATGGAAACCTAACATAGGACTTGTTTGGTAAATGACTTATCAGTTATTTTTTGGTGGATTGAAAGGTTTTAGCTATTTGACTATATCAAACAGCTCATAATTATGTTTGGTAATTAACTAATTGATGAACTTAATCTATTAATTTTGAAAATGCTCCTATTATATTCAAAAGTTATTACAAATTACTCAGAGATACAAAGATATAGATAGATAGAGATAATAAGTTTATTATTTAAATTTAATATTTAATATTTTATTTTTTAAAGTTGAATTAATATCAAATTTGAGTTAGAATATACAAAGAGTTATCATCCCATTATATACGTCTTTCTTTAACCGTGAAATGATGTTGTTGACTTCTTTTACTCTAACTAAATTCTTATGAGAATATTCAAATAAGGGTTAATTACCAAAAAAAGCCCAAACTTTCTTCAATTTTTTAATTATAGCCCAAACTTTAAAAGTAGTAATAAAATGCTTAAACTTTCAATTTTTTTAATTCTAGCCCGAACTTTAAAAAGTAGCAATAAAATGCTTAAACTTTCATTTTTTTTCAATTCTAGCCCGATGTTAGTGTTTCTGTTAAGTTTGCTGACATGACTTGTCATGTGTTTCATAAACGTTAACTATTAATACATGTCAGCTAAAATTAACACAACTAATGGAAATTAATGAAACGATGTCGTTTAATCATATAATTAAAATGACGTTGTTGTTTAAAAATGACCTAAATCAGATTACGGAGCCTCGACGACCTTACGCTTTGATTTCAATTTTTTCCTTCGTTTTCAGTTTGTTCTCTCGGTGCCCAGATTACGTAGCCCCGACGTCCTAGGAGAACGAAATAAAAACAAAAAGTTTACTAGTGCAGTATGTTATAATGTCAAAGTAGTTTGGAATGTCAAAAGAACAAACATAAAACAAAGAGCTAAGGGCATCGGAGGAACAACAGATAATGTCGGGCTAGAATTGAAAAAAATTAAAAGTTTGAGTATTTTATTGCCATTTTTTAAATTTTGAGCTAGAATTGAAAAAATTGAAAGTTTGGGCATTTTATTGCTACTTTTTAAAGTTCGGGCTATAATTGAAAATTTGACAAAAGTTTAGGTTTTTTTAGTAATTAACCCTTCAAATAAATACTAAGATATAATACTCATTTTTTAATAAATTAAGTCATGCCTTTATAAGTCATTTTACACATAAACAACTAATAACAAATAGTTAATTTTACTAAAAATCTTTAAATAGTACAACAAATAGTTAATTTTACCAAATATCTTTAAATAGTACAAATCATACCATTTGTAAAAGTTAATGTGCAAAGTAGTACCAAAGATAACAATATGAGTTATTATGTACTTTATATGAAAAGTTAGAGGAGATTCAGACTTTTGCCTTTATAAAATGAATGCTCAAGTTGGTTTACGAGGTCTAGAAGTCTACAATTTAATCTTGAAATTATATTGCAAAAGTATAGAAACAACTGAAGTAAGATAAGCAATAAATGGCACCAGTTAGTTTCAGTAAGCTATGAATGTTCTAACTGAGGCAACCATAACAAGTGAAGATTTCCAATCTAATTTCATTTTGTACAAGGATACAAGAGAGTTGACAATTTTATTTTAGTTACATAATTGATAGAGAACCAACAAGTTGAGTTAGTGATGGCTTCCTTATTAGTTCTTGAGGACTCTCTTGTTAAAGCTACAACACTTATAGAATTCATCAATTTATGCTTTATATAAAGCTAAAGGATAAAAGATATAAGGAGAAACTTTAAGAGAATGGTTTTCCTGTAGTACATACTAAATGACCAAACGTATTTGTCCATTATCAATGGTTATATGAGTAAAGGAAAATATTTAGTTAAAAGAGCCTTTTGAACTTCAAAGTTTATACCAAAATTTAACTCATGACTTAACTTTTAAGAGTGTTAAGAAACAACTCCAATGCTTTATAATTATCACAAATTCAATTTTAAATTGAAGAAATCCTTAAATCTATTAGAGTTTTATAACTTTATTTACTAATGTGGATGTTTTAATATTGGTAATGGCACCCTTCATAATGTAGGTCTCACTAATGCATACTAAACTCTCTTGTTTGGAGAATTACATATCAAATTAGACCATCGATAATTCTTTCTCCCTTTCTTTTTTTCTCTTCTTCTTATTCTTCACCTTCACCATCTCATTATTATATCACGACCCATCTTTCGTCATCCTTGTTGTAACCAATTTATATTTTCTCCTACTTGATTAAATAACTGTCTAATAACTTGTATCTTTTTCTTTTCTAGTTGGGGTACATTTTATCATGATAGTATATCTTTATGTAGTTATATATCTATATTGTCACATATATTTATGTTTTGCTTATCCATATGCTCTATTAGTACTATTTTTGTTGACTGAAATTTTTAGCTAATCTCTATTAGTTTCAAATATTATAAAATAAATGTAATTAACCTCATTTTTTTTTAGTCGTCTATCTTTAAATAAATCCTCTATTATATATACATGATATCAAAAGATTTCTTTTTTATACACATGTTAAGTTATTATTTGCGTAATCTTTATGGAATCTTCATTATCAACTTGTACAACATCCAAATCCAATGTATAAAGTATGATTTATGGGTTAAATGCTCAACTAAAGATTTCATGGAATGATTATGATCCATGAAGGAGGTTTTATAAATGACCTAATTATCCCGTCAGTGAGTTGTTAAGGACATTTCTTTATAAAATGAAGAAGCTTGTTTCTTATATAAAATGGTTAGACTTATTTATGTACAAGTTGGGAGATGTGAATTTTTTAAATGATATAATGAGAATTTTCTTAATAGGTTGTTAAAATAACTCTTAAGTTTAAAAAAGAAGTAACCTTTTAAAAGGAGGTTGGGATAAGGTTGACTGAAGTGATACTCATTATGAAATTAAGTTCGCTAATTGATTGTTAACAACATCAAATATGAAAAATAAAGAAAACTAAAGAGATTGAGGAGAAAATAAAACTCACGAAGAAAGACATCATTTGTTGGTAAAAGTGAAAAAAATTTTAAGGTTTATGTTACTAAATATTGTTATACTTTTTTAACTGTAAATTTTAGTTCTATTGTAAGAAAATTATTATATATTTCATTAATCATTTTTTCAATGGATTTTTATTTAAAATTGTTATTAAATTGTATGGTTATGCCTATTTGTATCGACATTGTTCAATAATATGAACGACAAATCAATGACGGTAATGTCATTTTGTTCAAATTCATGTTCAAATTGTTTTGTAATTAACACTTGTTATGTATATTGAGCAAGTGGTAATTGGGATGGCAAATGATAGCTTGCCCCTAGCCTGGCTTAACCTGACCCCTCCAAGAGGTAGCTTAAACCTAAACTAAAGCTTGATCGGGCTCAATTTATACTGCTTAAGTCATTTGAACTGCCTCAAAATGGTATTATTTTGGTTTTATTTTTTAAAATAACGTTATTTTGGTTTTAAGTTTCTTAAAATTTTAAATCAATATGTTGTCATTTGGTAAAGTTAAACCAAAATAATATCATCATTGAGAAGAGGTTTAGACTGTTAGCTTGAACCTTTAGGTTTGAGTTTAGTTTGAAACTCAATCAATCCAAGCTTGACTCATCAACTTTGAGTCAGGCTAAGTCAAGATTAATTTGTTAAGTTTAAATGGTATATTCTAACAATGCATTTTTTAGTATTGTTAATAAGTGGTAAAATAAAATGCATTTAGAAAAGGCAAAGAAAGTGACAACGTGTAATATATCAATAGTAAATGAGCCAAGAAAATGTATTTATCATATGATCACATAAACAACGTTTACATAATATACAATATTGAAGTGATAAAAATTGATTTAAATTCATATCAACTAGTTATCAAATGATATATGAAATGGAATATGTTTAACTTGCCAAAAAATTTTCCTTTTAATATGTGAAATTCAGTCACTAAATAATACATGTAATCACATTCATTGTTATTGGTTATACTCCATATTTCATTCTTTAACATGCACTAGACTAAGAAACTTGCTTTTATGATGACTGTCTACTTTTTTTCTAATGATGCACTCTTCTTAGCTTCAACTTGTAGCTGTTTTGAATATATACTTGATTTCCTTTAAATCTTAAACCATTTAATTCAAATGACCACTTAAATGTATGAGGATCAACATCTCAATATTATTTTTGCAACGTGTAGAGTTACCAACCTACTAGCAATCTTGTATTTAGTATATTACATAAACTTGTTATTATTTACATGAATAAATATTATAGATGAAACTTGCATTATTGCTTTGTTGACTATGTATAACAATATCTTGTTAATATGAATAACATATATTAGCGATACGACAATCAAATAAAAGTCAATGAAACACACACTTATGAAGCACTTTTCAAATAGCACAACATTTGCATTTCATACTCTCATTTGCAACTTTTAGACCTCTAAAATAATCTAAGTCATGGACTTGAACAAAATATGCCAAATAAAAGTCACTCACATTTTATTCATATACATACTTGAAAATATTTATTTTTCAAAATAAAAGGCATTCACATTTGAAGATAATTTTGTTGATAATTTTGGGCTTCTTTGATTTTTTACCCTGAGTTGTTGGGCAAGAACCATCCATTGAATATGTCACATATATTATTGTTAACTAAGATATTTGGATCTAAATGATTGATTATATCTTATCCACCTCTTATTTAGATATTCATATAAGATTGAGTTTAATTTTGTTTAGCCTCATAAATTGCTCGTTGACATCTTCTACATAAGTAGACCATGCACAAGTTTGAAACTACCTTTTAAAGTCATTTTCACTCTAGTTCTTATTCTAATTATGGTAAATGTGTGTAGCACACATTTGATGTAATGCATTTGGTAATGTCACCTTTACATCTCTTACTAATCGATAAAATAGTTAAAACAAATTAAGTCAATCTAAATATAAAAGCAATATTTAAATCAAATGACAATATTAAGTATAAGTTTCCTTTTAAATATCATATATTACTATAAATCTTTCTCCATTCTTTAATTTTAGGTTAGATGTAAGGAGATTTATAAACTAACACTATAAGTTAGTGTTTTCTACATTTATAACAACCCACGTTAATTGATACATCCCTCCTAATTGCACTTAGCAACTAGCCTTATAAATTTGTTTTTAAGAAACAAGCTTCCAAACCTAGATATTGGTTTCAAGTGCCTTCATCATCTCTTTATGACTTTAAAGTAAATGTATAATCTTTTAAATTGTAATAAAGAATTTTTATGATTCCTTTTCATTTATAACTATGTTGTTGATTTAGGATTGCTCACTTTTAATTCATGTACATGCCACTCCAACTTAAATATCCATTCATAAAGTTTGTTGGCATCTTCTTTATTAATCTCCTCTTTGCTTCTCTATACAGCCTAAATTTAACAAATATATTTAACTTATCTTTACATTTTTCAACCATATTAGTTGTAGATAAATTGAGTTTTTGAAGAATTATGTCCTTAAATATCCCATTAAGAACTTGGCAAAAACTATTTTTGGTTTGTTAGATATGAAACAACTGCGATCATGTTTGTATATCTTTACTTCGTTTGCCATTCTTGCAACCACCATTAACATTCTTCAATATAGTCAAACAAGATCATATTGCTTTCACTCTCCTACCACCTCATACTAAATCATGTTTCTACTATGCAATCCATAATAACAACTTTGAACTCTTTTAGATTTGCAAACTTTACGTCTAATGTCTACTCTAATGCTACATCAGCTGGTTGATGTCTAATACTTACACTTGGTCTTCACAATACTAGACTCATTTTTAGTAGGATATTCATCACTACCAATAAAACCTTCATAATAAGTGGAATCAATCTCGACTAGTTGGTAGTCATATGAATATTTACTTGAAATTGAACTTGTTCAAGATCAACATTTTCTTGTTCTTCAACATCTTCAAGAACTATATATTCAACATTTTATTTTCCATATTTCCATCATCGAATACTTCATTGTTCTTAGCTAGTTCTAACTTAACATCATTACTTCCTTCTTTACCATGGCTATCCTCATCATATCCACCCTCTTCCTAAAAAATACTTCTAATATGTTTATCATTTTCCTTAATAATCTTCTCTCCTCCAGTTATAGGCAAACATGTCAGGTGCAAATAATGGTATATCTATATTATCTGTAATATACATATCAACCATTCTTTGATTTTTATAGGGTTGATTAGTCTAATACAACAACCATTTTATATAACAAGTCATAAAACACTAAATTTGAAACATAATATCTTATAGTTTATCTTGTCAACTTAAAGGTACCCCAAATCCTTCCCAATCTGATATATATGTCTATATCTCACATAATTAAAGTCCACTTTGTTAAAGATATTTGTTTATTGATTGCACAAGTCAATTTAGGTTCTAATTTGGAATAAAAAAACTTATATGGTTGTACTGTGCCTTTGCAATCTCATTTGTAATCATTACATAACATTGCATTACTATTGAACAATTCATAATAAAGTTTTTAATAGTACTTAATATAAAGTTGTTGAAAGTGCTTAATACAAAGTTTCATATGAACAATATTATATTATATTACCATTGAACAACAAAAAAGTCCACTCTATAGTTTAGCCAATTTTCCTATTATATGATACCATATGATGAAATTCTATACAATTCATGCCTATTTATTATATACTAGCAGACATAGACTGCGCAAACGCGCAGTCGTAATCTAAACTAATATGCCCACTTAATTTAAAATTAAAGATTATTACATCAATCAATATATTATAAGCTAAAATTTTCAGGGAAAAAATAGCATTGTGATATTGAAGTTAAAATTTTGTAATAGCTACATGATATATTCATTAATCGTGGTTATTATTTTTATATTTGCATAATAATTTTGTTGAAAGGAAAGGTTAATCTAGGTTAATCTATAATATTCGAAGGATGGGTATAAAAGTAAAAGTTGTTTAAAATATAGTAAAATGTATTAACGACATTAATATTTAGGGAAAAACTTTTCTTAATTTGTTATCGTTACGGAATGTATCCAAGAAATACATCATAAGAATTAAAAAACAACAGAAACATAAGGCATGTTTAAAAGGAAGCAAAAAAAAATTTAACGCAATGATTTGTTTTGATATGTTGATAGTTTTATGAATCTTAAAATTATTATTTAATGAATGTGGATGAGTATAATAAGGAACATTGTAATAAGTAATTTATTTAACTTTAGGTTTCCTAAGACTATTAAATCAGGATCTACAAATGTAAAAGAAATAATAAAACAAATACAAGCAACAAACACATAGCCGTGTTATTTGATTATGATTCTAATTAGAATCGTTATAGGAGAACACCATAAAAATAAAAACATCATGCAGAAACAAGGGAATCTTCTGGTTTTGTTTTTAAACCCACTTTTGATTATGTCTTCTGGTCCTTTATTCTTTCTGTTGTACAATGATTTGTCCGCGCATTAATAATTTTATAATAAGACAATTCATTCCCACAAGTCTTTTGCATCTTAATATAGGAGGATCACATGGGCTTCCAGGATGGAGCTACCGCAATTGAAGGCTAAATCATATTTCAGACTATCTTTGTCTCTAAAAGAAGGGTTTTTTTGTCTAGTGTAGGTTTGATGGTGTCTATCTGGATTATGTTCCTGTGCTTTGCAAGAATCTAATTTGGAAAGTGAAGGATGATAAAAAGCTTTAGTATCTTTTTAACTTTATGTCACAAATGAGACAGAAACTAGACTACTACTTTACGACATCCTTGATAAAGTTTCTGGAAGGGGCCTGGGTTCCAATCGCTCTCTCGTTCATCTTCCTGGTCATAATGTGTGTGTGGCAGTAAAGCGATTTTTTTTCATCGAGTAGAAATTAATGTCAGCTATAAAGTCTATATGTCGGGATAAAGAGGACTTGGAATAATTTAGGGAAGCAAATACAAAGTGGCCCAACTGTGTCACTAGTGTACAAACTGTTCGTAAAGAAGATAACGCTTTGAATTAGAACGAAGACATCTTACTGTTGTGAGCTTTGCATGTGATCGATCAGTTTTTCTCACCTTTGTTGTAACTTGTTGCATTACTCTCAATTATACCCACATTTTCCATAATTACGATGTTACATGTAGCTCAAATTGATCGCTGAGTCATCTGTGTACTTCCATTTGCATTTGCAAAGCTTCATTAAGTTGAGCAGCTGTGTAAGAATTTTTGATTGAGAGTCTTTAACTTTGGATTATAATTAAACGTGTAGAAGATCATTACAAGTCCACAGGATTGCAAGAACTTACGATGTTGCACTGAACTTTGGTAATAATTCTGAAATACTTCTCCTTTCAAACCTGCTTCCTGCAGAAATTTGTATGATAAAGTTAGATCATATTAGAGAAATTGAAGTATTAAAGATCATTAGAAAAATAGTGAACGGGTACTTAGTTTTGACTGACTATTCGCTTTTTCTGGTATAAATTTAGATATTATGTACTTCTGTTAAGGTTATCTAAGAACAACAAAAAGAAAAAAATCAGGACCAGACAAAAATTAAGAAAGTGCATGAAATGTTATAAAAAGATTCAAGATTAGAAAAAGAGAGAAAATAACACAAAAAAATCATACATTACAAATTTTATTTGATAAAAAGTTAATATAAAATTATAGAATTAAAAATAGATAAATTTCTTGAATATGATTGTCTCTGTCACGTGAATTCTCAATCGTCAAATGGTTGAATTGAAGAAGATAGAGTATAAACACTGAATTCTTCTATGATATAAGTTTTTTTAATTTTAATTTTAAAATTTTTTAACATTTTGTCATTTTTAGTTGCTTTTAAAATTTGATTAAAAAATATTAATATAACATGACAAATAATCAAATACAACCTTGCTAGTTTCGGTACAAGGTAGTTAAGTTATTGTTACTTTTGTGTAATTTGGTTTCTTTTTCTGCGTTGAATTTTTTAAGAATCTAAATGATATAATGTTGTGAAAAAGGGATGAAGGTTTATTAATCTTTACTCATTCATCATGCTTGGAGACCAATCGAGATGCAAAAAACAGGAAGAAAAGAAGAAAATCAGAGACAGTTAAAGAAGAAAGATTATGGATAATTAATACATACATTATTTAAATGCATATAACCATTACAAAAGTCAATAAGATTCTCCAAAATTTCATCTATTAATTTGTGCCATCCATTTCTGAGACAGCAATAAACTCAACCATTTTGATTTGGTATTATACTCGCAGCATATCAAATAACCTCCGCCTGCCTACTTTCAACTTCCTGGCATGACAAGACAGAAACATAAGCCATCATTCATAGGAAAGTTAAACAAAAGCCATTCCATTAGGAAAGCTTTATTATTAGAATGCGCAAGATGAATTAGCATACTTAGCAAATAAAGCAACTTATAAACTCACCTTTCTATCTTTTAGAGTATATCCAGCAGGCAGTGGCTGATGTTTCACTTAAGTTGCGTCTATATCATCTAAGTCTGGCAAGTTGTCATTGCATTTAAAATTTGAGGCCCGTGGATTCATCTTCAGGACCTCCTCTTTAGTATAGATGAAAATCTTACGAACCATGCCAACAAATTCTCTTTAATGTAGGTAAAAAGAAGCCAGTATTCATGCAAAGTAGTTAATTTACATGTCAATAAAAGCTGAAATAGAACTAATTGGAAAATAAATGAAAGAATGCAATAATTCTTATACCCAAGGATCATCTCCGACAAGCATCATATCACCCTCATTATCAGTGTACAAAATTTGCCAATTCTTTTTGGACGTCATTAATTCACCATCAAATTCAAACAATCTATCTAATTCCTTAGTCAACTCATCATAGTTGTTGAACTTTGTCAGATCAACTGACCTACCAAGTCCTATTCCCTGCTTCTGAACCTGTTGATACCAACAAAAGCAAACAAGTTTTTACAATTCATGAGTGCTAGTTGTAACCTCTTAGCATCTAAAAAAAAACGTACCTTCGCACAACTCCTCGTAGAAAGATTGAGTACTTTTCGTCTAGCATCTCTTGTGCGTTGATTAGCAGAAACAAAACGTTTCTTATGTTTAACATTGTCAACCATTTAGGAGCCCGTGCATTGTTCTGACTTGTGATCAGGTTTAATTGGGCATTTTTGGTGACTTGAGTTGTGGGTATGAACTATTGGCTTGTTCCACAAGTTTCTCATAGGCCCAGTGGGCTCTGGTGTTATCGGACTGTTGATGAGAGAAATGCCAAAGAGTTGGTATCTTCCATCAACAGATTCTCTATTGTCATGCCCTTGCACTAGTGATGGCTTCTTTGTTGGATCTCTTGAATGATCAGGATTAACAAAATGAAATGATGATGAGTGAGTTATCAACCCATTTCCATTCAATATATCAACTTTAATGCCGCAAAGTGATGGGATATTTACTTAGTACATTGCATTCAGTATTACTCTGCAGTTGACCATTTACATCCCCATGGTTTGTTGGTAAATTTTCATTAGACTCTGCCAACTTAAGTGATAAGCTTGTAGGCATTAACGAAGATTGGTTGGTAAGCAAGTAAAACTTTTCATCTTGATGTAGTACATGTGTTGTTGTTGGATTAGCAGTTGCTATTGTTTGATCTATAAGTGGTGCACAAAATCCATTGGAGCAATTCGAGCTTCCTTCAAAGCCTGACAGCAGATCTGTCAAAGTTAATTCATAGACGAACCTAAAGCTCAAGTTAAGAAAACTTAGCCTACTTGATGCACATGAAACTTGCAGGAAAAAGCCTATGAAAAATCTGTATGACCATTACCTTCTATAGGTCGAACAGAGGAGTCGGAGGATGAAGGCACCATGCTTGCTCGGGGTCTCTTTGGCATGGGCATTAGAAAGGTATTTACTGGAGAAGGAGCAACCGTAGGTTCTATTTCCCAAGGTGAATCTTTGGACAAGGTATACTGCTTGTTTCATCCCAACAAACCTAAATGCAAAAGGAAGTAAAATGACATTTCAGTTGCTAGTATAGATGTAATGCAGCAAATCATTTAGTACTGCCTTCAGGTATCTCCATTTGTACTCTTGCCACATGTTGGGATTAGCATCTTCAATTCTGACAACAGTGCCAGTAAATCTTTAACATTGAAAAAAATTGCTAATAATAAATTTCATGAGCGTTTATTTATAGACAATTTATAACTCCTGTAGGAGAAATAATCAGTACCTCTGTTCTGGAGTTTCTTCACCTTCAAATCTCATTTTGAACTTTATACCTATAGAATAATGAATCTTCATGGATTCCATGTACTGGTCAAATGGAACTATGAACTTAGCGGGGTTTGTCCTGTGCCAAAAAACCAGAAGAGGAACATTACAAAAATCAACAAGAAGCCCCTACAATAGTGATTTTTTTAGGCACAAGGGTCAGCTTGCAATTCAACTTCAAATAACAGACTCACAAACTCTAGCTCAAATTGTTAACCATCTAAGGAAGCTAAAATAGCAATCTAACAAGATACCTAGGCATGTAGTATATTGTAAACATCGTTCTTGTTGATATAGCCTGCCATCCTGTGGCAAGCACACCAACATGCATACTGTGACTGGATATGACAGATGACGGTACATTACCCTGCTGCTTCATCAATCTTCTGACGCCAACTTTAAGTGCTCCATTCTCACCTCTAAAAGTCGATCATAAATTAAAATATCAGTGATGTGTAGGTAACAATTAAAATAGCTGATGAGTAGAAACAGTATTGCAAGAACTACCAACCTTAGAAATATAAAGGTACCATCAGTAACAAGTTGTTTACAAGTTACAAATCCACCTTGAAGCAAGTGCCTTTTATGATGACCTGACATTAACATCAGAATATGAATTAAGCACTTAATACTGTATACCCATGAAGAATCTTATCTAGTAACGTATGCACAAACGATGTAAAAGGCAAGCTAAAAAATAAGGTTCATTACCAAAAAATGTATGACAAAACTTGCACTCGTTTCTATGTAAATCCTTGGTAACCAATTTCTGTGTCGAAGATTGGCTTGACATATCCTGTGACGCATTAGAAACCTAATTCTACTTTAGAAACAGTTGTTAATATGCCAAAAAAAAATACTAATTATCACAAGGTGCATTTGACTAACCAACGGAGGCAAACACTCGTCACCATGTCGTTTAAGAATCACAAGTCCACCGTGAGTACTAACATCTGAGGGGCTCAAAGTCTTGCAAAATGAGCGTACATGAAACTTTGGTGGAGAAGATGGGGGAGCTTTCTTTTTCACTGCATTCTCATCTTGTTGATATTATAAGATAACTATATCATAAGAATGATTTGGCTCTGAATGCTCAACCGTGCATTATGTAACATAAAACATAATGAAGTGAGTACTTACGTTGGCCTCAGGAAGTAACGTCACTTCAGTAAAGACCTCATTTGTATCTGGGTCAGCCTAGAATTTATTATGACACAATAAGCAAAAAATGAAATCACAAAACCTAAAACAAACTTGGAAATCAATTAACCTTAAGTAGAGACTAATAATTTAAACGTTAAAGCTACTAATCACGTACTTTCAAAATAACTTTTATGACACGACACAGGATCTTCGACGGAAGGTTATAAACTGACATTTTCTTGTCAACTGGTTGGTTAGTTTATGCCTCCATCTGATCCACACATTAATAAAAAGTGATTTAAACTCATATGTAAAATGAAAGCTCGATGATACACACGCAAATCAAATCTGTGCAAATAGCTTATAACAAGGTTGACACTAAACAAATGATAATCAAACAAATCATATAAAGCGGACATGTTCAATATGTCCTTAAGGAAAGTAGAAGACGTGTTCATTTTGTCAAAGGACGGTTACCAAAGGACCGACACAGGCATGCCATAATTCGCGATAAAGAGCAGCTTCAGCTTCTGCACAACACGTGCCGTCGTAAGACCATAGTAAAATCACCACACAACACCGAATTAAAAAAAATTCATCTCTAATCCACCCGAGAACACAAACAAACCGTAGACAAAGTTAACCTTTAGCGCTAGGAGAGCTCATAGAATGATATCGTTGCACCTCCATATCACTCCTCAGGTGGTTAGGTTTACTGTAACTAGAAGAAAAGCTATCTCCTCTCTCTCCACTTGTGGAAAAATTTTGATTTATTTTTCTAAAATATTTTAATTATTTCATTTTAATTGAAAATCATTGTCAAACGACTATATACGTATCAATATACGTATATAACGGCTATATTTAGCAAAAATACTAACTGTCATATAACGACTATAATCTATATTTTTCTAACGGTCATATAACGGCTATAATCTATATTTTTCTATAAATACACTAATTTTCATTCACATATTCACATAAATTTTTCTCTTCTTCTTCTTTCGAATTTCCGATTGCAAACATGTCGTGGCCTCATTTTTTTCCTTTTTACTATTAATTACCTTGCTAATCATAGGAATATTTCATATAGAGGGGAAATGTGATTTCGAGTTTGATGTAATAATTCTTGTACTTGTTGTTTTTCCTTTGTTTCTTATTGCAATATTTATTGAATAAAATTATAATTATGTTTTTATTATTGTTTAAAGAAAATAATGAAATTGGGAGGAATTGAACTCTAACAACCAAGAAATTAAGAGTAGAATTCATTGCTAGAGTCCTTGAGGGAAGTAGAAGACGTGTTCTTTTGTGGAGGAAGGGTTACCAAAGAAACGGTACAGACATGCCATAGTTCGCGATAGAATCACCAGACAACACCGAATTAAAACAAAATTCATCTCTAATCCACCCCAGAACACAAAAAACCGTAGACAAAGTTTACCTTTAGTGGTAGGAGAGCTCGTAGAATGATATCATTGCACCTCCATATCACTCCTCGGGTGGTTAGGTTTACTGTAACTGGAAGAAAAGCTATCCCCTCTAACAGAAGGAAAGGTGTTGCGGCGTTGTTCTCTGGGGTTTCCATTACCGTTCTTCTACAAACAGTCTACTCCATGACTTGCCTTGGTTTGTGCTATTACGAAGATGTCGAAACAGGAAGGTATAACAAGCCTATGGCGTGGGTCTTCATTGACGATGATAGTAAATGCGTCACAGTTGGCCTCATTTGATCAAACAAAGAAGGCGATTTTGAACAATGGGGTGATGATTGAAGGTCTTGGATCCACGTAAAAGCGGGATTTGTGGCAGCACTAGGATCGAATTTGGTGGACGTGATCAAGTACAGGTTTATGAACATGAAGATGAAGGCTGAAGTGATGCTTCGTATAATAGTTCCATTGATTGTGCGGAGTTTGGTCCAAATTTTTTTTATCCCTCCAGAAGTTAAGCTAATTTTGTGTTCTTGTTGATGTCTTATCCAACAAGAACATTTGTCAAGTAGAAATAAAGTAGTGGGTCAGTATCTATTCGTAAAAGAAGTCTAAGCATCAAAATAGGCTTTTATGATCAATAACAAGAGGATATCTTTCTCAATGTGGCATCAAATATATTGAATTTGCTGTATTATTATGCAACAGTTGTTTGTGTTTGTATATAGTTTAGCTATTTTTGTGATTTCTGTTCTTGGTCCGCAAAGATACTGAAATTAATCTGTAGCTAATAACCAACCTTTATGGATTCATTTCTGCATAAATTGACTTGTAAGTTAACGTTACTCTCTCTCTGTATTTCATTCTGATCGTACGCATCATAATTAAACCACTTAATTTCAAAATTGGATCAATTGCTCAAATTAATTACAGGTTTATTAATAATGTTCAATTACAATTTTATTTATAAAAGAGAGCAGATTGAGTTTGAAAATATATCTAATCTAAAAACATTAACTAAATTGAATTCATTAAAGAGCAGATTGAGTTTGAAAGTATACCTAACCTAAAAATATTAACTAAATTGAATTCATTAAGAGTTATTAATAAATTTAAAGTTCAACCTCGCAATTCTTTTTTTTTCCTTACAACTTTTAGATTAAAATATATTAATTCATATAATACTGTTTCAATTTAAATTAAGTGGGTATATTAGTATGGATTACTACTTTTGTTGGCTTTTATTAACTAGGGAAGCGCAAACCAAAAGAGCCAGCCTACAGCCTGCTTTGGTTTTTTCAAGTTCCAAACATGCACCAGCTAGCTTTTGGTGGTTTAATGTCAACTTAATTAGGGCCATATAAGGAAAATCATCACATATAAAGTAGTCAAGATTTTACCTAGTAGCTAAGATTTTACCTAGGCTTGTTAGGTCTGACGTTAATACTGGAATCTTCTAATGTGGAAAGATCTTTGAGTTACAGTGTTTAAGATAATTCGTTGCTTCTATTATTGAGAAAAAGGCAAAGGAAAGCTCAACAAGTTCAAATGACAGGAACACAAAAAGAGACACGTGTCTTTATCAATCCAAAGCTCGTTAACAACAAGCTTTGAAGATAGGGCATTTAAAGTTAGAAGGGAAGTAGCAGTTGCCCAACAGACTTTTCTCTTATTTGTTGCTTTGTTGACTTAGAGTCTCATGGGGTCCATGAGTTTTTGGAAATTTTAAAAGCAATACGTGGATTAAGAGCGGAAAAGAACAACACAGGAAGCGCCAAGTGCTAAAGAGGCATCAACCTGGACATTGCATTGATTGATCTTCTTAAAGTCTTCACTACGGTAAACTAATTAAGCCTCTAAATAGTCTAATAATGGTTTATATAGAGGAAAATAGCCAAGGAGTACTAAATTTGATAACAATCAAGTTGTCAAAGAGTAAAAGTGTAAGTATTTTATAACCTAGCCATCAAAGAGAAATTTGTTTCGAAGGCTCTCTTTAACAATGTAATAAAAAATCTGAAGAAAAGTGAAGAGTATGTGGACACACACACAAACCAAAAGTCATAATAAACTTACAAAAGCCAAAAGAAAAAGCTAATAATGTTCCCACAAGAAGACTTCAAAACTATTTGCACTAACATTTTTTGGCATTGTTAACAATTGTTTGCTCAAACAACCAATGTTTACATCACTACAATATTCTTCATACCACGGTACACAATAGAGCCATGAGTACCAAACACGAACTCTGGCGATTCCTCAAAAATTGACGAATACAAACTCGGTAGCTTCACTATCTCACTCAGCTCTTCTGAAGTGGCCGCTGGGTCTCATGAGTGTTTTTTAGAGGAATACACGTTTAGGACTCCCAAAAGACGAACTAAAAAGACCACAAACGTGTACCAAAAGGGGAGTCGGACTTTGAGACATGAAAAAAATCCAGGACTTACCCACTGTTTGACATATGTAATTTTCAACAAATTACAAAAGGTAAAAAGCTACGATACGTTAACAGTTACCACAGTTAAGATCACCTTCTGCTGGAGTAAGAGTTGGTGGAGCGTTGCTTTCATGACGAAATTATTAATAAAAAACAAAACAGTTGCTTTTCCATAATTTAGGATGGGACCATCGACCCCAAGCTCAATAATAATTTCAAAGGACGCATGCAAAAATGATCTGTAGTGGTATTATCAATCAATTATTGTTTCTCTTTTTTTCACAGTAATTGTGGCAATTATTCAATGACATGGAACAAAAATATGAGAAGTCAAGTTACCCATATGACGTGACATTCACTAATAACGATTTTTTTCCCATGTGAAATTATTGTCAGATTCAGCAAAATAGTTAAACCCACACAACATAGAATTTCTTAAAAACTTTGATCTTACTTTTTCTGCTTGTTTTATTAACGATCAAATTTTGGCTAAAATATGATTGTCAAACCAATACCCATATAAATTAATATGGCATTCTTACTTATGCTCAAGAGTGATGAAACATGTACATGTTTATTTTTGTACAATAAGCGTGCCTAAGAAAACAACATTTGTCGAGTAGCAATAAAGCAGTGGGTTAGTATTTATTTGTAAAAGAAGTCTAGGCATCAAAATAGGCTTATATGATCAATAACAAGAGGATATCTATGTCAACGTGGCATCAAATAATTCTCAAAACCAAATGGGAGCAGTTGAAGAAGAATAGAAGGAGATAAGAATAAATGATCATTGATTAAGTCAGAAACAGTAAACGCAGCTACTCTATTACACATCCTACCATCAAATGGGACAGGCAAACGTTACTGTTTGACATATGTAATTTTCAACAAATGAAAAAAGGTGAAAAGCTACGTTACGTTAACAGTTACCACAGTTAAGATCACCTTCTGTTGGAGTAAGAGTTGGTGCAGTGTTGCTTTCGTGAAGAAATTATTAATTTTATAGAAAAAACAAAATAGTTGCTTTTCTATAATTTAGGATGGGACCACCAATCCCAAACTCAATAATAATTTCAAAGGATGCATGCAGAAATGATCTGTAGTAGTATTATCAATCAATTATTGTTTCTCTTTTATTCACAGTAATTGTGACAATTATTCAATGGCATGGAAAAAAAATATGAAAAGTCAAACTACCCATATGACGTGACATTTACTAATAATGAAATTTTTACTGAATATTTACTTGATTAATAAATTATTCATATGACTATCAACTCTGATTAATAAATTATTATAAAACAAAATAAATCAATTATTTTTTATTTAACAATATCTTTTTTAATTAAACTTCAAATTCTTCGATGAGTAAGAACAATCTCTTTCAATTATATCTCAAATTCTTTAATTTTATTAAATCTTTAACCGATTCAATGACAATCTAATATTGGTTGAACCTTTTAAACTTTAAACATCTCGTCTTACTAGTTTAACTTATGATTCGATTTTTAAAACATTGATTTTACTCAAAACACATCATTTCACTTAAAATTTTTGGGCTTCAAACTTCGAGCTGGACCAGGTAATCCAAGTTTAAACATAATTTGAAATTCAAAATTTTGAAAAAAAATTGAATCTAATTTAAAGCCCGATCAACTCAAGTCGAATTTGTTTAGAAATGACCGACCACCGTACTAAAAACTTCGGTTGATTGATGCATGTACCTACCAATTCAACATAGATCTAAAATAATTCATTAATTCAATGAGGAAGAAAATATATTTGTCCCTTAAACCCAATTCTTTTCTTAGGAAAGCAAATTTTGGATAAGTTGTTGATGCGTTAGACAAAGTTGAACTAATTTTTCCAAGCCTCTAGAAGGAAGCAAAGCTGGTGGCTTAAGAGTTTATGATTTTGGATACAATCTGAAGTTACAGCCTTTGACAAAAACGGCAAGACGTTGGCACATGATTAACCAAGTGGGCCTGTGTTTTGACTTTTCCGTGCCATTACTAGAAAAAGTAAAATTCCAAGGGATATTCTATTGTATATGTATGGTTACAATTTTTTGTAATGTCAAATTATGAGATATTAATATAGAAACGTGAGATATTATTATACTATATCATATTGGACAAAATGACCATTTTATCATAAATCCCTTTAACTTGTCAATATAAGAATGTCGATAGGTTAGACCCGACCTTAGAGTCCGATGGGTTGATATAGGTCAGCTCGGATCAATCTGGCCCATTTGATATATTTTTTTCTAAAAAAAGGTAAAAAAAGATGTATTTGAAGTAATGATCGAGCCACAGGTTAGATTGAGGTCAGCTCATACTTAACTCGAACTCGGCCCGTAGCCCTAGCCAAAATCGAGCCAAGTTGAACCAAAGGTGACATCCGTAGCCAACTAACCAGGCAAAATATAAGAAATCACGTTAAATAATTAATGTTTTAAAAATCAGTTTGATTTAACTGGTTCTATAGTAAAATCTTGAATTAGTCAATTTGTTGGTTCAATTTTAACTTTTCGGTTATATTTAGTTTAATAATTTTTATTATTAAAAACTAATCAGTTTTTGCAAGCTAATTGTTTTTATAAACTTATTAATTTTTAATTAAACTTTAATTTTTTTATAGATAAAGATAATTTTCTTTAATTATTTTTAATTTTTTTTAATTTACTTAACCTTTGATTAGTGACAGTATAACACGATTGAACCTTTTTAACCATAAATGAAAGGATGTCAAAGGGTTCTTTTTCCATTTTTCTTCTATAATTATGATGCTTAGAAATTTATGTCATAATTAATAATTTGACTAAAATAGTAAATTAATTTTGAAAATAATTTTTAAAATATATATAATTTAAGTACTATTATTTTTAATATCACCTTTGTATTGTACCTATTCAAATGTAATAAATTTTATTTTAATAACGTTAAGATTAAAATAATATCATAACTTATTTAATTTTTTATATTTTATAAAAAAGGAAAATTGGATTTTCATGTATTTTCATAACATGAAAATCCAAATTTCTAACAGCCGCCTCGTATTATGTGCCAACTCGATCTAAGTCTTCAGCTTGCGGCTTTCGATCGTTGACTTGCCTTAACAATCGGACATTGGCCAGAATCTCCGGAAGAAGATTCCATTTATATTGTATGTAAGATTTCTTGTTTTCTACAAAATCGGCCTTCCAGTTCACTCCTGAGACATAGTTTGGAGTTTGGACAGTAATCTTCTTCCTTATGCTTCCTTCGTCTTCCACTTGCTTAGTCTGAATGACCATAGACGCACTAAAGTGTTGAGCTTTCTTCTTTTGTTTATTGCCCTTGCCCATTTGGTCTTTTTCTTGACTGCCAATTTAGTTCTTTCTCCAGGTTGTTGCTTCTTACTACTTATTCCTGATTTCTTGTCCGGTAATTTACTGTTTTTGTATACAATGGCATTTCAAAATTTTTAAAGTATACGTCTTGGAGCTGTTTTTGAGCTCATTTTGATGCCAGGATCAATCTCTTTCTAGCTCTTTGTTGGCTGTTGATCTTTCTGTAGTTGAGCTGTCGGATATTTTTAACTTTTCCCATAAAGTTAGTATAACATTTAATTGCCTCTTTGTTTCTATTGGTTGAATTTTCTTCTCTTTGCTTTATGTTAAGTTCTCTAAATTTTGTCTCAGATATTTGCTGGGAATGGGAGGATCGAGGCTTATCTTTGCGATTGTTTTGGTTCTCGCAACTCTTAGAGATGCAAGTTCTCATGGAGTTCAGCCGCTATCTAAAATTGCTGTTCATCGGACAATATTTGCTCTTAATGACAAGGCTTACGTTAAAGCCTCTCCTACAATTCTGGGACTGCACGTAAGCTGTTTGATTCTAGTTTACCTTATCCTTCTGCTCCCTGAAACAATGGTAAAACTTAGATTGCTTAGCTAGTGGCTGTTGTTTGTTCCTTATCTTTAGGCTGTTGTTTTCTGGGTTGAGGGGTAGGTGTTGTTGAAAATTAGCTGACACTCCCTGGTGTGAGGAAATAAATTATTCTCTGATTGTTAAACTCCCCGTCCTACTTCAGGGACAAAACTCGGAATGGGTGATGTTGGAATACCACTCTCCGAATCCGTCGAATGATGATTGGATTGGAGTATTTTCACCTGCCAATTTCAGGTAGATAGAGGTTGCTTTGAATTGCAAAAGGACCTTCTTGGCCTTGACAATGCTCAACATTCACAATGTTGTAATTGTTTCTAACTTCTAGTTGGAAGTTGATTTCATTTGTTTGTTTCGATTTCAGTGCCTCGACTTGCACACCAACTGGCTCAAGGGTTTCTCCTCCATTTTTGTGTACTGCTCCTATTAAGGTTCTTCTGCATAGCTTTTCCATGATTGACCTGGTTTTGGTAGAAAGTTACATGATAAACTCATTCTTCTGTTGCAGTATCAATATGCAAACTATAGTAGTTCTTCATACAAAGATACAGGAAAAGGATCATTGAGGCTTCAGCTGATTAACCAGAGATCAGATTTCTCTTTCGCACTATTTTCTGGAGGTTTATCAAATGTACGACCCTTCCTTTTCTCTGTCTTCTACATTTTAGTTTGCATATTTGGAGATTATAAAAGATAACAGGCTTTAGACAAATGGCAGGGAACCAAGGGGGAGAGCTAGACACATTGTTGATTTTCATATACTTCTTACATGGTTTTCTTCCTGCATCAAATTTTCATTTTCTCCACTGCTATAAAAATGTGGTCCATTGAGAAACTACAAAATGTAAAGTCAAGGACCTCAAAGCTCTTGTCCCTCTTTTTTTTAAAGGTCTGGTTGTCCTTTGCACTATGCACCCACTGTTTGATTTTCCAGCATTTCTCTTTTTATTCTTGCGACTGTACCATATCTTGGAATTCTTATCCATTTTAACTTGAACGTTGGTAAGCTTCCATCACATATTTAAGCTTAGTGGACTTGAGAAGGGAAGCTTAGCATAATTATCTATTTAAAGATGATCCAAGAAATTATTAATATGAAGGGGGGCAATGGTAAAATTGTTTGAAGTTGTGGACCTCTACTCAGTAGCTATAGTATTTATATCAAGCAGAAGCAAACACGGTTTCTCGTGTGGCGACTTCCAAAAATTTAGAGAAGAGTGGACACTTTTCATCAGTTTTCTCAAGTAGACTTTTGATTGTGCTGTGTTTTTCTACTTATCTCTTCCTGCATAACAGCTGAATTTGGTGACAGTGTCAAATAAAGTTGCTTTTATTAATCCAAAATGTTTTTCTGTATCTATTTCTTCTCTCTTAACAGCCAAAACTGGTAGCAGCATCGAACAAAGTTGCTTTCAGTAATCCAAAAGCACCAGTTTATCCCCGTTTGGCTCAGGGAAAGAAATGGAATGAAGTAAGTCCAAGGCTTTTATATTGTCTACAAGTTTAGTGATGGTATGCACAAAAGAATACAGAAGTTCTATAGGCTCTGTTCATATAAAACACAGCAAACTCGTGATAAGCTGAAATTCAGGGACCATTAAATATGTTATCCTAGTTTCGTTTCTCTCATCCAGGGATATAATACAGCTATGGATATGTAATGCAGATGACTGTAACATGGACCAGTGGTTACGGAATAAGTGAAGCACAGCCTTTTGTTGAATGGGGTCCTAAGAAAAGTGACCTCAAGCGCTCTCCAGCTGGAACATTGACTTTTAGTCGTAGAACCATGTGCGGTGGGTGACTATCTTAATACATCTTAACATTACACTATATCTTGGATATTGGAGGAAGCTGTCTGATCTAGAAGAGAAAATCGATTGATATAGCAGTGTAATTGATAGATTGAATTGCTCAGCACTTTAATGTTATATTTTGCAAACTTTGTCTTCTAATTGGACAATTTCATGTGAATATTTTTGTTTCCTTTTTCATTTCAGTTTTTAGTTCACCTCTCAGAGCTTTTTCTTAAGTTGTTTGTTTTAGATAGGCATAGATAACTCATCTTGTCAATTGCATAAGAGCAGGTGAACCAGCAAGGACAGTGGGGTGGAGAGATCCTGGATTTATACACACTAGCTTTCTAGAGGAGTTGTGGCCCAACCTTGAGTAAGTTGTTCCTTAGTATTCCTATAATATATAAGCCTTTCTATTACTTTTTTACATGACTTCTATTGGTGAAGGTTCTATAATTTTCATAACGTATTTGTGCATGTCTTGATGTATGCCCGAAGTCAATTTTGGCTCTGTTAATTGGCAATCCACCATAATTTTCTTATGAAGTTACCATCTTTACTGTTTCTTTATTTGTTCATTTTGTATCTTGGAGAAATGCTGGATGTTTCACTTCAGGATAAATTATAGCTTCTTTCTGTTAATCCAGTAACCTAAAAGATGAGTTGTATCACTTTTTGTTAGATTACTTGGATTTTAGGAATTGTTCATATGGATTTCTGAGCTTGAAAATCAATTAATAGTTTCATCCACTTATGAAATCTTTCTCTACTTCATTCCTTTTGCAGGTATACTTACAGACTAGGGCATAAGCTGTTCAATGGCACGTATGTTTGGAGCCAAGAATATCAATTTAGAGCATCTCCATATCCTGGTCAAAGTTCTCTACAGCGTGTAGTCATTTTTGGTGACATGGGAAAGGTTTGAACTGCATGTAAACATAGTTATTTCTTCCTTAGGTGACCTCGCTTTAATGATGCATAACAAAGCATACCCCATTTGGAGTAGCTAAATGTACAGTGCACTCTACATGTGTTTCTGCAAATGTGAATATTTTGTTTGATATTGCCTAGCAGGATGAAGTGGATGGTTCGAATGAATTCAATAACTACCAGCATGGCTCCCTAAACACAACTAAGCAGCTTATTCAGGACTTGAAGAACATTGATATAGTGTTCCACATTGGAGATATAACTTATGCAAATGGATATCTTTCACAGTGGGATCAATTTACTGCACAGGTTGAGCCAATTGCATCAACCGTTCCCTACATGATTGCAAGGTTTGTCATTTTACTAGTCAATACATACTTGACCATGTATTAGCCTTGCAATTCATCTTACCTGGAGAGGTGATTTTTCTTTCTAGTGGAAACCATGAGCGTGATTGGCCAGGGACAGGATCCTTCTATGGCAACATGGACTCTGGAGGAGAATGTGGTGTCTTGGCTGAAACAATGTTTTTTGCCCCTACAGAGAACAGGGGCAAATTTTGGTAAGGGAATTTTGATAAGAGAACTTATATTCGTAATTCAAATGCTACAAAAATGGCATTCTTTCGATTTTAAATGGTCAGATTTCTAGATTTGTATTTTTTCATTCACTAGCTGGAAAATTTTAATACCCACTCCTCCCCTGTAAACTTCATTTTTTGTGTGAATGAACTGATTTTGTTTATTTTATTCTAGTTGAAATTCATTTTTTAATGAGGTCACTGCTGATGTTCATATTGGCAGAACTTGTCATCTAGTGGTTTGGCTTCGTAGAGCAGAAAGCTAGAGCTTTCAATATGTGCATATTCCTTTGATCATTGCTTTGCAAATTTGGGGGAACTGATATTGGAAATTTTCTCTTTCACCAGGTATTCTACTGACTATGGTATGTTCCGCTTCTGCATAGCTGATACAGAACATGATTGGAGAGAGGGAACAGAGCAGTACGAATTCATTGAGCGCTGCTTGGCTACTGCTGATAGACAAAAGCAACCATGGTTGATCTTTATGGCACATAGGGTACTTGGTTATTCTTCTGGTGACTGGTATGCTAATGAAGGATCTTTCGCGGAACCAATGGGAAGGGAAGCCCTTCAGAAGCTCTGGCAGAAATATAAGGTTGATATAGCCTTTTACGGCCATGTGCACAACTATGAGAGGACATGTCCCATTTACCAGGTACATTCATTACTTCCAGCAAGTCAATTGTCTATCTTTACTTTAATTTGCCCAAGTATCTTTTATCATTGACTAATAACCCTGACTTAAGTTGTACTATTCTGCTTAATGGCTTATTTTAAGCTGGCTTACTCGAAAATATTCTTGGAGTGTAGGCTAGCTGTTAAAAACTGGTACACTGAAAATTGGCTTCTTATTGCTTTAAGTGAATATTAGTCTTTCCATCTTCTTCTGATAAGCAGGTCATGTCTGCCTGAAGCAGTTGCTAGTAAATGAATATGATACTTGAAGTTCATAATAATGCATCTCTCCTTTGGTATGATTATTACCTTAGAGCCTTACTTGAACACACCTTCATTTGACTTGCCATCTTTGGTACAAAGCACCCTCAATCAGATGATAATAGGTAGGTAGGTCTCGGGAAAATTTCCGATAGCAGCATAAACAAGTTATCATAATCCTTTATGGAGTTTGAAATGCCATTGCACTTTCAGTTCATGTGGGGATGCTTCTTCAATAACACTAAAGTCAGATTTACCATGCATCCTTAGTAACTATATGTGAATGATGAGATGATCCATTCCTATATTTTGACTGCCAACTGCTTCTGATAAGGTGAGTTCATACTATTACAGGATGGTAAAACTGTTTCTATTGTTGTTGAATATCTGAATCTGATATACTTTGGTAGTCATCAACTGATCTGTAACCCAAGTTATGTTCAAAATAGTTACTTTCGAACTGACATTGGAACTTGCTGCTGTTTTTATTTCTACAGAATATTTGCACCAACACAGAGAAACACTACTACAAGGGCACCTTAAATGGTACCATACATGTGGTAGCTGGTGGAGGAGGAGCAAGTCTTGCTAAATTTACATCCCTCAACACGACATGGAGTTATTTTAAAGATTCTGATTACGGTTTCGTTAAGCTCACAGCGTTTGACCACTCCAATCTGTTGCTTGAATACAAAAAGAGCAGCGATGGGAAGGTTCACGACTCTTTCAGGATATCAAGGGATTACAGGGACATCTTAGCGTGCACGGTAGATAGCTGTCCGAGCTCGACCTTAGCATCATGAATTTTTTATGAAAAATTTTTCTTCCAGGCCATAAGTGTTACTGACTGCATAAGAACATTGTGGAGCTGTAAATAAATAACTACTTTCTGCTTTCCAGTTTTCTGCATAATTGCAATGTTCACAAGGTTCTTAAACAATTCACGCAGATTCACACCCTTAAAAAATACTGTGCTTGTTTTGAGAACTGGACAACAATTGATTGTGTATAGAATTTGCTTTCCTGGGAAAACTTGATATGAAACGGGCTTTTACCTTACAAGCAGCTCACATCTTTTTTCTGAGAAACCTGTTCAGGTAAACAATCCTCCATAGATGTTCTATGTCTTCTAAGACTAAATGGGGAAACTTAAATACGCCACCTTTTTACGTAAACGACTGGTCTTTATCAGATAAACTATTTTGGCTGAAAAGGTTTTGAGTCGTCAATCAGAGAAACAAAAGAGAAAAAAAAAAGATGAAATTTTTAACCGCAAACTGACGTCGTTGCTTCTTGTACTATCTGCAATCATTGTTCAGACAGAACGTGTTCCAATGGAAGTTAAACTATTATAACAAAGAATGTTCTCTTGGGATATTCCAAGTTTTCGTAGAACTCCCAATCCTTACATTGTCAATTTGTAAATACTGTTCTTATCCACAAGTAAGAACTACCTCACCAAGCTCCGACAGAAACTCCCAAGTTCGGTACTGCAGTTATTCTGGTTCTGAACTCTGCTTTGTCTAGTGTTGTTTTAGGTGGAGATGAAAGGAGCGAGATTGGTCATCTCTGCAAATTTGCTGTTACTTTTTATTTCGATTCTTCATCAAGCAAGATCACATGGGGATCATCCATTATCGAAAATTGCTATACACGAGACGACGTTTGCTCTCAGTGATCTTGCTTATGTCAAAGCCTCTCCTTCTGTTCTTGGATTGAGAGTGAGTTTGGCTATCTATAAGCCTCTATATTCCATTTGGTGGTTCATCAGGCTTTCTTATGATTAGATTTCGTTTCCATGGAAAGATATGCTGATTAACAATCCTGGAAAAGAATCTGGGGTCAAGTCTTTTTTGTTAATGGCTAAGCAGAAATCAAAATGTTCTAATGCTTCAGGGACAGAATCTAGAGTTGGTGACAGTGGAGTACAGCTCTGCAAGCCCATCAGTCGATGACTGGATTGGAGTATTTTCTCCTGCAAATTTCAGGTACTTTATATCCTCAGCACAGATTTTACTTCTGTGAAAAACCCAATTTGTATATCTTGATTTGTGATTAGTTCACATTGCTACTTACAGTTGTGCAATCTTTTAATCATTTAAGTCTTAACATGTATCGAAAATGACTGCAAATGTTCAGTGCTTCCACATGCCCCTGGGACAGTCCAAGAACTTTTCCACCACTGTTGTGTTCTGCTCCTATTAAGGTTCTTGATCTTGAAAACAGTTCTATAGTTTGGTTTTTTAGCTTTGTCCTTAAATTCGAGTAAACTCTGCAGTTTTAAGATTATAATGATCTTGTTTTTCTTCAGTTCCAGTATGCCAACTACTCTAGTCCCAAGTACAAATATACAGGGAAAGGATTGCTGACGCTGCAGTTGATCAACCAGAGATCAGACTTCTCTTTTGGACTATTTACTGGTGGTTTTTTCAATGTAAATTCTTGATTATTCATTAACCGTTTACAATTCTCTTCTTTTCCAATATGCATCGACATATTTCAGCTGTTATTGTCCATGTTTTCGTTTCTAGTTGGTACTTCTTGATCATATGTTTTTTGCAGACGCTAGATATTATGGCTGTTTCTTATACACTAACTTCTCAGTACAGTTTGTGACTGCTTTTTTTCCTTCTTGTCCTGATATAAAAGCCAAAGCTGGTTGCTGTGTCTAATAAAGTAACTTTCTCAAATCCAAACGCGCCACTGTATCCACGCTTGGCACAAGGGAAAGAATGGGATGAAGTAAGTCAAATTTCTCCTCACTTGTGATTCTGAAAGCTCGTGGTTTATATGTTCAGAATAGAGTTCATGTCTAGCATCTACTGAGTATAAACTCCAGAAAGAGTTGATGTAGTAGCACTATTAAGGTTATGCATCATTCTGTGTTTGATCACATGGATTGGAGCTTACAATTTCTCATTGAGTTTCTACATTTCCATTCTTATGCTTAGATGACAGTAACATGGACAAGTGGATATGGGCTCAATGCAGCAGAACCTTTTGTTGAATGGAGATCTAAGGGTGGTGAACCTGCCCGTTCAGCTGCTGGAACGCTGACTTTTGATCGTAGCAGCATGTGTGGTAGGTAACTCACGATTTATTTACCTCTTCTGCACCGAATTCTTTGAGAAATTATGAAGAAATATGCAACTTAGCAAATGTCAACTTACCATTCAGGTGATTGCTGCCTATGTAGCTTACTCTAGCAGATCATCAAGTATCTAAGTTAGCATTTGTCTTTGCCCCCAAAGAGTGACAAACAAGTGGGAAAACAGAAAAAAAAAGTTAATATTTGCCTTAGGATTCGGGTTTTTCTGCTTCACAATCTCCATTGAACTCTAGATTGGTATTGTATAATGGTGTGATGTATTTGCTATTCATAACATCATTCAGCACAATCCTAATTTTTCCTATTGAATTTTTCTGTCATTTACTAACCTGTAAATGTTTGCTTACCTGTCTTTTACATTCCCAACCAACTTCTTCTCCATAGGTGCACCAGCAAGGACAGTTGGCTGGCGTGATCCTGGATATGTACATACTAGCTTTTTGAAGGACTTGTGGCCCAACAGAGTGTATTTTTTTTATTCCATACACCAATTAGACAATCTTGTTTTGCATGTGTTGATTACTTATATGCATTCTTGGATTGATAATTACTCATCTGGGTTTTATCAAAAGAATATCAGCTGATATGTTTTGTTGGAGAAGATCCATTTTATGTTAAAAATGCATACAGACACTAGATAAGCTTTAACATTCATTGGTACAGAAGATCCGTGATATATTTATATAGGATACTCAAAACATATTATGCATTTTCAGTGATTTTTTAAGGTTGTGAGAGAGTGAACTTCTAACCTGTTTTGAAGAAGTGGGAAACTCATAGCATTTAAAGAAAATCTATCAATCATCATCTCCAGTAATTCAGCATGCAAACTTCGTAATTAGCTTCGAACTGTAGCTTTCCTTATGCAACTCCATATGAATTCTGCAGATATGTGTACAAGCTGGGGCACAAATTGTTCAATGGTACATATATTTGGAGTCAAGAGTATCAGTTTAGATCATCTCCTTTTCCTGGTCAAAACTCTCTCCAGAGAGTAGTTATTTTTGGTGACATGGGGAAGGTTTGTACTGTCTTGAATTGTCCTGCGTCGCAATGATCTCATCTAGGGTAACTTCTAATGTACGAATCTATGATTATGCCATCAAATGCCTTACGTATTACACTTTATTAGGTACCAATTCATGTATATTATCAAGGTTATTATCACACACTGGGGTTTGGGGTGACGATTGGGAGGTAGGAGTATCGCCCGACCTGCCAGGGTTCAGAACCTTGGTAGGTGCTTGAGGATGAAAGATAGGTTAAGGATATAGTAATGCTTTCCAGTGTACCAAAAAGGTTGTCAGACATCAATGTTTAACAAAACTTTCCCCAATTTCTAGATGTTTATTAGCTGTAGTGCCTTTATCAGTATGCAATCTTTGAAGTAGTTAACAAACTCTGCAGGGTGAAGCTGATGGTTCTAGTGAATACAATGATTTTCAACCTGGCTCTCTAAACACTACCAAGCAGCTCATTCAAGACTTGGAGGACATTGACATCGTCTTTCACATCGGAGACATATGCTATGCAAATGGATACCTGTCACAATGGGACCAATTTACTGCACAAATTGAGCCCATTGCATCAACCATTCCATACATGATTGCCAGGTTCGTTGTGACACAGTTATCATAGAGTTGAATATTACTTCAGCTGGTACAAAAACTGTTGGGTTGTCCTTGCAGTGGTAATCACGAGCGTGACTGGCCGGGGACAGGATCCTTCTATCAAAGCATGGATTCTGGGGGAGAATGTGGGGTTTTGGCTGAGACTATGTTCTATGTCCCTGCAGAAAACAGAGAAAAGTTCTGGTAAAGGAACTTCTGCAAATGTCCAAGCCTTCATGCAGGCATCCAATTTTATTGTGTTGCTTTAGTTTATGGTTATGGGACCAACTTCTAAGTGCAGTTTACTGATCAGATGCATATTCATAAAAATTCTCACTTTTCTGACAGTCCCTCTATCCACTTAATATATGAAGAAAGCCTAAACCATCTTACATGAAAAACAACCACATCAAGGTTCTGTGTTGCGTATCAACATTCTATAGCAACTGAGCTATGGTGTCATGATCCATTCTTCTCTTTGTTGTTGATGTGCTGGATAGTGGATAACATAAGTGATCTTTTCAGGTATTCCACTGATTACGGAATGTTTCGATTCTGCATAGCTGACACAGAACATGATTGGAGAGAAGGAACAGAGCAATATAAGTTTATTGAACACTGCCTAAGTTCAGTTGATAGACAAAAACAGCCGTGGCTAATTTTTCTTGCACATCGAGTACTGGGTTATTCTTCTTGCCTGTATTATGCTTTAGAAGGATCAACTGAGGAACCAATGGGAAGGGAAAGCCTTCAGAAGCTCTGGCAGAAATATAAGGTTGACATCGCCATGTTTGGTCATGTGCACAACTATGAGAGGACGTGCCCCATTTATCAGGTATTTGAACAAAATTTGAGGGTTTCTTTTCTGCTTTTTGAGCTACTCTTTTAAGTGTTATTAAACCATAGATCTGCATTCAAATAATGGCATGTTTCAGCTAGTTTACTGAACAAGTTGCATGCAGAAAAGATTCCAGGATAAATAAGTTATTTGTTCATGTTGCCTCTAAATCCCTTTCGCTGACTAGGCTTTCCCATTTTACTTTTCTGCAGAACACATGCACCAGCAAAGAGAAACACTATTATACTGGTGCACTAAATGGGACAATACATGTGGTAGCTGGTGGTGCAGGAGCATCACTTTCAGAATTTACCTCAGTCCCAACATCTTGGAGTTTATACAGAGACTATGATCATGGATTCGTAAAACTTACCGCGTTTGATCATTCCAATCTCCTATTTGAGTACAAGAAGAGCAGAGATGGAAAGGTTTATGACTCTTTTAGAATATCCAGGGATTATAGGGATATCCTGGCCTGCACTGTGGATAGTTGCCCAAGCACAACTCTAGCATCTTGATTTGGAGGCCAAGACCAACTTCATTATATCAGTTTCCTCTGTCAACTACTGTTTGTAAGTTGTCCTTATAGCTAAACACCCACCTAAAATCCTTTGAGGTCCCACTCCTGTTTTGAACTTAAATTCTTACCCCCCCTCACCAAATTTTCTAAAAGGAACACTGGAAATGATTCCTTTTCAAGTTATATCTTCAAAGTTTGGGAGAAATGTAAAACCACTTGCTGTAACATCAGAAGGTTTAGATGTTTTTACTTGCATATGACTGACATGAAGACTTTTAAACAATTATGCAGGCTCAAGTCCAGAATCTTACAAGTAGACTATCAATAGTGAATTATTTAGACCCTACGATCCGAGCACAAGACAATCGTGTGACACATAATTCTGCAAAGCACAAGAAGCTTGGCATCTTCTCTCTGTCTTTAGTTTCAGCACTACATCAAACCCTCATAAAGTTGATAATGATCAAGTGTACGTCCTCATCTAGTGATCCGGGCATTAATCATTTGATTGGTATGTATGTATAAGTGTATGTACATACTACTCTATTCTAAGAATGAAAAAGGAAGATGGATAATGATGTTACCTTGTTTAGTGATCCATACTGTAGTTTGACTCGTTCTTTATTTTCTTTTTCCATTTTCCTGTTCAGAACTCATATGGTCATATAAGAATTACGGAACTGTTACAGTCCGTAATTTTTCCTAATAACACCTCCCTCCCTCCACACCATTCTTATTCTTACCTGATCATCAGAAAAATGTTCTCTTCACCAGTTTAATAACAAGGAAGAATATGGAATGTGTCCGAGTGACAATCTTCTTACTCAAACAGCAACTTTAGGAATATCTTAACCATCTTGCCTACTAATCTGCACTACTCTTAGCAGTTGAGTAAGAAGATTGTCACTCGGGCACATTCAATATTCTTCCTTGTTATTAACACATTTCCAAAGTTCATACCAGGGAATTGATGGAAGCAAGTATAGTTATATCATAATGTTTATAGGCCACAACTCAGCGAAACATCTTGCATATTCAATGTCAACCCGAGGCAATAGATGTTTCACCCAAGGGAGTGATTATGCTCCCATTCATATCAAATCTTCCATATAAAGGAAGGACTACTAAGATGAATTAAAGCTATTTTGATGATTATTGTATTTGAGATGAACGCTGAAATTATATTTGACACAAAATGGACAGTACCATTTGTAAATTGTTGTAATGTAGGCACCACTTATCAAAATCTGGTATTAGAGTATCTTGTATTGATTAAACATGAAAATGTTAAAGAGTTTATAAGTAGTAAACGTCAACTATCCAAATGACTAGTTCTAGTCATTTTAACAATGATTGACCCAAGTCTAATTATTGTTAGTGGACTCTACATTCTGCCCATATTAAAAAATCTAATATGTTATCAAAGTAGGTATAGTCCGGATTATTAATTTCTCAGTTATCTATCTGGATATCCAATCCAAACGATCCAGTCCCGTTATCACTACGTTTATTTCAAGTAACACTAGATATCCAGTCCTAGTTGTACTTGAGAAGGAGTGTTAGAGTATTCCATATTAACTAAACATGAAAATGTTAAAGAGAAGTCCGTCTGGATGTCCAGTCCCAGCGGCCCAGTCCGATCACCATTGCGTTTATTTCAAGTGACATTGGATGTCCAGTCTCAGTTGCACTTGAGAGGGAGTATTAGAATATCTCATATTGACTAAATATGAAAATGTTAAAGTGTTTATAAATAGTAAGGGTCAACTATCAAAATGACCTTTAACATTTTCCCTTTAACATTTTCATGTTTAGTCAATATGGAATACTCTAACATTTCCCTTTAAGTGTAACTGGGACTGGATATCCAGTTGTCACTTGAAATAAACACAGTGGTAACCGGACCAAGCCGTTAGAACTGAACATCCAAAAGGACAACCGTAAAATTAATAATTCAGACCAAACCTTCTCTGATACCATATTAGAATTGAGTTTGTCAAAACAACTAGAACTAGTTATTTGGATAATTGACCCTTACTATGTATAAATCCTTTAACATTTTCATGTTAGTCAATATGGGATACTCTAACGTCTGGTTTACAAGTTATGTAATGGACAAAATGTGTGTTTCAGGGTAGCTGAAAAGAAAGTTCATACCTTTACGATCAGCATTAGCAATTGAGAAATTGAATGGAAAGTATACCTACCCGCCTGGTTAAAGCTTTTGAAAAATATAACTCTCTTAGCTTAGTAAAATGTGAGTACGAATGACTTGAGAATTATGCAAATATATTTGATGAGTCTTATAAATGAAATGGATTTATTGAAATGATTCAGGTTACCTCTGCTCTCTGGCTAATGCCAACTTGACAAACAAAGAATGGACTGTCATTCTTGTTGTTCCTCCTGTCTTAAGTGATACCTAACAACGGGAAATGGAGGAATAAAGATCCTGCAACAGATTCTTCCATAAACACACTAACTACCCATCAATAGACTATATTGGTCCAACTGGAATAGCCATTGGAGGAGCTCTTCTGAATGCAACACATTAAATACAAGGCAGTTGTCATAGTAGTTTCAGTGCCACACCATCTTCACCAATTCCTTTTCCTGATCTGAAACAATCAATTGACTTCTCATCATGGCTATTGTCACAGAGCATGAATTTGCCCCGTAACCACACCTAGCACTTTTGTTTTTCTTCGATTCAGCGAATTATGTCAGTATCTCCGAGTCACAATGATATGGTAGAAGTAATTAAACTTCATTCAATACTAGACAAGGGAAAAGTAAGAACGCAAGGCCATAAAACAATTCCAGAAGAATCACTATTGCAATGCAATAACTCTAGTAGTATCCTTGATCAGAGCATATTGTACTCTCCAGTTACAGTGGAAAAAGTTTCTTGTGCTTTAAATATAACAATAATGAGAAGTACAACACAGCACTTACAGCACCTGTTATAATGATCACCCAATTAAATGCATATGGGAAATCAAAAATGGAGGCTTCAAAATTCATCCCAAAAACTCCCGTCACAACCGCAAATAATGTAGCCACAAAGGTTGCAGCAGTAAGAAGTAACTCAAATTTAATAAGTTGGTTCTGGACATTGCCCTGTTGATATACGAGGAAATACTAATTGTAAATTTCTTTATCAACCAAATACTGTCGAAAATTGTGGAAATTGAAAGTTCAAACTTTACCAATTTAATGTTTATCAAATCTTCAGTATCATCAACGTACTCTTTGAGCTGCAACAATTATAGAAAAGCTTAAACAAGAATTGTAAAATCTGATTCATAATAAGTTCCTGTCCTAGTAAGCCATCATAGAAACATTGATTAATGTTACATGAAGATGGCACGTTATACAGATTCAATACGATCTGTAGCCCTTGCAATTTCATTTAGCTAAGATCAAAGAGATGTAATTGTATATAATCAGTCAGTTTTGCAATTAACAGGTTCTTTAACTCACCTATATATTTTTTTCTCATGTATTATCCCTCCAGAATTTCAAGAATTTTCTCAACTAACCCCTAGCTTCCATGTAAATTTTAGGTAAGTTCACAAATATTATGGTGAAAAGCATCTCTCACCGAGAATAGTTTGCTGAGAGTGTTATCAATAGCAACAAAATATGCTTCCAGCAACATTTCAAGTTGGTCAATATTCTCACTGTAACTGGATGAACTTGTTAGACTTCCTTGTTTACTCATACTAGCAACAGTGCTATATGCCCTCTGCAATTTTTGGCAGCCACTTATTGTTCTTACTGGAGAAACCGGTGCAGATTTTGAAACCACTCGTCTTTGACTCGAGACATCATTTTGAATACATAGGCCACTTGGTGAATAAACTTCTGACCTCTGTTTCTTCTCCGTCAGATACATCTCAGCCATGTCACCATCATCATCCATTAGATGCTCTATCTCATCCCTAACCTACAATTTGAATCTAAGATCAAATGACATGGCAAGTGGCTGCATAAAAGAAAAAATAAAAACAAAAGGAGGAATGCTTTGACCTTCTGGACTCGTTGAGTCAATGCTAGGAGATGTGCTTTGAGTCTACGAACACGTTCCAGATTAAGAGTATTGATAGATGATGTTAAATCGTCCAAAACAGGATATATCTCTATCTCCAGCTCTTTTACCTTCAAACTCAAGAATCATCAATTAGTAAGCAACTGACAAGTTACTGCAGCTCATATTAGGCTGACTTCGGGGAAAGAAAACATGGTCATTATAGAAAAGACTGAAAGAGTAACTACTGACGTGAGTTGAATGCTGAAGATAAGTGACTGTATATGAAGGATTTCTTAGCAGGAGCTGAGAATATAGGGAAATAAAATAATACAGGAAGGAATAGCCACCTAATGTGATCTAATTCAAAAGATGCCCAAAATACTAACACATGGACTCCATCCAAGAGTTTGGTCAAATATATTGGACAGTCTTAATAATCATGAAATTGAAACCAGATAAATAACAATCAAAATGGAAATCTGATCTGACTATTGCTACAAAATGCAACTCAGGCATCATTACAAAGTGCAACGTAAAAATTTTGGGCCTTGGAACCAGGCTGTAGGTCCTTTTGAATATCGTAAGTTCACAGAAAATTTATTAACTTGGATCTGTTTCAAATTCTTGCTCCCAAGAACCAACCATACTTACACAAGCTTGCATGCATTTAGTATTTCATTTAATTTATATTGAAGAGTCTTGCATCATAAAACGATTACTACTCCATCTTCATGCGGTTCAATTGGAAATGATAAAAAAAAATGGAACAAAAATTATGTTCAGCCAATGTCTCCCTGAATCAATATTAGTTCAGCTCTCTTCTCATAGAGCCCTACCTTCTTTTTGCATCAACAGATAAAATAACTGATGAAGGCTCCAAGCACTTGATCAGATTGTACATTGACAACCTTCAGACAGCCATTTATCACAATGAACACGGACAGCAACATTTCTACTAAAAGGACTTTTTACATGTGGAGCTAGTCATGCAGATACAGCATACCTGGGAGTCAAGGGACATGCAAGCTAATTCCAAAGCCAACTCCAGAGCTCTAAATTCAAATGGCAAGTCCTCTGAATAAAATGGTAGCAACAGTAAGTAAATTATGCAGTTTAAGTTTTCTAGAATTTAAGAATCCAAACTGATTAGAAGTGATCATGAGAAAATTCAGCACCTACTATTAAGAGAAGTAATTGTTGCTACTGAAGGGTGAATAAGTACATAACTCTATTTGGTCCACGATTTTAGAGCTTTTGAATTATTTTCCTTACATTGCTCATTCGCACCCCTTCTAATGAATCGAAATAGATTTTAAGGCTTTCCTTTCAGGAAGCCTTTTTGAATTTGTATATTGAAGCTTTAGCATATTCCTACATAATTTCATGCTCAAGGACAAAAATTATTTCCCAGTTTTTTAGTAAATCTACCTAATCATAAGAAATTAAATGTCTAAACTCCCACTAGAATCAGTAATGTTTCTATTATAAACATCTTAGAAGCAGCCTTACCAGCTTGATCCTTCCTTGTCTGAAGACGTTTACAGAATTCTGAGTTGTACTGAACTACGCATCTATCTAAGGAATTCATTAGGATAACCTCATCAGCTGTGATGATACATCTAATCTGTTCAAGATTAACCACGATAGCCTTCTCCCGTCCCAAAATAGAAGATGGATAAATGAAAATGGGGTCTAAAAGCCGCAGATCCCTTGGAGGCAAGGAACAATGTCTCATTATAGTAGCCTTATCAAGTTCCAAAACTTTTGAATTGCCATCTTGATCAATCTTAATCCATGAACGATTTCCGTGTCCCTGACCTCTCTTCTTTAAGCCTGGAAAGGCAGGTCCACGATTTCCATGTACTTCAAAATTAAGTCTTCCAGTGTTATGAGAAGACGTTAACTCTGGAAGATACGAAGATAGAAGTGGTTTTCGTGCTTCTTCCATTTTTTACTTCAATTTATTCCAATTTGGATAATGTTTCCAGGATGAATGCTGCACCAATAATCTTTGATTGGAGGTTAAATTGCTGCTCTGCAACAGCTGAGTTAGCCATTGAGCACTTTGAAGTTGCTGTGGTTTCTATCAAAATTATCCATATTCTTTCTGCATCTCTCAGTTCAGACCTAAATAGCAATCACAAGAGTACTTAATAATCCAAAACCACTTGTCTAGATAAAAGCAATCAGTTTTACTCGAAGAAATCTATGAAGTTTTGAGGAAGACAAATCCGAGAAACTACAATACCTCCAAAGAGTTGCCTATAATTCACATCACTCACCATATAAATTAACATAATTACACATGACACGAGTGTTCTACTAAAGCAATCAACCACCTCCAAGCAAATCGTGATCAAGTGCACCAATCTTTAACCGAATTACAAAACCCAAAAGACTACTAAATCACTCTGCTTAGTCAATTATAACCAGACCCCTGTCTTGGAGTTATCTCTCCTACACTTATACCAAAACTGAACGCCACCCATTATCCAAATGCAACCCCACTCATTAAATCAAAGACTACCCATGAAACATAACACAACATTAACGAAAACCCAATTGGCAGAAACAAGAACCGTACCTATAGGACAAGAAACCTCGCACTACGAATCCAGAAAAAATATAAAGCTCCAAACTTAAAGGTCTACACAAGGTTCAGTGCTATGCGAAAATGGAGAGAGAGACTTCGCAAAATTGATCATATCAAAAAAAAACGTCTATATGGATTTGGGCTCCTGAAGCTTGGGGGTGACGTGAGATTATTGATACCTTGTAGGATAACCATGGTCAGACATGGCCGTTGTCGGCTTTTCCTTTTGTTTACCTCTCGTTTACGCCCTTTCAAATCACCTATTCGAGTCATCCGTACATTTATTCGAATTTTACGTAAATACGCGAATGAAATGTGGTAAAAGTGATTGGTAAAAAAGATTTGATCGATACTTAATTTATTTTATTAAATTTTATTCATAAATTTAAATATACGAACAAAATTTAATAAAACCTCATAAAAAATTACAATAAAAATGTTGTAATTGATAAAAAAATTTGATATATACCCGACACGTCGATAAGTTATCTACCTGACTTGTGCTTTAGTGATGTTATTAAATATTCAATACGTGAGATTTTAATTAATTCACAATTTTCTTTTATAAATCAGTGTAGTATTAATCAAGATAATCAAAAATTAATTTATCTAACAAAAGGATTCGTTCCAAATTTCATATTCATAAAAGTTTATTTTTCATAATACAAATCAAGGAAAAAATTATGATTTTTTATTATTAATTTATTGTTAGGGTAATGCTGTATACTACTTAAACTCTCCAGATCTTACGTATTAGCAAGATTTTTAATATAATATTAACTTATTAAAAAGGGTAAATTAAAATTTTATATAATACTCCAATATTAATTAAGAAATGGCTTGAAGATTAAAAATATACTCATAAATAATATTTACATTTAAAAATTGAGTTAAAAATTTAGAAGTCAAGTTTGAATTATATAAGAAAAGAAAAAATTTAGATTTTTATAAGTAACTTATAATTGTAGTATAATATTTATTTTAGATTAATTAGTATTTATATAAGGTTGTATTATTTATATCTTTTATAATTATTTTCTAATTTTATTTTATTTTTATGATCAATATTTTGCATATATTATTGTTAGCGATTACATTATAGTTTCAAAATAATTATATATTATTTTAATAAATAATTTATCTTTTTATAATTGTTAAAAGTTTTTAAATTTTAAGATTTATTGGTTGAGCTTAAATTTAAAATTTTTATAATTAATCAAAATTGAATTTGAAATTGAGGTCCATTTCATTTTATAGGCAAGATGAACATCTACTTAAAATTTTTAAAAAATTATAGATTTAAACCTTAGTTAAACTCAATTTAACTTAATAAACTCGATTTAACTCAGTCTATCTATGTATTTTGTAGTATTAGGTTTAATCACAAGATTAATAATAAAACATAGTTAGATTAATCACAAGAAAAACCTAAATTATGACAAAAAGTTAGCTTTTGAATCAATTGGTTATGGTAATCATACTATTATTAGCTAACATAAATCAATATTCAAGAGTTAATAGATAGAACAAAAGCCTAGAAATATGAGAAGAGGATTTTTCAGATAATAAAAAATAATCAAAAGATTAGGATTTGTTAAGTTGTTATATATTTTTTAATTCTAAATATTTTAAAGAAATTTTGGAAGTTAAACCGATAAGATAAGTGGTTTAAAGTTTAAAAGGTTCAACCGGTATTAGATATTATAAAACCAGCTAAAAATTAAATAAATTTGAAGAATTTGAAATATGATTGAAAGAGATTGCACTTACCTGAATTTAAAGTTTATTTAAAAAGTAGATTGTTAAATAAAAATTAATTAATTTAATTTACATTATAAAAACTTATTAATTTATTAAAATGAACTAATTTATAACAACAAGAGTTATTAAAATAAATCGAACCAAAAAGTTAAAAATTGAACTAAAAAATTAGATAATTCGAAATTTTTATAGTTAAATTGGCTTAACGGGTTGAATTCTTTAAGCATTATTCCTTGTAACTTCTTATAAATGTTGGAGATAATAAGTACATATATAACCGAACTAACGATAAAGGAAAGATCTTTGAATTTTTTTTAGAAAAAAAGGTGTCTTTTGAGAGGTGTCAGAAAAAAAGTTCGTTAAAAAATGAACTTTGTCAGAAGGTAGTTAAAAATGGCGCCAAAGGTATGTTAGTGCTCAACAGCTTCCAGCTCCATTCAATCCAAAATTTTAGCAATTCCAGAGTTTCTTTGCATAACCCCTAAATCTTTATACTTTCTCATATTTCTCCGAACAACAACAATGTGAGTTCAAATCTTCAATCAGATTGAACAGAAACAACCTCTGCAAGATTTTCATAGCAGAAGGGAATCATCAAGCAAAGATCGATTTCGATTTCCAGGGTTTGACTTCAGGTAATGGGTTTTCCTGTTTTTTTTTTTTTTCCCCTTGTCTTGTTTTGTCAAGCTCTTTAACGTAAAGGGTTTGATGCAAACTGTTTCTTTTCTTGTTTCCTCCATCTTCTTTCTCATCCATTTCTGTGATTTTCTTATCATCTTCGTCCTATTACCCTCAGGTGAATGCGCACATTGAAAGAACTAATCAAGGAACAGGTGTTCAAGGCCTCTGATTTCTGCTGCTATAGTTCAGGAGCCAAATTGTTAAGATTATTGGAGCAAAACATGACGAAAAAGTGAGTGCTTGATTCTTATTTTTCTCGAGAGCAATCTGTAGGTCCTTGTTTTTCTCAAATTTCCTTTCCGGGAATGCAAGAGGGAATCAGAAGGAACGTTGACAAGAAACTGACATGAAAATTGAAGCTAGTTGTGTAATGACAACAACAAAACATGAATAACTAGAAATGGCATTAACAAGTTCCAGTTTTGCGATCATTATCCCTGTAAGAAAATTCTGAAAGCCTGAGGTCATATAAAGGTAGAAACACAGTGCTGGAATTTATTTTGCGGCATTTGCCCTGAATGATATGAGCTTTATATAGTTACATAGAATCTTATAACTTTATGGGCCATGAATGGATGTTTGTGAGAGCAAATCAAAAACCATTTTCTGCGTTCTTGATAGGAATTCCATATTTTTTCCTAAAATGCGTTTGTTTTGATCATGAAATCTGAATTTGATCTATCTTCTCAGGTATGGACTTTGATGTTGATAGTGGAAGCAGTAACCTTTCAGATTCATCACGAGAGGTTATTGGTTCAACTGAGAGCTTCAGTCGCTTCCTGCCATATACGAAGCTTCATTTCCGGCTGGCAAGCAATGAATCTGATCAGTTAAAGATACATCAGGATATAAATCATGGGAGTAGCAATAGTATAAATTATTCATTATCAGACTATGGTGGTAGTATTGATTCTCTAAACATTCCAGTCATTCACTTAGGTTCTCGTTTATCTCTGTCAGCTGCATTGGAAGATCTCGTTCCAATGAATAAAACTGAAGGTTTCAACTCTATACCTTTCACCACTGACAAAAGTGATGGAAATGATACCTCTAGTAGCAATTCCTCAAAACCGAAAGATGTTGGGAATGGCTCTTCAGGTCTAACAACAAGATCTCCAGCTTCTGATATGGCTCATGAGTCTGTAATACATGGCTTTTCGCCAACTCAATCCCCTCCAATCCAGGTCATGGAAAAACCACAAGTTTTCGACCCACATAGGATTCCTTCAAATATCTTTGAAAAACCTCCAACGCCAACAGAATGGAGTCTTGCTTCAAATGATTCACTATTCAGCATTCGTTTTGGGAACAACAGTTTCACTAGAGACCACGCCTCTGTGAAGAATGATCTAACTAAGAGCGGGAGTAAAACAACCAAGAATGCAGAAGTCCAAAGTTCAAGCGAGTTGATTATGACTACCCCACCACCGCCGATTGTAGTAACAAGTATCCGAAATCAATCTGCAAATCCTACATTGGAAAAGCACAAGACAGATGAACGAACGAGCGAAACTGGCAAAGATGGTTGCAAAGTTAATTCTCTCAAACTTAAGGATATTACAGAAGGTGGACTAATCAATGTAACCATCAAAGATGACATAAAATCAATTACAAACCCTCAGCTCGAGCCAATAAAACAAACTCCAGAGGTGTCCTGGATACCTACTAGCACTTCCAACCCTTCTGATGAAAGAGGAAACAGAAGTCTCTCTTCGGCTCCACTGTAAGTAGTTTTAAAGAATGTGTATATCTACTGTGATATCATGCCTATATCATGCACTATGAGGCACTATGAATTTATCAAATAATTTCCAACCTCTTGCGTGTTGCAGAAGAAAGAAGAGTTCATGGCCATCATGCTACTGTTCTAGTTGTAGCCGATCATTGTGCTGTTGTACATTGCCAAAGTGGAGGTTTAGTTGTCCAAGCTGCAATTGTAATTGTCCGAGCTGTGACTGCAAGTGTCCAAGCTGCGATTATAACTGTCCAAGCTGCGACCTTAGCTGTCCAAGCTGCGATTGCAAGACAAGCTGCGATTGCAAGTGTCTTAGCTGTGATTGTAAGTGTCCAAGCTGCAACTTTAGGTGTCCGAGCTGTAAGTTTGGGTGTCCAAGCTGCAAGTTTGGGTGTCCAACCTGCAGGTTTGGGTGTTTAAGCTGCAAGCTTGGGTGCTGTTGTTGCCCTCCTTGCAACTTCTGCTCTAATTGTAGTTGGTCTTGGTGCTGCAACTGGAACTGTGGCTGTAAAAGATGTTGTCCTCCTTGCAACTTCTGTTCTAATTGTAGTTGGTCTTGGTGCTGCAACTGGAACTATGGCTGTAAAAGTTGTTGCCCTCCTTTCAATATGTACGTCCCTCGCTCTCTTTCTCCCTCTCTCCCCAACCTCAGCAACTACTTGTAAAAATTTGCACATTTGCTAGCCATCCACATTGCAATGCAATTTTGATCACTGCTACTTAATAGCTCATCTGATTTATGCAGTTTCTCAAAGAAACCAAGGAATAGAAATCAACAATCAGAGTCCAGAGTGGTTAGGATACCTGCTCATCATCGTTGGTTTCGTCGCTTTCATTGCTGGTCATGGTGTTCTATACCTCGTTGCCGTTGTTGCTGAGAACTGATTCCTGCAGAATCTCTACTGACACCACACATTTGGATCAATACCACACCAGCCAAACTCAGGTGTTTATGAACTTTGAGAAAGAACCTGTACACGATTTCTCTTTGGAGTTAAAATCTGCAGATCCCTGTCAGTTAGATACTTGTTGTTGTATCACACAATTGCTTCTCGAATAATTGCAATATTGTTGATCAATAACTATGATACATGTTTCAATCAAGATCAAACATTTATTTATTTTGATCGTATGAATAAAATGCAAATGAATTGAAAGCCTGAAACTTTCCGGTTACTTTGTACATCTTCTCCAAGTCTCACAAGAAAACCAGAACGAAGATGAATATATGATCATACAGTTTGGTATCGAAAAAGTACATTGTAAGAGGGAATAGCACTAACCATTATATTGAGATGGAAATGGAAATGGATGTCTATCAAACTTTATTTTAGTCCCCTCTTGATCCTAAACATATACAACAGCCCAAGTGACTGATAATAATACAGAATATCAACACAATCTTTGGTTTTTACTAGTAAGCAAGTTCCAGAACTCGTAATATCCAGATACTTAATTCTATACCAAACTTATCTTGATCTAATAGAGCTTCTCTTACTTCAGTGTTAGTTGCCAGAACTCCACAATAAAAACCAACATCTCCCTTACATTTATAGTATAAGGTTGCAGGAGAATAGTTACTGCTGCTGGTTTTTCTTCTGCTTACAAGCTTAGTTGCTAACTTCGGAGATAGGAACGAAATGAAAGTGAAGTACTATTTACAGCCTGAAAGATCCATTTAAAACTCAGCTAAAACATCAAAAGAATAGTCAATTATAATTAAGTTCGCTTGAAGAACTTAAGAATAAAGTTAAGACCCATCTTCCTGAAATTCTCTGGCAACTTGCTCTTCCAATTTTCACATCCTCAAATTTGCTTTTGATTTATGAAAATGAACCACCAGCAGGGTCTGCAACTTTTATATGTCTAAGAGGATTATCGACATCACCTCCGCCTGCATGCTTAACAAACTCTGCAGGGGAGAGAAAGTTGCCATGGCATACACACATTATTCTCACTTCCTCTCCCTTACCATACTTGTACAGGATTCCTTCTACTCTCCTCGCATTTGGACCATCTCCTTTTGCAAACACACAAGGCATGTCTTCCATTGCTTTCGTCCCAACTTCCCTCTCTTTTTTTTCCGAGTGATCAAACTTCTTGGATGGTTTCTCAAACTCTGATCTTGAGGTTCCGTGTAAATTTTCATTTGTTTTTGATGCTGAAAAATCTACACCTTCATGGTGACTTTGTTCTTGAGCTGATTGATTACTGCTAGCGCTTTTTGCTTCACCAACACTGCTTGATCCTGGATACAAGCGACAGATTATCAGAGAAGAAAATTTTATTAAGTTTCCCTGCTCAATCGTACTTCCCTTACACAAATGCAACTAAAAATTGTATACCGCAATGGCATTGTTCACAATCACATAGAGAGACTCAATTTATACCGCAATGACATTGTTCACAACCACATAGAAACCTGAAGCATAGACCAACTGAAAATGCTTCAAAGTACCGATAACTACAAATATGTCAGGATAGATTAGTGAAAACGTGTATTTCCTACAGATACTTTGCCTACTGGGAAGGAAGAATGTGAAAAATCTTCAACAACCTGAAGAAGGAATGCTCTCACTTCTTTTATTTATTGCAGATACTACAGGAAACATTTGTTTAGACCTCAAACATTGCCCATCTGATGGGCCTAAGTAATGGATAACACTAATCTACGAATCAGAAGTTTCAATCTTCTGAACATGCTGAAATATTGTCTTTTCTTGCTGAGGTTTACGCAACAAATATGTCTCAGTATTGATGAAAATCTATTTAAGAATCAACCCTCAGCTCTCAAACAATGCAAATCCTCAATCTTTTTCAAATCCTAAAGAACTATAGATACAACAATACTGTAGTAGTTTTTCTAGAATGTCATATGCGACAACGTCCTAGTATGAATCTCGCTGAGACGCAAGGTCTAGTTGAGAGGTGCTAGAATGTCATATGCGATACACAAATATCGAGCTAAGTTGAAGACAAAATACTTGACTGCTAACTAATGCTCTAGCACATACAAGAGGATATGAATCCAAAAAGAACAATGCATTAACTCTCTCTGAAACTTCTTCTTGAAACTGAGAAAATTTCAAGAAATTTCTAAGCTTTAAATGGGAAACATATGACATCAAAGGATTCTTTATCATCATTTCACCTCCAAAAACAAATTTCTTGCTTCATTAGAATTAGAATTCATTCACTTTCTTCAATGTTTTTCAGAGACTAAATAAATCGCCAGCAAAGAGCCTAACACTACCACTTCAACCAGTAAAGTTCCATTCCTCAAAGACCAGAGAACAATCCCAAGCTAGTTCCTTTCTCCATAGTTGAAACAAACTACTGTTCCACATAGGTAATGACAGTGTAGCTGACAACTCCAAAAATTGAATTCTATCCTGAACCAAAATGATCATTATAGCATAGAAATCCAGAAACTCCAAAAACACAGAAACAGTGAACTGGCAACCAAATAGACACAGAGAGGATGATAAAAAGAGTACTTTGGACGTTCTCCATCTCCGAAAAGCTCGAGGAATCCCCTTTATGAGACTCCAGAGAACCTTGTGAACTCTGTTTCTGCACCAACAATCCATGCAAGCTATTACTCCTGTTGGCATTCATAGTCCTAAAAACACCCTCTCTGGCCCATGTTTGCATCCAATTGCCTCTATTCAAATTCAATTCCCTCCTCTCATCCTCCAAATTCGATTCACCTCTCAAGCCAGAACTCACGTTCTTTTGCTTCTCGCTTCTCCTCCTCTTAGCCTCCATCCTTCTCAAACTCTGCATTTCCTTCCTCTTCCTCCATTCCTCTTCTGTCTCTGCAGGCAAAGAAGATGTTCTCATCAGGGGAGGATATGAAACAGGTGGTGTGCTGAATACATCATGCTCTCTGATTAGAGGTATGGAGCCAGCTATAGAAGATGATCGCGTCAATCCTCTCTTTGTTGTCTTATCTACACCGAATCTTCCTCCTAATGACAGCCCCAGGTTTAGCTCAATCTCGTTTTTATCTTCTTCCTCAGTCACCAGTGTACTGTGTTTCTGTGTATCACTTGGCATAAATCTCTGCAATAGATCTCTGGGGTACCTGCTAATTTCCAAGGAAAGCCGCTCCATTGCTCTGCTGCTGTTACTACTACTTCCTCTGTTTTCGTTCTCGTTTCCGTCTCCCATGCGTGCAGTTCATATAAAACAAAGAAAAACAAAAAAGAGAAAACGGAGCAAGAAGCCAAGTGCTTTAATGGATTAGAATCATTAGATATCAACATCAGGCCCTTGAAACAGAACACTGAGAAGAACCACCAGTTGATCAGATTGAACCAAACCCATGAGCAAAAACGAAAAAGCTTTCAACTTTCTTGTCCTTATCAAAGACTCCATAGTTAAACACCAATTGTAACACCACCCCAGCTGCTTAAACAACTTTTCTCACAACTCATTGCAAAAAAACCCAGTAAAATAATCCCAAAAAAGATAAAGAAAAGAAAAGATTAAACAAGAGAGAAGACTGTAAGCTACTGATTTGTTAGGATCAGGGTGGAAAGGGAAACAGAGTCGCACTGACTCAGAGACCAGACGAACAAAGACAGAGAGCGTGTTGAGTTGGTGAATAAAGACTAAAGAGATGATAACGTCAATAATATATTGAATGACCAAAATACCCTTTTCAAAGAAGAAAAGATAGACTGCCAAGTGGCAATCATAAAGCATTTGATGGACACGTGGGTGTGACTGACACAAACCTTTTTTTAATTTTTTTTATATGAATTGATTTTTTTAATTTAATTTATTTCCAGTTTCCAAGTGTTTTGTCCTTTCGGGAAGTGCTTGTCTTTGTCCCAAACAAAGTTGGGTATAGTGAGGACGCGTGTCGAGAACCCAGTAATCAAGCAAAAGCTGCCAAGTGTCACTCTGTTTAGGCCTCTCGGAATTAGCCACGCGTTTGGTTTTATTCATAAAAGGACAATCCTATTGTTTTGATTATTTGGGATGAGTATGTTTAGTAAAACTTGAATATCTTAGCTTGATCCGAAGTTAAGGAGACTTAACATGTGTTAATCAAATTTCAGGTGAAGTTTTGATTTTTTTTTTAATTTTCTTGCTCCGAGTTAGGTTTGAATTTGAGCTGTTTGATCCAAAATTTGAAAAATTTGTAAGTTATCAATCAAATTTTTGGTTGAACTTAGAACTTAAATCCAATTTTTTTTTACTCAACTTAGGCCCTAATGTGTTGCATTGGGTTAGGTCAAACTTTAGTCTAATTTAAACAATTTCTAGCTGGAGATCAATTTGAAATAATATTTTTTTAGTATAAATAATATTTTTATTTTTAAATTTAAGTTTAATATGATCAAATTTTTTAGATTGAATTCCAAGTGTTTTTAATTTAAACCTAATTCATGAGATTCAATTAAAGTTACATATAAAAATGTTGCAGAAATTGTTGATGATGAAGAAGCATGAGCAAAGGAAGCATAAAACTCTAGAATCTTATTAGTACATACGCAACGTTTAGAATAAAATACAATATGATGTTCTGTACTTGTGTCTAGGGAAGTATTCGTAATGTATTAAAAGAGGGACCTTAGCAAGTGTTATGGACATGTCTGGTTATAATGAAATGAAATCCTCTTTCTATGTATTTCTCTCTCTGTAATTTCCTTTCTCTCTCTCTCTAAAACAACTTTTTGTTAGGCGAGGCGTTCTTGGTGTGATTGCGACAGTGTGTGAATTACTTTATCAACATTTTGGTATTAGAGTAGACGAATTTGGACCTAAAAATGGCAGAAAGAACCCAAGGAGAAGAGTTTAAAAGGTTGGAAGATAACTTGAAGGGACTTACCGAAGCACAGAGTCGACACGAACGCTTGCTCTTGGAAATGTCGGACCGGAGTGATAGACTACTGTTAGAAGTTCACAACCGAACAAAAAAAGTAGAAAAGGATATGTTGGAGTTAGGAACCATGCTCCTTCCAGGAGGGTTGAAACTTGAAACAAGAGGAATTAAGTGGTATAGCAGAACATACGTCCCAGAACATTCAGACACTATATGAAAAGGAAAGTAACGTGACCCCTACGAGGTTAAGCAGGATTGAGTTCCCTTCGTTTGATGGGAAAAATATTAAGTTGTGTTTGTATCGATGCGAGCAGTTCTTCCAGCTAGATCAAATGTCGGAGTATCGTTTATTCATCAAAAATCGTAATAAGGCGACAGAAGTTGTGGAGTGGGTTGAATTCACAAAGGCGCTAAAACAGAGATTTGACACGGAAATCTTCGACAATCCTGTGGGAGATGTTAAGGAGCTGAAGCAAAACGGATCAGTATTGGAATACTACGCCCAGTTTGATCATCATTCTAATAGGCTATCCCTCCCAAAAGAATACTTAGTCGGTTTTTTTGTTAAGGGCCTCAAACAGGAAATTGGTGTTTCAGTAAAATTACGTGAGCCTCACTCATTACATCAAGCCTACACATTAGCTCAGAAACAAGAAGCTATTTTAATATCGATGGGAAATGTAATGCTACATAGAACCCATGCAATCAAGAGTGTGACGTCTGGTATCACCTTCTTCCATAACTATTACCCGGAGCTCAAGTACCGAAGGTATATTACCTACACCCTCTTCTACACGGCGGTCACCATCAGGAAGAACTTACAAATCTTCAAAGTCTATCAGTAGTAGAGAGAAAAAAGGGCGAAGGGACTTTGTTTATAATGTAATGAGAAGTAAACGTTGGACCATAAATGTAAAAAGAGGCAGTTGCAGTTTTATCTGGTTTTAGCAGAGAATGATTGTGGGAAATCATCACCAAATCAGAAGGAGGAGGATCTGGAGGAAAGGGGTGAAGAGGAAGACTGTCCTCTAATTTCTATGCAAGTTATGCTGGGATTTTCAGGGGAGACAGAATATAAATAGATGTGAGTAATGGGAATGCATCAACGAAGGCAAATTCACATACTTATTGACAATGACAGTACCCATAACTTTGTGGATATTGCAGCGACAAAGAAGGGGAAGTGTGATATCAGAGAGATTAATCCCATCTCAATCATGGTGGGTGGAGGCTTACGGTTGGAATGTCGACAATATTGTAGGAACTTCGCATGGTCTATGCAAGGGGTGCAATTCAACACTGATGCATTGGTGTTATTGCTTGGGGGTTGTGATGTTGTTTTGGGGGTTCAATGGTTAGTGGAAGTAAACGACGTCTTATGCAATTTTAAGAAGCGGATGATGACGTTTAATTGGGAAGGGAAAACAATGACATTACGGGGAGGTCCCAAAGGCAAATCAAAAGTTGTTTCGAGTAAAGGATTCTAGAAGGCTCTACAATGATCTTCGAGTGGTTAGTTGCTCATGATGCAACTCTCAACTCTAATAGAATATCAACTACAACATATACAAATGACGGAGGAGCAGGGGAGTGTGTTTGACGAAATTAATGCAGTATTGTCGGATTACGCAAAGGTGTTTCAAGAACCATCTCAACTTCCTTCGAATTGTAAGTTTAATCATCAAATTGTGTTGAAGGAAGGAGTCGACGCTATCAACATAAGGTTGTATAGATATTCTGGGAATTAGAAGGATGTAATCGAGCAATCTATCAAGGAGTTCATAAAGCAAGGGTTCATCCGCCATAGGTACGGCCCCTACGTGTCACCGGCGGTTCTTGTCAAAAAGAAGAACAATTCATGGCTAATGTGTATAGATTATCGAGAGCTAAAAAGATTCACGGTGAAAGATAAATTTTTGATACCCCTTATCGAAGAATTGTTGGATGAATTGCATAGTGCCAGTTGGTTCTCCCAACTGGATTTGCGTTCGAGTTATCACCAAATCCACATACAGCCAGAAGATATTCTGAAGACCGCTTTCAATATGCATGATTGGCATTACGAGTTTTTAGTAATGCCCTTCGGACTGACGAATGCACCTTCGATATTCCAATGCCTAATGAATGAATTGTTCAAGCCATATCTGCATCGCTTCATTTTAGTCTTTTTTGATGATATACCAGTATACAGTTCTTTCTTGTCATTGCATGTGGAGCACCTCTCAGTAGCCCTTCATAAATTATTGGATAACCAATTATTTTTGGGGGGAAGCAAGTGTGTCTTTGGAGCTAGAAAGGTGGATTACCTGGGTTACACAATTTCAGAAGGAGGAGTGGCAACGGATCTTTGAAAAATCAGAACAATTGAGGAACGGTCAGAACCAAAATTTGTTAAAGAATTACGCGAGTTTTTAGGAATCACAGGGTATTACAGGAGATTCATAAAAGGATATGGAATGTTGGCAAAACTGCTAATGGAGTTACTCAAAAAGGAAAGGCCAGCTAATTGGATTTGGCAACAAGAGGAACAGAGAGCTTTTGAAAGACTGAAAGAAGCAATAATGGCAGCTCTGATGTTAGCGTTATCGGACTTCTCCAAACCATTCATATTAGAAGCTGATGCAAGTGGACACGGAATAGGTGCAGTACTGCAACAAGAAGGCCACCCCATTGCCTTCTTGAGTAAGTCACTGGCAAGGAGGCACCACGAGTTATCCACATATGAGAAGGAATTTCTAGCAGTCATTAAAGCCGTCAAGCACTGGCATCATTATTTGAGTCTCAACCCTTTTATAGTTAGGACCGATCATCGTAGTTTAAAGTATTTGTTGGAACAACGTCTTTCGACCCTATTCCAACAGTCATGGCTTCTGAAGCTCCTAGGCTATGACTTTGAGGTGCAATACCGGAGGGGTAAAGAAAATGCTGCTGCAGACGCCCTCTCTAGAATCACGAGCGCATAATTTATTGATGATGTCTGTATCGTAAATGCAGGGTGAGTTGCTTGATGAAATCAAAAATAGTTGGCAGGAGGATGGGGCTATTCGGGGGTTAATTCAAACGTTAGAGTCCAACAACACTAAAATTGGGGCTTATGAATGGAGGGATGGGTTAATAAGATGGAAAGGGCGCTTAGTAGTGGGTGATAATCAGAGGCTTCTTCAACAAATTATTGGCATTAGTCATGACGATGCCATAGGGGGCATGCGGGTGCAGTAGTCACCACGAAGAAGCTGCAAACAATGTTCTTTTGGAAGGGTATGGCTCGAGATGTGAGAGATTATGTTTAAAATTGCATGAATTGTTAAAGAAATAAACATGATAGTTCTGCATATCCTGCGTTGTTGCAACCTCTCAAAATACCAGAAAGGAGTTGGAAAGAGGTTAGCATTTATTTTATAGAAGGGCTACCTGTGTCAAAAGGAAGGCCGGTTGTCCTAGTGGTAGTAGATCGATTTACTAAATACACCCACTTCATCCCCATTAAACACCCTTATTCTACTTGCGACATAACTGAATTGTTTTTTAACAATGTGTTTAAATTGCATGGAATGTCGGAGTCCATTGTTAGTGACAGAAATCCAATTTTCTTAAGCAAATTTTGGCAAGAACTTTTTCAGATGCAAGGGGTTAAGTTGAAATGTCTGACTGCTTACCATCCTTAAACAGATGGGCAGACTGAAGCAGTAAACAAGATTCTCGAGACATATTGGCCTTTTTTTTTAGGAGAAACGCCTCACAATTGGGGAGAGTGGGTAGCATTGGCGGAATGGTGGTACAACACCACTTACAGAGCTGCCATTAATACTACTCCATTTGAAGCTTTATACGACTAGCTACCACCAATATACACTCCTTATATAGCAGGACATTCGAGGATCTTAGAAGTCGATCATTTTTTAGAGAATAGGGAAGCTATGATTAATGTCACAAAATTTTATTTGTAGAGGGCTCAGATTCGCATGAAGCAGTACGCGAATTCTAAGCGATCTGAGAGAGAATTCAAGGTGGGGGATATGGTATTATTAAAATTACAACCATATAAGCAATTTTCTTTACAACGGAGGAGCAACCAGAAGCTATTGCCATTGTACTACGGGCCATATAGAGTGATTCAACGAATAGGAAAGGTGGCTTATAAGCTAGATCTTCCAACTGAGGCAATGATCCATTCAGTGTTTTACATATCTTAACTTAAGAAAGCACGTGAGGGAAAAATTTAAACGTCTTCCTCCTTACTCGAGTTTCTCACATATGTGGAGAAAGTGCCAGTAGCGATTTTGGACAGGAGGATGACCAAAAGAAATAATAGGGTTGTTACTCAATAGTTGATTCAATGGTCAGATGGCACGATCACAAATGCTACACGGGAGTACATTTTTTATCTCCAAAGATGGTTTCCTAAAATCAACTTGGTGGATAAAGACATTAAGGAGAAGGGAATTGTTACGGAAATTGTTGAAGATGAAAAAGCATGAGCGAAGGAAGCAAAAGACTCTGGAATATTATTAGTACCATACGCAACGTTTAAAATAAAATACAGTATGATGTTCTGTACTCATGTCTAGGGAAGTATTCATAAATGTATTAAAAGAGGGACCCTAGCGAGTGTTATGGACATGTCTGGTTATGATGAAATGAAATCCTCTTTCTATATTGTTAGACCCCGTTTCCGGAGTCTAGTTCGTGCTTTCTCTGATATCAAACATGTTGAACCCCGTTTCCGGAGTCCAACTCGCATGCAGAATATCTTAATACGTGAACTTATTTCCATCACCTTGACCATTATCG
>JAOQMS010000001.1:1460296-1477064 GCA_027563885.1 Erythroxylum longipes | reverse complement strand
ATTTATTTCCATGCTTGATAATCTAATAAAATAATTAAAAGAAAATAAAATATAAAAATCCTAAAAGCGGGATCCAATATATATATTTCTCTCTCTATAACTTCCCTTCTCTCTCTCTTTAAGACAACTTTCTGTTGCACGAGACGCTCTTGGTATTATTGTGACAGTGCATGAATTACTTTATCAACAAAAAATGTCATCGTTATTTAATGGTGAAGACTTTGGCCTAAATTTTTTTAAAAGGAAAATGGAATGTCAGTATCATTTGTTCCTTAAGATAAGATTTAAGGAATTTGAGTGTAATATAAAAGCAAGCAATGGATGTAAAAGTCAGGCTAATGATTAACATTACTAGCACTTTCATGTCAAGTGGCATCACATCCTTATAAACGGCGCCGTTTTTGCAATCATTTTACTTTTTACTTCAGCAACTTTTGGGTAGGGGCAAAAAAGTACTTAACCCTTTCAATTCTTTTTACAAAAATTGATATTTTTAGAATTATACGCAATTAATGAACTAAATAAATAAATAATTTGGTAAATTTAGAAAAGTGGAATTATGCAATATTTTAAAAATCAAGTTGATACGATATATTTAACATTGAAAACTCTGAATTAGCTAATTTTTTGGTTCAATTTTCAACTTTTTATTTGATTTAATTTAATAATCTTTATTGTAAAAACAGATCAATTTATTAATTAATCGATCATTTTTTGTTTACTAATCAATTTTTATAAACCAAAATAAATCGATTAATTTTTATTTAACATATTCCTTTTCAATTAAACTTTAAAATTTTCAATGTGTAATAATAGTCTTGTTTAATTAATTTTCAAATTATTTAATTTTATCCTATATTTAACAAGTTTTATGATAATCTAATACTAATTGAACATTTCAAATCTTAAATATCTTATTTTAACATTGTAACTTTGGATTTGGTTTTGAAAACACTTAGAATTATGAATCTTTTGAATTTGTGACTTGAAATCTTTAACTCTTATAATATTCATTATTATAAGAAATTTATTATGCCTTTGTTAAGTTTGTTGTGTAGAAATATACCATTTTCTTATTACTGAATATTTATAAATTATTATTTTTAATACCAATATATTCAAGACTTAATTGAATATTTATAAAAAAATTGAAAGATAAATCGATAAAAATTTGACATTCTACTGAGAATGGATATCTTCAAATTAGAGATGGCAAAAAGGCCCGGGCTTGTTCGGTCCAATTTTAGCTCTGGTTGACGGGGCCACGGGTCGAGGTTGGATGGGTCATAGGTGCTTCCAAAACGACGTCGTTTTAGAAATTATTCTTTAAAAAAAAGTTGGACCAGGTTGGTTCGGGCTGGGCATAACTAAGGCTCAACCCGATCCACTGACATCTCTACTTAAAATCTAATTGAGTCGTCGTCTACTTAATATATACTTGTCCAAGTTTCTATTATGGTGATGATTGAAATGAAATTAAAATTAAAAAAGATTAAAAGACACAATAACTTTTGAAAATTTTAATTTTTTTAGTTTTTAAATATTTCTCTTAATTTTTTCAAAATATTAATAAAACATATGTGACAATAATATAATGAATAGATTAATTAAATATCGATGATGTAATAATTCAATTCAATTCTTAAAGCTGATTCAAACTAATTACATACAATTCAAATTTAATAATTTAATTAAATTATTAAACCATTAATATTCGATTACTCCACAAATAATATTAATATCACATGTTTTTCTATTATTTTTTATAGGAAGTATAAAAGAAAGTTTTTTTTCCAAAAAATTGAAAATTATAAAAAATTTAAATATATATTATTTAAAATAGTACTTTTGCTTTTACCCTTCGTAGAGCCAGGTAGTTTAAAATCCATTACGAGACAAAAATAAATAAACATACATCATTAAAAATATTTAACTTTTTAGTATTTAATCATTTAATAATTATCCTTCCAAAATCTGTTAAATCCAATTTCTACTAATTATCTATTTACCTAAAAATTGATTATTAAATTAAAATAGAAAATAAAGTATTTTTAATATTCTTTTAAAAAATGAAAAGATAATATTAAAGATTTTGTTCTAACGGGCCAATTAAGTAACGTTGCCGTCATTTGAAACAACTTTATACTAATAATAAGGATGTGTATTATTAGAACTTTTCAAAATTATATTTAAATTCTTTGTATCAATTATTGTATTTTAATTCTATTTTTATGCTCAAAACGACTTCATTTTATATCTGTCTACACATAAAATTAATAATAAAGTTGAGTATTATTAGACCTTTTTATTTTATATCTATTTACACATAAAATTAATAATAAGATTGCGTATTATTAGACCTTTTCAAAATTAGGTTTCGATTTTATCAATTACTGTATTTTAACTCTATTTTTATGATCAAAACGACGTAATTTTTATATCTATTTATACATAAAACAACATTATTTTAGAAAAAAAAAAGGGTTGAAGCATCCTATTCTTGTTAGAATATTCCAACTTTGTGTAAATAAAATTTGATGGAACAAAATAAAAACTGATTAGGTGCGAAAAAAATAAAGCTGAAAGAGAGTGTTGGGTGTAAAGAATTTGATGCTTTGCTGTATCTAATCAAATTCTTTGTTTCAGTTACTATATTTTAACTCTATTTTATTAAAATTTGTTTACATATTTATATAAAATTTACGTAAATATGCAAATAAAATTTAATGAACCGAACACCGGCAACCGGAATTGAATTGAGAAAGGTCGTTATTGCTTTTGTTTTAGTTAGAAACAGAGAAGATGATGTTGTCCGGACACGTCAATGATGTTGACGTTAAATTTTATAAGATATTCCGACATCTTTTCTTAAAAAAGTGTTTTGTTCTTAGCTGGCAAGGGACAGGTCTTTTAGTCAAAGAGAGAAGGATGAGTTTATTTACTATTTCTCAGGATAGCACGCTTTGCTCAAAAGTAATCATTACATTCCATCTTCAAGGTTCAATCTCGGACTAACTCCTGCTCGAGCAGACTAAAAATTAATAGAATTTAAATCGAATTAATTAGATTAGATATATTTTTTAAAAATTTAAAATTTAGATTAAATCAAGATCCGGTTTATTAATTTTAATTTAAAATTTGAAATATTTAAGTGAAGTAAAAAAATAATATTATTTTTAGTTTTTGAAAATGAATATATTTTTAGTTTGGGTTTAAAAATAAAATTTTGAACCAAAATTTTAAAATTAATTCAATTCGATTTTAAAATTTTTAATTTGATTTCATTTAATAATTTTGATTGTTAAAAATTAATTAATTTATTAATTAATCAGCTAATTTTTATAAACTAATTAATTTTTATAAAATTAAATTAAATTAATTAATTTTTATTAAACAATCTTTTTTAATTACATTTTAAATTTTTTGATGAATAAAAATAATATTTTTTAAAATTTTCAATTTTTTCAATCTTTAACCTATTTTATATGGTCGAATGCTGATTAAACTTTTAAAATTTTAAACATTCCTGACTTATCAATTACCGTATTAATTTTTAGTTCAATTTTTAAAATATTATTTTGGACCAAACTCAAGCCAAGGTCCCATCATCGCTATTTGTAACAAATAAGGTTGGTAAAATAGATGGAACCAAGTTAACAAACCAAATTTGAGGATGTACTTAGGTTCACTTAAGAGAATAGAAATAAAAATTATAATAAAAATATTCATTTTTATACTAACTAAACAAGCACCCCCGACCTAAATCATAACTAATTCAACAAAGCAAACTTATTTTAATCTCTAAATTCTTAAATCTAAGTTATCAAGTTAAATTTTTACCTACACTTTTTTGATTAAACCTATCGTACAGGTTTTGCCTAGTGCAAAATACCCGATTAGTATAATTTTATAGACTATTGTGTTAATCTGGAAATTTACCCACTACACATCCAAATGATAGCGAATGTGAGTTTTTCCGTTCAAAAAAATTCAAAATTAAAAATTCCAACACAAATTGATACTAACAAATTTGATAAATTGAACTTATTTTAATTTAGAAGCTCAATATATTAAGTATAATGTGTTTTTATCAATTATTTTAAAGAAACATTATTTTAATCTCAACTCAAACTAATTAAACTTCAAAATAAACTCGAATCACACGGATAGACTGAATTCAAATCATAGATAATTTAAGTCACTCAAATCAACCAAACTTCAAAATAGAATAAGACCACAAAAATTAAAGTCAAATCGAACTACAACTTATCCTGATCACGATACTCATCTATTGTCATCCTTAATTATTTCGATAACTCGAGGTTCTTGCATCTAATGAAGCCCCAACAGAATATACCAACTTTTTTACAAATCAACCAAACTTCAAAATAGACTAAGACCATAAAAACTAAAGTCAGACCAAGCTCTAATTTAACCTGATCCGATATATTATTATCCTTAATTATTTAATTAGCTTGAGGTTTTTGCATCTAATGAAGTCCAAGAGAATATATCAACTTCATTTGCTCACCATATAGGTGATGCTGGCACTAAATATATGCCTAAGAACAGGTTATGTTTCAGGCAACACTGCTTGAGCTTGACACATACATTTTTAAGTGGGATAGAGATAATGAGCTCTCTGAAAAACTCTCTTCTCAACCATCCCGAACCTACTTATTGATACCTTGACATACAAGGATATTTTGTAGCAATCTCTTTCTACTTCAAACCCTTTAATCTTTGCCAATAGATGAGATGATTTTCACGTTAGAACTCAGTTTCTGAGAATGATAATGCAGAAACAAATTCCATACAAACATCGATCCATCTTCTTCTCGTTCATTTCTTGAAAACCAGAGTGCAAATCACCAAAGAATAACTCGTTTATCAATTGTTCACTTGGACAAAAATTTTTGATAAATAAATCGCCTTAATATCGTTGCCTAAATCAGTTCTATTCTCTACTATGGAAGTAGATATGGAGGGAAATAACGTAGTAAAAACAAAATTCCAGTAGAGATAGTTGCAGTCTAGTTCTTCACACCTTGACCTTGTGGTACAGCTTGGTGAGGTGCTCTTCCGCCATTCTGGTGAACCTTATGGTTAGTTTCTCCGTTGCGTCCACCGCTAGGGCCCCAGCTCTGTCGTAGGATTCCTCCCTGATTCTCAGGATCCTTCCTTCCGTAGCCACGGCCTCCACTATTTCGAAAACTACCTCTTCGTGCAGGATACTTCCCACCATCATTATTTGCTGCAAAGAACATATAAATTGTGTTCAGGTTTACACTGAGCCACGTTCTCCGGCTCAAAATCATAATATATCGAGGTAGATATTTTGAGTAAGCCGAGTTAGCATTTAAAGAAGAATTAAAAAGATCTATAGGAAGAATGATGAATTTTCAAACTTGCCTTTTTTCTCTTCAATGTGTGCTCTCCTATTGCCAATCATGATTGAAGCAGCCTGAGAGTACAGCTTGCCATTTCAGAGAAATATAAGACCTTGCCCAATTGGGCACTTCCAAAAGTAATTCAAGTGCACTCATAAACATGAAGTACTAGTGTACCAAGAATTGATGAACAGGAAAAACAAAATTTGATTCCATGAATGGCTATATAACAACTGATCATTACTTGTAACCAAGATCCTAAGCACAATCATACTTAAGAAGTGAAAACCGTAAAATATTTGACATAGATCACAAACAAATTTAACAAAAAAAAGGGAGATGGACTTAATTACATTATACACCGTGCATTTGTTTCGTAACTCAACCAAAGTAACAGTTGAAAAAGATTTTCAATAACTTCAAGAATCTAACTCACTACTAAGGTTTAAGCTAAAGTAATATTGATACACAAAATGAAACAAAATAATGCCAAATATCGACAATACCTTTACAGCACTCTGCATAGAATCAGCTGATTCAAACTCCACAAAACCAAAACAATTTTTGTCTTGCTGCAAAAACATGCCCACATAATAACTATTATGCCAAGGGCAATATGTTTACCAAGAAAATGCAAAACACTCGGTCTGTGGGAAAACCTTATAACTTCGAACTTGAATACCATCACTTTTGATTGGTCCAAATTTCTCCAGAACCTCTCTGAGCTGCTGTTCAGTCGCATCCATGGGTAAATTTGCAACAAATACCGAGTAACCTTTGACTAAAATACATCAAAAGAGAAACTATTAGTTTAAACATATAAAGTACAAATAAAGATTTGCCAAACCTCCCTGCATAGCACAAGTATAAGTAACAAAAACAAAAACCTATATGATTGTTGTTCTTTTCCACAGGATTGCTGCTCACAGGACGAGGAGATGAAGCACGTGGAACAGGTTCAGGTGCCCTTTGTACAGGTTTGGCAGGCAACACTCTCTGTTGGAATGGCTGTTTCGTGAAATTCAAGGCATTTGCCTGCATATAGAGCAAAGTTAGAGATTAAACATGCAGTAAGGAATTAAATTATTTTTTAAAGCATATGAATATGGGCTCACCACTGATGCATAAGACTTCTTAGGAGCATCCTCCAGTACATCAGAAGTAGCAGCTTCAGTAGAAGCATGGTGGTCGCTATCATTTTCATCCACTCCAACTGGAACCAGGTTGCTGGCATCCAAATTTTCACCAACAGAATTTGCAACAGACTCCTTCTCATCAGAAATCTTTCCATTCTCTAGTGGAGAAATAGACTCTTCTAGATGCTCAGTACCCTCCTCCAATGAATTTGTTGCATGATCCACCACAGAATGATTGGGGATGACATTTGACTCTGCAGTCATAAGGCCAACAACATTTATTCTCCAATACAATTAATATTAAGAGTCAGTAAGAAACCCGCACCAAACTTACCAGGATCCAATGTCGCAGGAGCATCGAGAGTCGTATCATCATCAGTCTCATCAGATTTTGGGACTGGTATGTCTTCCGCATCCACATATCTAAAGACATCATTCAAGACATAGAAACTTCCATTTCCTTGTGGAGCTAAAAAGAATATTTGTGTAAACTTCCTTCTAATATTTTCTTTTCCAGTAAGGTAACCGGTCACCAAAACAATCACCCCGTTCCCAAAAGAGTCTTGAGCATCTATAGTCAGTATCTCAACCCCACAGTGTTTGTAATCAAGAGAGAGGATCAGTTTATCAATTCCCTGCTCCAATTACAAGGAATATCAACTCACTCATCAGAAGATGGTAAGTGCAGGACTAATCCCAAAAGAACAATTTGCACAGCAGCTCCACATGAGGCAAGAAGCACAAATTTCCATAAAACTACATGATCCCTTGAATAGATAAGTCACAATCATTCAACAAAATATGCACTAACTGTAATATTCCCAATAAAATGTTACCTGTCAGTAGCAAAAATTATATTTTTTTAAAGGTATAAGGAATTAAATTCTTAAGTTAAAGACAGTTAAGGTAATATCATCAGTTAAATTCCGAGTGGTAAAGAAAAACCCCACAAATATTTTTCCTTTTGGCTACACAAAATATTGAATGCTTGTGGTTATCAATAATGTCGTGTGGGTAACAGAGCAAGGAAAAGGTATAGATAAATAAAAAAGACAAAGAACTCACATCCAAGGTCGATGCAGAGGAGGGCAAACCATCAGAACCAGGCCTGCTAATCACACTCGCGTCCTGGTAAAATTTATGAACTTGTTCTGGGGAACGTGAGAGAAGATTGTAATACTGATTCACAAAGGCATTACTAACTTCTTCTGGAGCAGGCTTCATTGCCTCCATCACCTTTTGTTCTAAATGAAAACCACAAGAATATTGATAGTTACTGAAATGTTAGAAAGCTAATATGATTGCATACATCAAGTGAACTAAACATAAAAAACATATCAAATAATAGAAACGATCAGTCTGAGCAGAGAGCAAACACAATAACACCGATCACAAATATACACCCTAGACATGACCATATACCCCACTAAAATTATGGGATTGCATCGAGGACAGCCTTAATCAATTTAATATAGCTGACCTGGAAATATCAACAAGAAACCCATTCCCAAACTTAGATTCCGTACCTATTTCTTAAGCTGATATTCGAAAAAATTATGTTTTCAAACTAAGAAATAGATGAATCCTGAAGTTTTCTTACTTAAAAACAAGAAGTTCATGAATCAGAGCATGGGGTCAAAGCCCACCATAGAAAAACCCTTAGTTGCCAAGCAACTGAAGCTGACGCACTTTCAACTGAAACCCCTGTATGATTCTAAGCAATTTCAATATGAAAATAATTTTAACAACGAAAGATCACAGGAAAAAGCACTAGAAACCAAAACGGAAAAAAACAAACTGAAACCCTCCGGTTAAGTAGCGACAAACCCAGTATCCCTTACCTCAAGCTCCAACACATCAATCTCCAAACAACTAAAACAGATCTAAATCAAAACCAACATCAACAAAAGTAAAGCAAGCATCTTGGAATGTGTACGCAACAAAGGAAAAGATGGGTTATCAAAAAGGAACCTCCTTTATGCGAAAACACAATCAAAAGGGTTATTCCAAACGAACCTCCCTCGCCGGAGGAGAGAGATGGAGCAAAAGAGACACCACAGGCGACTTGAGAGAGAGTAGGGCTTTAGGAAGAATGAGAGAGAATCAATGAATAGGGGCTTTTGGAGATTAGCGGCCTTTCTCTCTCTCTCTCTTTTTAATATTGCAAAATAATTTTATATAAATTTTTTATCTTCATTTTATTTTAAATGTCTATTTTAGGTTTAAAGAATATAAATTCTTTATAAACTTTCCTTGTTTGAGACCTATAATATAACTTTTTTAAGACAAATATTCCAAGAGATTAAGAGTTATAATAAGAAGAGTCTTTCTTTATTTATATAGGTCTTGTTTGGCAACCGATTGATTGTATTTAGCTGTTAGCTGATTCTATCGGTTGATTTGACCAGTAGATTGTATTAGTTGTTTGTTAGAGATGTTTGGTAAAATTAGCTATTTAGTATTATTTGTTGATGTGTAAAATGACTTTTGAGGGTATGGTTTAAAAAAATTATAAGGGCATGAATATTATATTTCTTCGTATTTCGTTAAATATTCTTATAAGAATTTAGATTTTAGATATTTAATTTTACAAAATTAAGTTTATAACTTTAATAATTATTGATTTTTAACTTACTTATATTAAGATAAAGATGAAAAGTTAGTGAAATCGTTGCGACTAGAAGTTGTTCTAAGTTTAGCTGTCTGGATAAATCAGCTGACTATTTATCTTGTTACTAAACAAAACTTTCAGCTGTTTGAAAATCAAACAACTTTGAACAGCTGAAAGACAACGAATTAGCTAAAAAATAGCTGTTCTCCAAACACAACCATAGTCTAACAATACTACGTAATTTAGATTTTTGTTATCTCCATGTGTCATATAGCTTAAGGCTATAAAATGATATCATTTTATTAAATCAATTTGAATATAATTTTTATAGTTTTAAATTAAAACTAAATTATTAAATTCAATTATAAAATAAAATAATAATTAATTGTACAAAATTAATGTATTTTGTTAAATAAATTTGAATATAATTTTTAAAATTAAAATTGTAAATAAAATTTTAAGTTTAATTATAAAATAACAATAATAATATTATAGAATTTTGATGTAATATAATAGGCTGTTAAATTGTTCAAACTTGTATCTTAATTTAATTAAAGATTGATTTATTAATTTAGAATAAACTTAATTTGGCAACCTTAATTACAAATAAAAATAGTGAATGGTTGTGGAAATTTGGAGAGTGTAATACACGGTCTTGGCACGAGAGTGGCGGAACAAAATCCTTAAATTGCTTTGCCAATAATTAGCAGCTGCGGGCATTTAAAGACAGAAATGCCACGTCAGATTAGCGCGAATCTGTGAGAGATCTCTGGAACATGTTTGAGTGACAGCAGCGTTCCGCATTTGAAGACAGACAGTCGAATGAAAGCGGGTTTTTGGGGCGAGTGGACCCCACCACAGAAGTTAAACGTAAGCCTCCCGGAGAAGCTCCCAGAGAGGATCGAACTCGCGACCTTTCGCTTACGAAGCGAACGCACTACCACTATGTTATGGAAGCTCTCGCCCCTGGACTCGAATTCTTATAGCAGAATTTGAAATAACGATTGAAACCCTTGTTAGGTTTGGGGTTTAGGGTTTTAGAAATCCATGGAAAAGCAGATGAGAAGAAGAGAGGAAAAGTGGGCATAAAATGTGCGGAATCGCTCTGATCGTCTCTGGCGTTCGAATCGGCCTACCTACGGATTCACCGATTCCAACTTCCGGTGCGGAGATAATTAACTTTACAAATAGATCCGACCTCTGCAATCAGGCCTTGTTCTCCGTCGATGATCTCAAAGCAGCTCTTCTGAGACGAGGTCCCGACAGTTTGGGCACCAAAACGCTCACTCTTGAATCTAGGATTTCGACTCCGATTGATTATCTAGAAAATCGTTGTGCTGAATTGCGTTTCTTTGGAGCCACGTTGCAGTTGAGGGGACTCGATGCTGTGGTTCAACCATTTGAAGATTCCTCTGGGAACATCCTTATTTACAACGGTATATGTTTCCTTGTCTAGTTTTCAAGTTTTGCAGTGAGTAATTTAGTCTCCTATGTTGGTACTGATAATTCATTTGTTTTATGACTAAAAGGTGAAATCTTTGGAGGAGTTCATGTTGATAGTGATGGTAATGACGGTGACGTTCTTTTGCATAAGCTGGGGAAGTGTTGCTCTTGCAGTTCCAGTGAACATGAAACTGCGTGCTCTACTAATGAACAGGGCCGGGATTCGATTCCCCATGTTCTTTCTTCAATTAAAGGGCCTTGGGCGGTAATTTATTGGCAGGTGATTGTGGTTGATAGGACTAAGAATCTGTTAGGTTGATTTGGTTTGGTGTTTGTATGATGATGTTTTTGAGAGTTTGCAGTATAAATCAAGGACATTGTGGTTTGGTCGAGATGCATTTGGTAGGCGGAGTCTTCTTGTTCATTGGCCAACTGAGAGTGACAACCGCCTTTTGCTATCATCTGTATCACCAAGTTCTTCTCTGGAGCAGAACTCTGGTATATAATACTTGGTAGAACATTTCTTGTTGTGAACTGAAATGTTTCAAAATTAAGTAATAGAATGCAGTTAATTTGACACAGACATGGAAGTTGAAAATGGAGCAGATGTCAACTTTTGGGAAGAGCTTTCATGTGGGATATACAGCTTGTCTCTTGATACTCGAAAGATTCATGGATGGCTCACTGGTCAAGTCAAAAGACATGGATGGACCAATTCTACATTGATGGAATTGATTAAATGGGATAGATTGTCTGTTGAACCCCAGCCAGTAGTGTTTCATTCTTCTCACTGTAAGAGTCAAATAGTTACAACATTACTTGCATTTAGCTTGTCAGATAGATCATAAAAATTAGGGCTGCTACTGCCATTTTACAACTTAAAATTGATATGTAGCAATAATTTATTCAGCAATGACATAATCCATTTTCATTGGTCAGGTGATTATCATGTAAAGAATTGTTCTGAATCTTTAGCTTTCTTTTCCAAAGAGGGAAAACTTAATTCTTGGCTCATTTTCTTGTCAGCTCAGAATGTGTTGCTTGCTTTAAGGAAATCAGTGATGCTGCGCACTTCATTCCATACAAATTTTCAGGTATGGAATCAATATGAAATAAAGTCTACTTTGTTAAATTATGCTGTTAGAGGATCTATGTACTAAACAATCTATTACATGTTAGAAGCACCTATGGAATATTTCATTCTTTTCTGTTAAATTGTGATCACTTACATGGCTCATTAGATTAACATCAACAAAAGTTAGTTTGCTTGTTTTTGATTGGCACTTTTGAAAACATTAACAAAAGTTAGTTTGCTTGTTTTTGATTGGCACTTTTGAACATATTATATGTTTTGGAATTGTGGCTTAGGCAGTAAAATCAGAAAGCAGACAAAATGATATTGGTCCTGTGGCAATTCTCTTTTCTGGTGGACTGGATTCAATGATACTTGCAGCACTATTGAATGAATGTTTAGATCTCAAGTGTGAGTGTTTCTTTGATGCTAGCTTTATCTTTTATGTTTAGATCTCAAGTGTGATTGTTTCTTTGATGCTAGCTTTATCTTTTAATTTTCACTTGTATCTGTTCCTCTGGATAATTGAAGTTTTGAATGACCTCTTAATTTATAAGAACTTTTGCTATACACTCAGATTAAAGGATTCCGTTTCCATTCTTCAAATCCATGACCATGAGCAAAAAGGAGAAAAACAGTGTGAAAAAAGTCACCTGAAGAGAAGCACATAAAAGATAGAAAACGAACCTTGGATATAACATGAATTTGATCTTAAACTTTATTTTGCTGATTTGTTCAGCTAGTTAGTTATGATTGGTTATTCTGATTTATACTTGCTTTTGACAGATGGAATAGATTTGCTTAATGTGAGTTTTGATGGTGAATGTGCTCCTGATAGAATTTCAGCAAAGGCAGGGCTGCAGGAACTCAGAAGACTTGCACCACTGAGAAGGTATGAAGTCAGATATTTGGATCCAATACCACACATCTAGGTCATTCTTAAGATCACCATACTTTATTTTTAGAACATTTAGATTTAGTTCTGTGAGCTGTGTATCTGCTAGTGTTATCAGAAATTCATTTAGTGGGTTATCATGAGGCTTCTTTATAATATATACTATTAGATTGTATTTTTCTTTGCAAATATAGGATAAATGGTGAAAGGTCTAAATTGAATTTTAAAACTCCTCATCTTATTTCTGAATTGCAATTTAAGTGTTTTATTATCTTCATCTAGCAGAAAAGGAAAGAGGTCCTTTTAACAATCTTATAATCTTCTGTTTGTGTATCCTCTATGTTGATAGCATGTATGGTTGAAATGCAGGTGGAACCTTGTAGAGATTGATGCTGACTTGTCAAGTTTGACTGCTGAAATGAAGCATGTCATGTCTCTCATTAAACCTGCAAAGACCTACATGGTGACCAGCTTTCTTCTATTGATATTGATTCCGCTACTTGTTTGTATTTTACGGTGTTCTAGTTTTACCCATTATGGCATTCAAAACAGTCTCATTGTTGACATTTATAAGGTTAGAATGTTAGTGTTTGGGTAATCCTTTAACGATTGATAATCGTAATTCTTGCCCTTGGAACTCCAAATCAACTTGGTTGTTTAACATCTTATCTAACTCCCTTTTTGTTTATGTCATTTTTTCTCATAAACTTTCTGAGGCAAAAAGTTACTCTCATCATTCCAGGACCTGAATATAGGAACTGCGTTGTGGCTTGCAGCAAGTGGTGAGGGTTGGGTTTATGAAGGTACTAACAATATCAACAATGAGAATCAACAACGCTTTAGATACAAGTCTGAGGCCAGGATTGTTCTTGTTGGTTCTGGCGCTGATGAGCAGTGTGCTGGCTACGGGAGGCATAAAACCAAATACAGATGTGGAAGGTACCATTTAAGCTGATGAATTATAGAGAGAGTTTTTGTCCTTTTTCATATTTCCAATGGCTGACTTTTATCGTCATGCTTCCACAGGCAGTTATTTTCCTACAGTTAGAATTTCATTGGACATTGGTGTCTGTGGTTGATACTGAAGTGATTACATTGTTTAACTTCTAGCTAAGTGTCTTGAAAGGAAAACTTTTTCGTTTTGTCTTTTTCTTCTTCTGTGTGGTAAGCGAATGTGAAATAATTTTCCTTCTGGAAAGACATAGAAGTTTATCCAAGTGCTGACAGGCAAAATCCTTGTCAAAAAGCATAGAACGTATGCACCCCCCTTGGATGTACCCTCGACAAAAGGATTGTGTGCCTCTGGATGATATTGCTTGGATGTAGGGAAAACGCATGGTAACTGCCGTAAAAGCTTCTTTGCCAATCGCTGCAGTGGTTGATTATTACCAACCTTCAGTGGTTGATTATATTTTTCCACCGTAGGACACAATTAATTACTTGTAGAAGTTTTGTTTCTTCAAATCCGTGATATTGTAACAGCAATTAATTTTATAGGGCCCTTTGAAGCTCAAAAAAGCTTGAGTTGTTTCTTTGTGTAGTTGCTTATCAGAGATATTTCCCCAAGATACCTATGACATGTAAAACTATATTTTAATTAAGTATAAGGAAATCAGATGGTGACTTTGGAGCAATAATTTTTCATTTGTTGTATTCATTCTTGTTATCTGCTGTTGTTAGTTGGCGCGGGCTTCATGAGGAAATGAAGTTGGACATGCAGAGGATTTGGAAACGCAATATGGGAAGAGATGACAGATGCATTAGCGATAATGGGAAGGAGGTATTACCTCAAAAGAATTCTTGGAAGTACAGCCTTTATCCTTTACCTCTTTCCTTATTTGATCTTTTTTTTTTTCCTTGACTAGGCTAGATTTCCTTTCTTGGATGAAGATGTAATTAGGACTCTTCTTGATATTCCTTTATGGGAGGTAGCCAACCTTGACCAACCTAGTGGAACAGGTGATAAGAAGATTCTGAGAAAGGTTAGATCTGGTTTCATTTCTCTATCTTGTCTTCTCAATTTCATGGACACTGTAATATGTAAAGTGGATCCTTGTGTTTTTGGCTTTATCACCTATGTTATTTAAAGGTTAGTCTCCTTCTTGGACACACCAGATCATCTGTTATGGGAGTTATTAAATGCCTACCCTTAAAATTTCCACATTAATGGTTTGGTTTAGATGAATTGTAGTCAGTGATCTGGTCAATAAAACAGTGGGTGGTGTTGGCTATTAAGGTGCACCTTTTCCGTTTTTAACTTTGACATTCTTTAATTTATTGTTATGGACCTTATGGTGAGTTCAGTCCGTATAACTTCCCTGTCATATGTTTTGAAGGTTGCACGGATGCTTGGTTTATGTGAAGCAGCTGTTCTGCCTAAAAGAGCAATCCAGGTTTGTGTTACTCCGCATTCCTTTGCTCTGTATGCACCTTGAGTAGGAAAGACCCTAATTAGATTTTTCTTAGAGAACTAAATGCTTTATAGTTTGGTAGTCTGGTAAGCGAGATGAAAGTATTCTGAAGCTCGGATACTCCTCTTTGTTGCTGCTTTGAATGCTTACATTAAGTTTAGTAGTTAGATGTATAAATCTCTCAAAATTTACTGGTGTAGTTTGGTTCGAGGATTGCAAGGGAATCTAATCGCAAGAACTTTGGAAGTAATCGAGCTGCGAACCAGGCATCCGCAGGAAGTGTAGCAATTACATAGTATAATGATTATGCAAACACCATGATATAAATGTAACCATAAAAACCACCATAGCCTGATGCTGCAAAAACCAGATGGACTACCTACAGGGATGTGTACCCTTTCTCCCAGATGTTGACTGGAATGTTTTGGCCTTTGGGTAGTGATCGGATGGCTGATACTGGGATGATGAGCAAACGCCAGGGGCATTATTTGTGTGCATTTCATATCACTTCTCACCATTTTTATTCATAAGCATCACCAGATTTTGTACTGTTCTATTATTTTTATTAGCCTTAAAGAAGAATCTGGACAGTGGATTGTTCTGTGCAGTTGAATTACTACTTAGTCATGCTTTGTCCATGATTACTTTGGCATTGGCCTGTCTTTAGGTTCCTCATTGTAACTAAAACTATAGATTCTATTTTTTAATTCTCTATGATATTCACCTTTTACAAGTTTTTCGACGAATCTATTGTCTTCTGAATTCTGTGCACATTTCTGAACTCTTTCTGAAAGATTGAATTGGATATGTGGAGAGCAATGGAATGGAGTACTGGGAAGATGCATCAGATATTCAAAGTCTACTCAAAACCTGAGCCCTGAGAACAATTATTTCCTGCAATAACAAGTTACTGGTATAGTTTTATGATCAGAAATGGACAAACCTGAAACAGCCAAAGGCTGTTCAGGATCATGTTCATGTGCATTCATAGGTTTCCTACATTAACAAGTTACTGGTGTAGTTTTATGATCAGAAATGGACAAAACTGAAACAGCCAAAGGCTGTTCAGGATCATGTTCGTATGCATTCGTAGGCTGTTCCAGGATCATGTTCATGTGCATTCATATGGGATTTAATTGTCCCCCATGTGTTGTCATCTTTGACGCTTGTCGATTCAGAATACTGATATTTTCTGCAAGACAATCGAACACAAGAATCCACCGTACACTGGACCTGACTAAGAGGAGTGTGGCGCCTTTTTTACTTCATTTTGAAGTAACGTAGTTTCTAGGTTCTTAGAATTTATGGTTTTTTAAAATTTTTGAAAATAATTTTTTTGCACTTTTTAATTTTAAAAAACATCCTTTTTAGACTTTTATTATAAAATAACGATAAAAACATGTGATATAAGTAGTTCAACGACCACACCACCACCATTTAATATGAGGCTGAATTTGGATCTGGATTACGGTAGAGATAAATATTTATCCACCGCAGTTTTTAAATATAGTTAAATTTTTGGATCTGCGGTGAACAATCGGAGGTTGTAGAAAATTATGGTGTCATCGTAGAAATTCATAAGCAGAAAGAGAGTTCCAGGAGGAAAGTATTTCTGCAATAGAAATTTTACTTTCCATTAATAACGTTATGATAATTATTATTTTTCATTATATCCTTAACTAATAGAAAGCAAGTCTAATGTAACGTTTTTTCTTACTTTAATTTAATATTTTTTATTTATAATTTAAATTTATATGACTAATAATATATTTTTATGAAATGTTTTATTTACTAAATTTATTTTATTTAT
>JAOQMS010000001.1:1435890-1460196 GCA_027563885.1 Erythroxylum longipes | reverse complement strand
GGCTATTTTCGTCTTTTCTTGATCTTGTCCTTCGGACAAGAATTTCTGTACCTCAGTTTTGGAAGGAACAAAAATTTATGTCCTTGTCTTCTGAAGACGGAACGAAAATGGGTGAGGACAGCAAGCAAACAGGACGAAGGACAGAACTTTTACGTCTTTGTCCACTGTCCTCACCCCTGAGGACACTAACCAAACGCAGGGTAAGATTACTAGTTAATGATTGATAAAGTTTGATGGATTCGCTTTGTGAAACAAGAAGTTCCGGTCCTCGAGGTATACTATCAATTACTTGACAGTTGTAATTATTGTACATTTAAAATTGTGTTTGTATGCATATAAAAATAATTAAATAATAATAATATGTCTTAGCTAATGTTTTAAAAATTAAACTTATTTTATTGATAAGTTTAATTGTCTATTCAAGATTAGGTTTTCATTAAATTAATATATAATAAAGATAGAATAAACTTGAAGAATTTAAAATTAAATTTAAGAAACATATTATTATTTATTAAATTTTAATAAAAATTTTATATAAAAATTAATTAGTTTATTTTAATTTATAAAAATAATTAATTAATTGGATAATTAGTAATAAAAATTATTAAAATAAATTTAACAGAAAATTTAATTATTTAAAATAAAAATTTAATTATTGGTGTTAACTGATAAACTTGGCCTGGGAATATGCTAACTTGGGATGAGATCCAAGCAAACCGAGACAACCAACCTGTCGGTCACATTTTTCTGTACGAGCAGTGTATGTGATATCCTAAATCAATGGACCCAAAAGTTGACCTTATCGCTTGCTTTAGTGTTATATATATATATATGTATATATCTTTTGATATATAGAATTTAAGTAGACCATTTTCAATTGCGTCCATTATTTATTGCAAGTACTTTTTTCTTATTTAATACATACATAAACCTTTATATTTAGAATTGTTAATAAAACTAAAATAAATTTAACTGATATATAAAAATTCAATAATTAAAATTTAAATAACATAATTTAATTAGGTATGAATCAATATTTTTTAAATTAACTCAAAATTAATAAATCTCGATTTAATTAAATAAATAAATAATTTAAAAATATAAAAAAATTTATTTGTAATCGATCTACTTTCCCTTTTTTAGAGAAAATATGTCTATAATAAATTTTCTCCTTAATTTTTCCATTTTATTAATAAATCTAATGATTAAAAACTCAAACGTTTGATCGGTTTAACCGTAAAATCCTTGAATCATCCAAACATTTACTTTAATAGACTTTAATAACTCTTGTTGTTAAAAACTGGTCAGTTTATTAATTAATTAGTCAATTCTTGTAAATTAATGAGTTCTTATAAATCAAAATTAATCAATTAAATTTGGATTTAACAATTTCCTTTTCGATTAAATTTAAATTATTCGATTGATAGAAACAATTTCTTTCCATTATATTTTAATTCTTTAAATTTATTTAAAATTTAACCGATTTTATGACAATTTAATACTAGTTGAACCTTTCAAATTTTAAACTTTTTGTTTTACCTGTTTAACTTTTGGTCTGGTTTTAAAAACATTGAATAAGGGTGTTTGGTTGATGGGTTTGTGAAGGGTTCAATAGGTATGAAATTAACAAAAAAGTAGTTGGTTATATATTATTATTACAGGGACAGTATTATGATATCCAACTTTCAGGTATTGCTCCATACACCTCAAGCATGAGTGAAATGTCAATCATTCCTGAGTGACACTTCCTTCATCATTTTTTCATCTTTTATAATTAAATACAATATAATTAATTAAAATATAATTAATTAAAACAATATTACAATATAATTAATTAATTAATTAATTAAAATATAATTAGTTAATTTAATATTACTATATAATTAATTAATTATATTATATATTTTTAGCAATTAAATATAACTAAGTAAAATATATTAAAATTTAATGTAAAACAAAATTTTAATAAACTTTTATTTCTTAATATTTTTAACGGATCAACCACTATCAATAATAATAGTAATTATTCCTTCATTATAACTAACCATCATAATTATAATAGTTATATTCATTTTCATTCCTATTATTATTATTATCCAATTTGAACCAATCGCCTTTCATTATAACTAACCATCATAATTATAATAATTATATTCATTTTCGTTTCTATTATTATTATTATCCAATTCGAACCAATTGCCTTGTAAACCTTCTTTCTTTTCAAAATAAGCAATTTGATTGTTTAAACTTTTTCTCCATTGGAGCTTTTCAAAGAAAAAGTAAAGATTCTCATTCTGTCTTCTTTTTGCCTCTCAATTTGACCTATGTAATTTTAATTTAAAGTTTTAATTAAATAAAGGTTGTGTTTGGTGAATATATAATTTAAAATTGTCATTTGCAAATATAATAATTATCAATATATTTCTAAATGTAACTGGAAAATATTATTTATATTCCTAGAAGTTTTTTTTAAATGATAATTTGATTAATTTCATAAGCTTCTTAATTAATTAATTAATGTATTTATTTTTTATTTTTATGTTAGTCATTCGGAAACAACCTTTGTATTAGTTAGTGGTAAGGTTCGACATTACTGGATCTCCCAAGGCCTCGAGTTTTAGCAAGATTTTTATTGAGCTGTTGTTGTTGTTATTATACAAACATGATGATACCTAGTTAACTTCACTTATAATTATTTTTAAATTTAATATTAAATATTTTTAAAAATTTATTCAAAAATACAATTTAATCAACACAATAATCTTTTTCTTGAAATTAATGATACCATAAATAAAGAGTAAAAACTAATTTTGTTACCTAGTTTTTTAATTATATATAATTTTATTTTTAATAGAATAAATATTTTGTATTGTTATGCTAAATTTAAAATTTTAAAATCTAAAACGTTCAAAATAATGTAAAAATAAAATTTTATTTAGATATTTTTATAAATTAATTTTTAATTCATGAAAGTTGATAAAACATATTTATTAATCTATTAATTCGAATATATTGAAATTAACTTATTATTAATTTAGATGTAATAAATTTCCATATTGACCCTCACCTAACCTTTTTATTATCAAACAGTCCTTCACGTTTCGCTTTCTCTCTGCGTCTCTGAAACGCAACAGTCTCGTCACTCACTCTCTCCTCCGCTTAGATTCTGATCTTCAGGTAATCTACCGAGCCCTACTTTTCAGATCCAAGCTCAGAATTTTACGATTTCTTTAACTAACTTAGGCACTTAGCTCGTATTGCTTGTCGCTTCAATCATTTTGTGGATTGATGGTTTGTGTGTTGTTTTAGATCTCCACCTTTAGGGTTCTGGTCTTATTGATTTTGTAATCTAGGCGTTTGTGTGAACTGATACGTTTGCTGATAGTTCGATTTGGGAGGGGAATTTGTGTTTATGGTGTTCTATTTCAGCGTTGGTGAAATTGAGAATTGTTTTGATTGGGATTCGACGAGTCTAGTTGAAAATGTGCAGCCTTTTGTGTTTTTTGCTAAAGTAAGTATATTTTTTGGAATTGAGGATATACCCGGGGTCTCCGATTCTTGTTGGTTACTTCTAGATGTGTCTCGCTATCGAGATTAATTTCCAAAGAATACAGTGCATTCTGTTGCTTTTGTGATCTGTTTCTATGCAGTGGGAAACTAGATATCTGCATATTTCAGATCCGTCTAAAACTACTACACGTGAATTAGCTTGAACCCAGCCCTGCTTCCCTTTCTAATGGAAACTTAACTGAGGGAGAGGGATGGAAGGGATAATTTACTTGTTTGGGAATTGAACTGAGAGAAGTTTGTGTGATGTTTCTGCATCAAACGTGATGTTTCTGCATCAAACTTTTTCTCAGGATTTTATTCTTTTCTCTTGGATCCTGCAAAGTAGGCATCTACCTGAACTTCTGCTGAGACATTGTCATTTTATTCTTAGTTTCATCATTTTTTTTTTCCCCTCCAAACATCTTTGAATTCAGAGTTTAACGAGAAGATACAACATGGGTCGTGGAGTCAGCAGTGGTGGTGGTCAGAGTTCATTGGGCTATTTGTTTGGAAGTGGTGAAGCTCCAGCTCCTGCTGCAAACAAAGCCCCCGCTGCTCCAAGCGAGAACCAGACTGTAAACAGTGCACCACCCTCCAAGCCTGCCATTTCTCCTCAGCCAGTTGATATTGCTAAACAAATCCCTGCTGGTATCAACAGCAGTTCTTCAAACAATTATCTCCGTGCAGACGGACAGAATACTGGAAACTTTATCACGGTGTGATATTTCAAAACTGCGCTAGTGCATTTTGCTGGTTGCATACAGTTTTCTTGTTCTTTGATGCTTTGATAACTAATTTTATTGCAAAAGTCGTCAAGTCTGCTAAATCTGTTTTTGGAATTCAAAGTGCTATAGAACATGACTTCTAATTATTGGTGTATTTTGTTTAAAAGATGGCTTGTCTTTCTTTTTGTGATTAGATGGTAGTTCCTTTTTAATAGTTCGTGACTTTCTGGATTTGGGAACTAGAATAAACCTAAATCTCTGCTGAAATACAACAATGTTTACTTACCAGAAGAATTTGGCATGTAGATTAAAGCCATCCGTGACTATTTTACTCTCTAATTTATTCTCGTGCCTCTAGTTAAGGTGCTCTCTTTAGCCGTGGGTTGGTAGGAAATGGTTTGTCATGTGGTGGTTTGTCCAACGTTTTTGCTTTTCATGTGTGAAACCTTTTTCTGATAGATGGTTCACTAACCCTAACGATTATTTTACTGGATCTAGGATCGACCTTCGACCAAGGTTCACTCTGCCCCTGGTGGTGGATCATCTCTGGGTTACCTCTTTGGTGGTGGTGGTAGTAACTAATATATGCCTCTGTGTCATCATTATGGTGTTAAACTTGTTGATTTTTATGAGACGTGTCATCAGAATTTTTATCTTAATGAATGTAATCTTGTGGATCAAGTGATTGTAATATGGGGGGTGTTTCATTGTCTTTTTGGTTTATTGAATGAAAAGCACTGGATTCATCTACGGAAAGGCTCGTCCTGGCATTCATCTGATTCATAGATCCCATCTATTCTAAGTGTTATTAGAGCTATAACTTCCAGTTTGTCGCCAGTTTGTTTGAACAAAGGAATTTAAAATATAGGATAGTATGAGTAAAAAAAGGAACTTGTTAGATGATTTTCAGGGGCTACAATGCGCATTTAGGGGTTGGAAGTTTCAGATCAAAATACAAGAAAATGTGATCTGCTTCAGAATGCAAATGCCAGGGTTCGTAACCAATATGACATCATACTTGCTCACGAGGGAAGGTTAAACCTAGAATAATGTTTTAGAGATTGGACGGCTGAAAGAAAAGATTTAAAGGTTTAATAAGAAATAAGAAGAAAAAATATAGTATAAAATAAAATTCTAATAATTTTTAATATAATAAATTTAATTGAATTTAACATAAAATTTAAAGAAATCTAAAATTTGAAGTTTATTTAAAAAATTCAATAGAAAAGTCTATAACTTTATACCAATTTTTTTATTAATATCTTTTAAATATATTTTGTATAGTTTAAATATTATTTTTAATGAGTTTGTAAATTATCTTAAATAAAGTTACTTAAATATAATAATTAATAATTTAATTTATTAAACAAATTTGTGATAAAATAATAATTATTTTTAACAATAATAATTTAAAATTTTTTAATTAAAATATAAGAAAATAAGTAAACAACTTAAATTTTGACAAATATAATTTATTAGTAAATAAAATTTTTTAACATTTTTAACTTTTAAGGATAAAAAGAGTAATTTATTTTTAATAATTATAATTTAAAATAAAATTTTAATTTAAATATAAAAGATAAATAAATAATATAAAATTTGAAAATATAACTTATTAATTAAATTATATTTTAAAAAAATCATTAAAAAATTAAAAATTTTGTGAATTATTAAAATCTCAATTTTCTCTTCATTTTATTTTCTTAAAACTCACTCAAATCTTTCTATAACATTTAAGTTTTATTCATATATTCATATATATTTTATATAAATACGTGGACGGAATTTAATAGAATATGAGAATACATTATAATTAAACATTGACAATGACCGGAGGATGTGGTTTTGTGACTTTGTCAGCGTAACCTTGTGCTGAATCCACGTGTTTACAAAGATCACTTTTTTCAGTCTGACAGATTTTAACGCTTATTACTTTATTTGACAACCGGTTTTCTCAAAAACAAAGAAAACATCTTCGTCGGCTTGTTCTGAAACCAGAGAAACCGTATGGTTTCCTGGAGAGTTATGTTACTTTTAACATTTTTAAGAATCTCCAAACTTGTTGTCTCGTTCAAACAGAATCCAAACCAAACCAAACTAAACTAAATCAAACCAAACGAAACCAATCTCTTACTTGGAACTAAAACAGAAAGTAAGCAACCTGAAACATTTAGTTACATTACATACACACACACATTTATGATGTGCCAACCAAAAGGCCATATTTAGTCTACGAACATGCGATGAAAAATAGGTTGTAATAATGGAGAGTGACGGTGTTGGTTGTTGTTATAGGACGGCGCCGTACTATAATTGGCAGCCTTATTCTGCTGCTGCACTGTACCAGATATTACAGTCAGTCTGAATCTCTTGCGTCCTGCATCGTTCTGCGCTGTGTGTACTCACTTAACTTGTACACAGCCATCGCATCAAATCGTGTTCAGGTTCAGATTCTCCATGCCGGTTCTCTTCTCCAACCTTCTACCCTAAAACGACGTCATTTTATTCAGGAAAGCCTTTTGTACGCGTCATTCATTATTATATTTTTTCTTCCTGTTTTTTATTTTTTTCTATATTTTATATGAAAATATCTTGCAATGTACTTGTACCAAAATCAAAGTACATTATGTATATTTATTTTATTATTAATGTGATATTTTTATTTGATAATAAATTTAACAATCACTTCTGAACCAACTTATTTTATTTAAATTATATCAATAAATTTGAAAATAAATTATATGTATTTATCAACATTTTAAAAATTGAACTTGAAGTTAAAGCAGTAAGACAAGAGATTTAAAGTTTAAAAAGTTCAATCAGTATTAAACTCTCAGAAAACAGCTAATAATTAAATAAAATTAAATAATTTAAAATATGATCGAAATAAATTGATCTTACTGATAGAAAATTTTAAAGTTTAATTAAAAATAATACTATTAAATAATTTATTTTAAATTAGTTTATTAAAACCAATCAATTAATTGATAAATTAATAGTTTGTTAATAGTAAGGATTTTTAAAGTAAATTAAACAACAAAATTAGAAAAATTAGCTGGCTGAGTTTTTTAATTATCGATGTTTTTAATAAATAAATAAAAATATATTAATTTATTTTTTAGTAATTGATAATGATATTTATCAATATTTTTAAAATTTAATTATTTAAATTATCAAATTTTAAGTTGTATTATAATGAAGATTTTGACACTAAAATTGCGTTCTTAGCCTTCTAAGTTTTGATTCAACCCTTGAAATTATAATGTAAAGATAGCGATCCGTTTGTATCTATCAAACATTGTTTGGAAGAGAAGACAAGTCAATGTCGTCCTTTCTGATACGTCGTCTTGTTTCCTTTTCACAATTTGTCAATTATGTATACATATATATCCTCTCCTATGCTTTAATTTCATAAATTAAAAAAACACTTGCTTTATATATAATCCATCAAGTGGAGGGTTTTATATAGAATTGAACGGTGAAGAATTAATGAATATTTTTTTTATAGCAAGAGGGACCGATGTCTCTATCAATAATTAAAAAATCAAATCATAAAAATTTATTAAAATAATCATTTTATTATTTTAAACTAATTAATTTTATAAATTAATTAAATTTTATTTAATAATTTTCAATTAATATTTAAAATTTGAAAATAATTAATATTTTAAAAATTAGACCGGTGAGACAAGAGTTTTATCATTTAAGAGGTTCAATTCATGTTAGACTGTCGTAACATTAATTAAAGATTCAATAAAATTTAAAATTTTAAAATCTGATTGAAGTAAAAAAATTTTAAGAATTTAAAGTTTAATTGGAAAAAATTGTTAATTTATTTTTATTTATAAGTATTAATTAATTTATAAAATTGATATATTAATTAATAAATTTATTAGTTTTTAACTTTTAAAGTAAAACTAAATGGGTTAAATTTTTTAATGCTTTAAATAATAAATAAATATTAAAAGTGTTAAATAATTATTTTTATTTTATTAATTTAATTTTTAATAAAAAATTTAAAATAAATTTTTAATCAAAAATTTAAAATATTAGTCTCTATCATCATTTCAGTGATTACTCATCAGTTGGATTTGCAGACTAGGAGGAGCTGTAGTGATGATAGTGATGAGTAAGAAAAGCAACACAACACCAAAGTACCCACGTGAAGTCGTGAACATCCTGCAAGCGAAAACCTTCTTTTTTCCCGTATCAACCGAAGAACAATTACATCATCAGCGTACTAAATTTTATGCAGACAAACTTGGATTAAGTGAGGTTACGGGTTTAAACCCCCTTATATATGCAATCTTTTAAAATTTAGAGTCAGAGTTTTACTTTTTTACAAGGAAATAACACCTATTAGATGAAAATAAGCACTTATTTATTGTAATTTTCAAACGTAATCACATATTTAGGTTTTCAATCAACAACAGCAGGTCAGAGAAAATTGCGGTGCTACCACAGAAATAGATAAACATAAAGGAGGCTGCGGTAGGAAACTACTTATGCGGTGAAAATTTTACTTTCCAATAATAATCTCATGATATTTTAGTAGTTTCTATTATACCCTTACTTAATTAATAGAAGGAAGTTTTTGTCAATAGTATTTAAGTAAGGTGAAATATTTTATTTACTAAATTTATTTTATTTATATTTTCTTATTTTAATTTAATATTTTCTTATTTATAATTTCAATTTTATATGACTAATAATATATTTTTAAATTATTTATACAACAATTAATGGTTTATTAAATCAATAGACTTTTTAGTTATTTTATCTTTTTTTAGCAATCGCAACCACACTTATTAAACACTTATTTTTATGTTTCAGTAGTTACCAAAACAGTAATCTCCAATACATAAGCACTTATTGAAAATAAGTATTTATTATTTCAGCAGGTTAATTTCAGCAAATTATCAACCGCCACCACTCCCTCAAACTAAGACTTAAGTTATAAATAGCTTAAATGTATCTTCCTATAGTTAAGACTTATCTAAGATACATCGTGAATTAAAAAAAAAAAAAGCACACAATCGCACGGCTAAGATCGACCTGCGAATGACATCACTGTCAAATTGCTTCCCTTTCAAAACAATATATGATGAATTTGGAACAAATTCACTTTTTCACGATTTATATTCCTCGGGAAGGTAGTGTTGTGTTCACCGTCACTAAAAGTCTAGAACACCATATCTCAATACTCTCTAGGATTTCAACTACGGTTAATTGCTTAAACTATGGTTGAAGTTGAATTGAATCTTTCTCTAACTCTCCACTTACTATTTAACCACTCCTCCCCCCACGCTTCGTTTCTTGAACCTTTCTAGCCAACTTTCTCTCCTGTTATATAAAGATTCGAGCTTTCTTTGTTTCGACAGGTAGAATTCCTTCAAAGCTTCTTTAACTTCTTTTTTGTGCCTTTTTCTAAAATACCCAATTAAGGAAATCCAAAATGGTGTCTGAAAGTCATCTTCTTTTTGTTCCTGATTTGGTGGGTGTGGGTGGTTTTGAGTTTTTTGCCTGGGTGTTGGCTTTTGTTGCTATGTTTGCTTTGTGGTTGTCTCCTGGTGGGCTAGCATGGGCACGAGTTCGTCCAAAGTCTTTGTCTGCTATTGCTGGTCCTTGTGGTTTGCCTTTGGCTGGGTTGTTGAGTGTGTTCTCCGGATCAATACCACACCGTGTTCTCGCTAACCTTGCCGAGAGATTCAAAGCCAAGCGTTTGATGGCCTTCTCTGTGGGTTTCACTCGGTTTGTGATTTCAAGTGACCCTGAAACTGCCAAGGAAATGTTGAACAGCTCCGCTTTTGCTGATAGGCCCGTGAAAGAGTCGGCATACGAGCTGCTTTTCCATAGGGCAATGGGTTTTGCACCGTACGGTGAGTATTGGCGCAACTTGAGAAGAATCTCATCGACTCATTTGTTTAGTCCCATGAGAATAGGTGCTTTCGAACCTTTTAGACGTGAAATGGGTATAAAGATAGTTGAGGAGGTTACAGATTCCATGTCTACAGTTGGTCAAGTTGAGGTTAGAAAGTTGCTTCATTTCGGATCTCTGAACAATGTAATGATGACCGTCTTCGGCAAAAGCTACGGGTTTAACGATTACCAAGATGGTTTGGAGCTTGAGAACTTGGTCAGTGAAGGCTACGAGTTACTGGGCATTTTCAACTGGAGCGATCATTTTCCTGTTATTGGCTTGCTTGACTTGCAAGGTGTGAGGAAGAGGTGCAGGAACTTGGTCTCAAAAGTTAATGTTTTCGTCGGAAAAATCATTAATGAACACAGAACGAGAAGGGAGTCGGAGACTTCGAAAGTTGGTAGTACAGGTGATTTTGTCGACGTATTACTTGATATGGAGAAAGATCAAAAGCTCAGTGACTCAGATATGATTGCAGTTTTATGGGTAAGTTTATATTATTATTCTCTTTATATGCATATCTTGTTAATGGAAGTTATCTGAAGTTTTTTCACTTGTCTTGTGTTCATTGTTTTCCAGGAGATGGTTTTCAGAGGTACAGATACCGTAGCCATTTTGCTGGAGTGGGTTCTTGCTCGAATGGTGTTACACCAAGATATTCAAGCCAAAGCTCAAGCTGAGATAGATGGTGTTGTTGGGAGCTCCAGGTCTGTCTGTGATAGTGATATTCAACACCTTTCTTATCTTCAAGCAATCGTGAAGGAGACTCTGAGGGTTCATCCACCAGGACCTTTACTTTCCTGGGCTCGTTTAGCCATTAATGATGTTCATCTCGGTGGTAGCTTCATTCCTGCCGGAACAACAGCCATGGTCAACATGTGGGCAATCACACATGACAAAGAAGAATGGCCTGAACCAGAGAAGTTCAAACCAGAAAGATTCATGGAAGAGGACGTGAACATCATGGGGTCTGATCTGAGGTTGGCTCCATTCGGGTCTGGACGTAGGGTTTGTCCTGGAAAAGCTCTGGGATTAGCTACTGTTCATCTATGGTTAGCTCAGTTGCTGCAAAACTTCAAATGGGTGTCTTGTGATCAATGTGAAGTGGACTTAACTGAGTGTCTGAAGCTTTCAATGGAGATGAAGAAGCCATTAGTTTGCAAGGCAGTCCCTAGAACTGCTTAACTGGTTTGTCTATTCAAGATCATGGACTTGATTACCTATCTGGTTACTACTAAAGGAAGGGTTTGTAGGGTTTTCTAGGTAGGTAGCTTCCAAGCTTGTAGGGTTTGCTTGCTTCATTTTAAGTTGCTTCTGACCTGTGCTACTTTTGGCTGGACCTGGCTAGATTCTGGTGGATCCAGATTTTTGTGTTCTTGTGTGCGGTGGTGAAGAAGCTGAAGGAATATTATTATTAGTAGTGTGAATCTGCTTTTGTAATATACTCTTGATCCCCTAGCTTTGGCTTGTTTTATTATGTATTTGCATGAAAAATATATTCTAACGTATTTTATGTACATAGTTTGCTTTTAGCATTCCATGTCTTTTCTTTTTACCAACTTTCGTTGATGTCTACCTTGATTTGATGTCTTAGAAATGAATGGAATTGATTGTTTAGGCTTTATAATGCAAGTGAAGGACACAAATATATCATTAACCCAATTTACGTTGAAAGTTGAATGGTTTTGTCGAGAGGAAGTTACATTTGATCATAGAAATGAATGGAATTGATCGTCTTTAAGCGATCAAAGGACATAAATTAGAACATAATGAAACCTGTTTACGTTGGAAGTTGAATGGATTGGTCGAGAAAGAGTTGCAATTTAAGGCACAAAAGGGCACTTGTTGCATGGGAAGTTGAATGGTTTGGTAGGCAATGCAAAAGGGCACTTGTTAAGACCCTTGGAAATAAATTTGTAACTCTTTTTTGAAAATTATGTATATTATATATTTATTAAATATAATGAAATGAACCGAATATGATAAGATCAAGTATATTATATATTTATTTTATAATGAAATGGAATGAATTTTAAAAAGCTTTTATGTTATATTTATTCTATTTTAAATTGTAAAAATAATTCTGATTTAAGAATTTAATATAGAATTTTTAAAGATTAGGGAGGAACTTAAAATAATAAATAATATTTTATTATATTAATTATGAATTATTTCATCATTTTTAAATAATATTTTTTAAATATTATATTTATTTATATTTTATTTTATTATAAATTTTATTAAAAACCTTAACATATATGAGTTTTTAATAGAAAAAAAGGGATTTCCTTATAACGAAATTTTTGTTTCATCTTGTTATTATTTTTGGTTTGTTCTTATGCATATGGCCTATAATGCTTTTATAGATACCTCATACAATTCCACTCTAGGCCTCTTTTTGCCTTTGCACAATGTAACTATTTCATTGCTCATCATCCCATTTACAATATATACTCCATTCATTCACTCGCGCCTTTATTCTCATTCTCCATTTTTTAATATATTTTTTTGGAGTTTTTTTTTTGTTCCTTAGTATAGATTATTCTTTTTTTTTTTAATTTGATGGATCACTTCTAAAGCCTCGTTCCCTCTCTTCCAATTGCTCAGCAAGGATTGGTGATTATTAGAATATAATAAGACTCATGACCATGAGTCTTAGCTTATTAATATCTATAAAGCTAAACTGCTTTTCTTTAACTAATTCATAAAATAATGAATTTGCAATTTAATTAAATTACGTATATAAAGAATTTTAAGTAGTGTTAAGATTGTCAAATCTTAGGCATAGAATTGTATCAATTCTCTAAGAACTAATAGGCTTTCAACTCTTGTTTTTTCTCATAAATAGACAAATAAGCAAATCCAAAATTCCACAACACCATAGTAACAAGAGGGGATCATATCTCTTATACCGATTATGGTGTTTTTATGATGTTTCATTAAATCTTATCCACACATTTACGTAGACTTTACATAAATGTATGAACAAAATTTAATAGAACAGAGTTGAAACAGAGTAAGTAGTACAGAGAATTTGATGGGTAGTACCAAGAGGGTAATTCTAAATATTGCTTCATTGCTCACCTTCCCATTTTCCAATACAACCTCCTTTCATTCACGCCTTTATTCTCATTCTCCATTATATATATATATATATATATATTTGGAGTTCTTCTGTACCTTAGTATAAGAACATTCTTTAATTTGATGGAACTCTTTCTAAGACCAAATTCCCTCACTCCCTGTCTCCAAATGCCTCAATAAGGGTTGTTGATTATTAGAATATAATAGACTCGAGACTATGAGTCTTAAGTTATAATATCTATAAAGCTAAACTGCCTTTCTTTAGCAAATTCATAAAATAAATGAACTTGCATTTTAATTAAATTAGGCATATAAAGAGTACCAAGTAGTGTTAAGATTGTCAAATCTTTGGCAAGATAAGCATAGAATTGCATCAATTCTCTATGAACTAATAAGGTTTCAACTCTTTTTTCTTTTTCTTACAAAGAGACAAATAAGCAATTCCAAACCTCCATAATATCGTAGTAACAAGAGGGCATATCTAAATTGAGATGCTTTGTACAAATATAAAAATCAATCTTCCAAATATGATTTTTGGCATAGATGGTGTGACAAAAGCACAAAAATTGTTTAAAAAATGATATAAAGTGAGCATATTGAGACCATATTGACATGTTTAAGAATTATGTTTTTTATATTTTTTTGGAGATCTTCTGTTCCTTAGTATAAGAATATTCTTCAATTTGATGGAACTCATTCTAAGACCAAATTCCCTCACTCCCTGTCTTCCAAATGCATCAATAAGGGTTGTTGATTATTAGAATATAATAGACCCAAGACTATGAGTCTTAAGTTATAATATCTATAAAGCTAAACTGCCTTTCTTTAGCAAATTCATAAAATAAATGAACTTGCATTTTAATTAAATTAGGCATATAAAGAGTGCCAAGTAGTGTTAAGATTGTCAAATCTTTGGCAAGATAAACATAGAATTGCATCAATTCTCTAAGAACTAATAAGGTTTCAACTCTTTTTTCTTTTTCTTATAGAGAGACAAATAAGCAATTCCAAATCTCCATAATATCATAGAAACAAGAGCGCACGTCTAAATTGAGATGCTTTGTACAAATGTAAGAATCAATCTTCCAAATATGATTTTTGGCATAGATGGTGTGACAAAAGCTCAAAAGAAGCACAAAAATTGTTTAAAAAATGATATAAAGTGAGCATATTGAGACCATATTGACATGCCTTGTACAAATATAAGAAACAATCTTACAAATAAGAATTTTAGCATAGATTTTTTTTAAAACAAAGGAATCCGCAATGGCTATCCTTTAGATGCGCACTAAGTAAACATCTGGATTGACGCAATGGCCTGCAAATCACGTCAACTGAGTACTCCACACTAGATAAGCCATATACAACAGGCTCGAACAAATACAGGACTTTTTGGCCTCATTCACTCACTCAATCAACTCGACCACCCCCAAAGCTCAAAAGAAGCACAAATTTATATTAAAAAATGGTATAAAGTTAGAAGATTAAAACCATATCAACATGTTTGGTACAAATATTAGAAACAATCTTCCAAATGAGAATTTGGGCATAGATGGTATGACTAAAAAAGTTCAAAAAAAGCACAAAATTATTTAAAAATTTTGATATAAAATGAGAAGATTGAAACCATATTAACATGCTACTTTGTGCAAATATTAGAAACAATTTTCCTATGAAGAATTGGCATAGATGGTGTGATTAAAAAGCTTAAAAAAGATACCACAAAAAATATTTTTAAAAAACAAAAAAGAAGAATTGGGTTACAAGAAAAAGGTGTGATTCCTTGCTAGTGGTTGTAACTATATTAGCTTAGATATATATACCCTATCTAGGACTCTTTATTTTGATCTAAACTTTACAGTGCAGCCTCTGCAAATGATTGAATGAATGGTAGAATAAGAACCAAAAAAGGCAAACATTAATACGGTAAAATATAATTGAGATTCTTATTCTTTATGAGGACCTAGCTAGCTAGGTGGGTGAGTTTGTGCTTCAAAAAAGCCTTTGTCTTTTTCATTATAAAAGAGATGCAATTTAGATTTGGATATCCAAATCCTACCATTCTGTACATGCCCATGAAGTGCAAGTTGCTTTCATGTGTAATTTGTTATATTCCTATCTCTCTTTATGTATATATATTCCTTGTACTAGGATAGAATATAATTGCATCAATCCTATAATTTTATTCACATGTATTATTAACAAGATTTTTTTTTCAGTTTATCAAATATTTTGTACACTAAATTTGTTTTCTTAAAAAATATTAAAGAGACCTTTATATTTATTTTGTAGTTGTATTTCCAATTTAATGATTTTGATAAATAGGGCATTTTTTGGAAATTTTAAAAATATATTTAAAATATGACATTTAGAATTTAAAATTAAGTCAATTATAATTTTTGATTAATTCAAATAATAATTAAGAAAATATTTAATTAATTAAGATAACAATTTTATTAAGTATAATATTATATATTTTTAAATTTATAATTAGGTTCTACAGTGTCACACGTGATACATGTAACTGTCATGGTTGTAAGGCATATATTAGTCACATTCCATGTGAAATAAAACCTAATACAAGTGCAATTTCTTTTTATTTAATAAGTTTTCTTTTTTCTTTTTTCTTTTTTTATTTTTTTGTGTGTAGACTGAGTCTACCAACAAGAATGAGTCATTATTATAATTGTCATGTATATGACATGTTCATGAGTTAGTTGGAACACACATATATTTACTATATTATAAACAACAACCCAATAAAAATTTTACTAAATGCAGAGTTTAGATAGGTTTAGTATACATAGTATTATTCTTAACTAATAGAAAAGTTATTTCTGAATGACCCGCAAAAATATAAAAAAATAAAAAAATAAAAAATTAAGTATTATCTAAAACAATTAAAACTTAATAATTGAATGTTACAATAATTTTTAGTTAATGTAATAATCGTATATGTGATTAGAAATTGTTAAACTTCAATAGGGTTAATGATTGTTTAATATCATATGAGTTATTGTTGAAAGCAAGTATACTAGAGAGGGTTACATAACCCTAGTTATGGAAACCCCAAATTGGCTTGTCTAGACCTGTGTATTTTTTGTCTCAATCTAACCATATCAAATCCTCTGTTTCAATTACTCTGTTCTAATCATATTTTAGTAAATTTTATCTATACATTATAAATATACAGATGAGATTTTTATATAGATAAGATTTAATAAAACATAATAAAAATATCATAACTGGTACAGAAAATCTGATTCTCAATCTATCACATGTTGGAGTATAATTTCAGACATTGGAACATTCCAAAAAGTATTGTCTAAGTAAACAATAATAACATTATTATAATTTACAAATAAGACAATGGATTTGAGGATGCATAGGTTGCGACACCTATTCTAACCCTAAGGTTCCTGTTCTTGGTGGGAAGTTGGTCCAATTCTAACCCCACTTATATTTTTTAATGCTGAAATAATTTTTATTATCTTGCAATTTGGTCAATATCTTAGTGATGTTCCAACTTATTTGTTCACACCTAAACTAGTTTAGTTCCTTAAATTGGTTAAAAATAGAAAGTTTTTATCAAGAATGGCAAAAAATTCTCGGCCCACCCTAAAGTTAAAAGAATCAATTCAATCGATAAAACTTGATTTTTTTTAGCTTTAAGTGGTTTATTCCGATTTGAACCCTGAAATTAAGTTTAAAAAAGTCGTTTAGGATAAAATAATATTTTTTTAAAATTTCAAAAATTAAAAATATATATTTCATTGGGCTCTTAAACTGTTTAAACTTGATTAAACTAAAATTAATTTTTATAAAATATAAAAAATTAAATAACAGTATCTTTTATTACTCCTTACTCTTAGCGATATTTAAATTAAAAAAGTAGTATATATAGCAAATCTACTAACTTCTAGTTTATAATATTCATCAAATCTAAATTATATCTTTAAAATTTTATTTTGGAGATTGTGTTACTATTAATCATATTAATTATGTGAATTATTTGTAGGAGATAAGGATAAGATAAGAAATAATTCTTTTCAATTTTTTAGATTAGTGTCATTTTAACTCAACCTATGTAGAGCTAGGTAGCTAATAGGCTCATGCAATTAAGAAAACCCTTAATTATTACAATTTTTATTTAATAAAATTATTCTACCCACCCAATATTAAAAATATATGATGAATCTTACTTAGTGAAATATTTATTTAATTTAGCGATAAAAATTCTATTTTTTGTTCTTAAATTTAAGAATTATGTTTTATTAGAGAATAAATCTTCTGTTTTCAAATATTCTGTTCTTTTTGTTCCCGTGTAGTCTCATTCATCTAATTTTTATTTATTTATAGTAATAGATAGATGAGATTACTTTGGGAACAGGTTTTTAGAAACAGAAGATCCGATACTGATTTATCGATGGTGGTGTCCATCCAATAATCATTTCATTGTTGCTAGTCTAATCTTGAAGATTTAGGAACATATTCTAGCAAAGGTATATAGTATAAAGAAGTTCCTGATTCCCTTATAATGCTCACCAGAATATAAAGCAGTCTTAAAGCCTTGAAAAGGGCCTTTGCTTTGCTTTTCCTGACATGATAGTTTTGCTTTCTTTTTTTTTAAATTCGAAGGATTTAATTGGTAGTTAATGAGTAGTTGCAAAGAAAATATGATTATTTTAAAAACCGAACCAGAAATTAAGCTTGTATGATAAGAAGTTTAAGATTTAAAAGATTCAACTGATATTAAATAAAATTAAAGAATTTAAAATATGATTGAAAGAGATTGTCTTTAATTATCGAAGAATTTGAAGTTTAATTGAAAAATAAGAATGTTAAATAAAAATTAATTGATTTATTTTGGTTTATAAAAAATTATTAATTTACAAAAATTGATCGATTAATTAATAAATTGATTAGTTTTTAACAACAAAAGTTATTAAAGTAAATCGAACAACAAAGTTAAAAATTGAATTGAAAGGTTAGACGATTCAAGGTATTTTCTGTTGAACTGGTCTAATCAATTAAATTTTTTAATCATTGGAAAATATAAATATTTGGGATTTTCATTAGGACAATGAGCCTTCTTATTTTTATTTTAAGTTGAAAAGAATGATATGACAATATTCTAAATTTTTTGAGAATGATTTCTTGTGTGTAAAAACTCCATAAAAACTTTATTAAATGCTAAAAAAATTGAGTTTTTTTAATTGAATCCTCTACAAAATGAAAATTTTTAGTACCACTTTAAATAATAATCTCACTGAAGTTCTCATAAATGAAAATTTAAAAGATTGAAATTTAAGTAGAATCTTAATTTGACCAATTAGCAAAACTTAAGAAACGGTTTGGTTGCAATTATATTTTTTTATTGTAATTTTAAGTTTATGTTTTTCTTTCAAATAAAAATAAAAGCATTTTTGGTTGTTATTATTTATAATTTTAATTAATTAATTACAATATTAAATTAAAATATTCATAATTCTTGTTAATAATTAAAATTAAATAATTAAATAATATATTTAGTTGATAGTAAATCATATTATAAAAATATAAACAGAAAACGAAAATTCTATTTATAATTTTCATAAATTTTAAAAATAGGAAGAAATCTAAACCAAAACTCAAATAAATAGATGTTCATTCCATCATCTTTTCATGCAGAGGGTAAAGGGATCAATCAAACTAAACTTGGGGTCGGCTTTGTTAACATTGCTCAAATAACTCTATTGAAACTTAATGGGTTTAATTGAAGTCCAACGAGAGGAGCCTACTCAAAGCATTTTATTGAAGTAAATAGGATTATTGGGATAAGTTTTAGTACTAAATCCTTTTTTTAATAAGAAATAAACTCAAAATTCTTTGGAAAAACACCAGTTTTAATTAATAATTAAAGAACTCAACCGATTCGAGCAATTTAATAGTAAAAATCTTAAACTTTTTATCTTTTTAGTTCGATTTATTTTAATAGCTCTTATTGTTAAAAACTAATCAGTTAATTAATTAATTAATTAATTTTTAAACGTTAATAAGTTTTTTATAAACTAAAATTAATTAATTAATTTTTATTTAAAAATTTTTTAAAAATTAAACTTCAGATTCTTCTAAGAACAATATTTTTTAATTATATTTCAAATTCTTAAATCTTATCTAATTTTTAGCTGAGCATGTTGAACTTTGAAATAACTAAGGCCCTGTTTGGTTGGCGGGAAAGTAAAGTAAATTTAGAATATGATTCTTCGAAAAATAAATCTATGGAAAGTAAAGATATTCATATGTTTGGATACTTATAAGAATTCTAATAGGAAAGTTGGGTGAATTCTTATTATAGTATTTGGTATGCAACAGTATTTTATGGAATGTAATTTAGTTTTGACTTGTGCTTTCAATTATATCCCTATAAACCGAATAAGAATTGAAATCGTTAAATAATGTTAATTTGTAATACAAGTTATATTATTAAATGTTAATTTTTTCATTTATGATATTCTAATCATATAATACTGTTATATCATAAATATGGTATTAAAAAATACTAAAAAATCTCAATCCAGTACAAAGATAAATCTTAAAATTCAAATCAAATATCAAAATTTTTTCTAACATTGAAAAAAATATAAATAATGCATTATTTCAACTGGACAATCTCAAAATGAAAATAAAAAATGTCAAATATTTTCTAAACATCCTAAATTTAATAAATTTGAAAATCTTAAAAACTAATTACTCTTTAAATCTACCTTGAAATAGTTGAAGAAGAGGTAGGGTTTTATAAAAGAGTTATCGTAGAGTTGAGAGAGAAAGAATGATTGAATTAAATAACGTATTTTTTAGATTAAATTCTTGAAAAAAGTAATTTACATATCAAGGGGGTGATAAAATTTAGAATTCAAATAAAGTACTACTGCGTTCCTTAGATTGAAAAAGATTTTATTTTCCTAATTACTCAAAAAATGAACCAAATGTAATAATATAAATTTAAAAAAATATATTATTTTCTCAGGCAAGAATCATGCGAGCCAAATAATGCAGTTTGAAAGTAACTAAGAATTGGATTGAAACTTGCAACAAGAGAAGGTTCCAACTTCCAATCCATCGACTGTTGCATTATTATGCAGAGTCTGTTTGGTTTTCTCGTAATGATTGTACTGTTACAATGTCATAAATCAATAAGACGTTTAGTGTTCTGTAACATCTGTCAGAAGCTGCCATGTTTTAGGTACCTCTGAACTTCATTGCAGGAAGAAAAAGAAAGAACATGCGACCATCCTCTATCTAATGGCTAAACTTACATTTGCACTCATCACAATTTTGGTTTTTGTCAGGGCCGCCATTGCCACAACATATGATGCTTTCAAGGTGCTAACAAATCTATTTAGTTCAGGAATGATTTAATTTTCTGGTTTTTCTGTGCTTGAGCTTGAGTTTGTACAGTTTCTGTCATTTTAGCTTGAAGAAGATTGCGAGTCTGACGGAGATTGTGTTTCTGGGGAGTCTTGTTTATCTTGCTCTTTCGATTTTAAGGGACACAGATGTGTAAGATCAAGGATAACAAACCAATTCGAGCTCCTGGTAATAGAACAATGAAGATCTATTAAATTAAAATCCATTCCAAGTTAAATCAATCTGGTTATGTTCTTTGCTTATGATCATCTTCCACAGAACGATTCTCTGCCGTTCAACAAGTACGCATTCTTGACGACTCACAATTCTTTTTCTATCAGAGGAGAGCCATCTCGTAATGGAGTTCCTCGGATTACATTCTCAAACCAGGAGGACAGTGTCACAGAACAACTCAATGTACAGATATCTTAAAGAAATTTTTTGTTTAGAAGCTTCCTCACTGCAAACAGATTGAACCCTTTTTCTGATGAATTTATATGCAGAACGGTGTTCGAGCACTGATGCTCGATACTTATGACTTTGAAGGAGATGTATGGTTGTGCCATTCATTTAACGGCGAATGCCATGATTACACAGCTTTTGTGAGTTAGTTAAAATTCAAACTCTTTCTCTTCCAGGTTACTTGAAACCTGAAAGTTATCTTTCTTCCAGGTTGCAGGAAACAGATTAAGTTTGTTCCTTTTTTCAATTTTCAGGAACCTGCGATATATACTTTCAGGGAAATTGAAGCTTTCTTGTCAAGAAATCCATCGGAAATTGTAACTTTGATCCTGGAAGACTATGTTCAAGCTCCAAATGGATTAACCAAAGTTTTCAATGACTCTGGATTGAAGAAATATTGGTTTCCATTGTCAAAAATGCCTGAAAATGGTCAAGATTGGCCACTAGTAAACAATATGATCGCCAATAACCAGAGGCTTGTTGTCTTCAGTTCGATTAAATCCAAGCAAGAGTCAGAAGGAATAGCATATCAATGGAACTATATGGTCGAAAATCAATGTAAGCAGTTCCGTGAACCAACTAAATAGAACTCATATTCAAGCGTTTTAATATTAAACACCAAATGCTGTTATTACGATTCCTATCAGATGGAAACGATGGATTGCTAGGGAACAAATGTACTAACAGAAGAGAATCATCATCACTAGATGATAAGACTAAATCATTGGTTCTGGTGAATCACTTCGCATCGGTACCTGTTATTGGACTTGCATGCAAACAGAATTCTGCAAGTTTGTTGGATGCACTTCATACATGTTATGCAGAAGCTGGAAACAGATGGTCTAACTTCGTTGCTGTTGATTTTTACAAGGTATAAACTAGCAGATTTTCATAAGATAAGTGTGCAGATTTCCGATAAACATTGTAGATAATGCTTTTCAAAGCTGTATTTGAATCCGCCTTAACAGAAATCTTCATTCTTGTTGCAGAGGAGTGAGGGGGGAGGAGCATTTCAAGCCACAGACTTTCTGAATGGAAAGCTGTTGTGTGACTGTAATGATGTTGCTGCATGCTTGGTGAGTTATGACGTAAGATGGTTCAGAAAATATTCGGTGAAGATTGGAGCTATCTTCCAAAAGACATGGGGCTCCCTATAATTAAAAAAATATTAATATTTAAAATTTTCCAAAAATCATTTTATAATTTTTTATAAAAAACTCTTTCGTTTTACAAACATACGTAATAAGAACATTAAATATGGGCCGATAAAATTTTGTTAATACAATGATTCATCATATTTCTTAAACTCAGACAACCATACTCAATTCAAAATCGACGATTTAAGATAATAAATTCTAATTTTGAATCGGATTTAATTAATCTATTGTAAATTAAGAGGAAAGATTTTTCTAAAACATTAATAATTATAACAATTTTTTTCTATAATGAATTAAAATTACTTAAACTATACTTCTATCATGATTTTTGAAGCTAAATATTTATGTTGAATGTTCACTTCTTCTTGCAGCCTGGATCATCAAAAAAGTGTGCTCAGGTTAGCAGTACAAGACCAAGACAAGACAGGTTTGGCCTGAGTTGAAGAATTACCAGGTTTGAAGAAGGTGAATTTCGGTGACAAAGAGAGATGTAATACTTGGAAATAAAGGACAATGCAAGCACAATAGTGGCTTAATCTAAGTTCTAAACAGTTAGAATTAGATAGATTTGTGGTCGCCCTTTTCAATTAGCTTGCTTTGCAAATCTTTTCACAGGCTTAGTTCGTTGTTCTAAAGATTATATATCATTCCATTCTTTAGAACAACAACAACAATAATACAACAATAATTTAGGATAAGTCCTGCTAATAAGTGGGGTTTAAAAAGGCCTAATAATATACAATCTGATCTTTAATTAATAGAAAAGTTGTTTATAATAGATCCACATGACGGAAAAAATATACGTATTAAAATATTAAAATGGTAGTAATTAAAAATAAAATAAAATAGACATAAAAGATCGTAGAATAAAGTAAAAAGTTAAAAAAGAGAAAATAAGTAAAAAGTCAAAATAAAAGATAAAATAAATAAATAAATACATAAACAGAAAGTCATTGTAAGAAAATATTTATGTTAAATAAAAAATATTTAGGGTAAAATTGAAAAAGAGAAAAAAATTTAATTATAAGAAGTTATTTATAATTTTAGAGTAAAATAAATTACTATAAAATATCAATTTTTTTTACAAACACTATCCCACAAAACATGTTATAGCTAGAGTTTATTAAATTTTATTTTAAGATGAAAAAGAGAGATAAAAATATTATTTCAGTCATAATTACATATTATATATGTTATATACATTCAAAAAAAAGTTCACGATAAGAGTATTGATGGTAATCTACTGCCCCCATTGATTTTATTATCATGTATTTTTTACAAGTTATTCTATAAAATTTTGTTTTCCTTTTTATCAATTTTTTTTGTTTTTGTGAGTTTTAAATGCTAATTAATATTTTTTATTTATCTTATTATCCTTGGCAAATAACTTTAACTTTACGTTTATATATATAGGGCCAAAAAGTACACTTTGAACCTCAATATTTATAATAAAATATAACTTGAACTCTAATATTTTAAAATATTTAAATTGAATTATGACGTTTTTAAAATATTTAAAATAAACTTTAAATGCGTGCAGGTTTCACTTAAACACAAAATTTGAAAAGGTTTAGTAACCTGTAACTTTAAAAATTGTAAAAAACGTTTTTTAAAAAATAAGTGTAATTTATACATATGTAACAGACTTCGTTTAATTGATTACTTAGAAAATATACATGAATTAGACTCTTCCCTTCACTACACTGGCCTATAAAGTCTTGATCCATATTGTAAACGATAAATCACAATAATCAAAGAATAGAAGTGAAAATAACAAACACGCACAAATTTATATGGTTCACCAATCTTTAGTTATGTCTACGGGCAATTAGGATTTTATGTCAATTTGGTTACTGTCTTCAAGATGCAGAGATGGAACGAAACAAAAATTTAGAGACAGAACAGAACAAAAATTGGAGACAGTAAGCTGTTTGGTTATGAAAGACAGAACAGAAAAAATTGTCTTCGTCTGGAGGACAAAATGTGTTTGGTTGCAATGGACAGAACAAAAAAATAGTAT
>JAOQMS010000001.1:1389929-1400558 GCA_027563885.1 Erythroxylum longipes | reverse complement strand
TTCCATACATATTTTACGTCTAAGTATGTATTTCCACGCTCAAACGAATAAATTATCCATTTATCCTTGTCTTTTACATTAAGTATCATTATATCTCTTACTACGATGCACTTAATTTATTATGTTCACTTTTTAATACACCCTAGATATGCTATAGTATTTTTAGGGTAGATATTGGGGCATTACAATAAAGGGTAAATCATGAAAAATGACTATTTGGTGATATATTATCAATATCATTTAATGAACAATATTTCTATATCCAAGATTGGGCACTACACCACACCCTCCGACTATGAGATAAATGAAAGTCATTACTAAAAAAAAAGAAGTGTCACGTGCATGACCGGAGCCATTACGAATGTGACAGGATCTATCACAGGAGTGTTATGCATTTTTTCTTTTGTAGCAAAACAATATTTTGAATGATTAAATTGTATTTTAAGGACATTATGTAGCATTTTTTTCTTTATGAATTGTTGGAAAAGAAATACTGCAATATTCTTGATTTTAAACATTTTGTCCTTATCAATTGGTGCATAAATTAAATATAATTAACTAGAATATATTAAAATTTGATGTAAAATATTTGTTTTATTAATTTACAAAAATTGACTAATTAATTAATAAATCGATCAATTCTTAACTACAATAATTATTAAAATAAATCGAATCAAAAAATTGAAAATATAACAAAAAATTAAAAGGTTTAAGATTTTTTCAGTTGAACTGGTTGAATCAATCCAATTTTTTAATCATTAAAATTATGTTGAACGGGGTTAATTAATTAGTAATGTTATGCCGAAATATCATAATTTCTTATGACAATTTTAGCCTCGTATATTTTTTTTAAAAAACAGTACACTTTTGGCGGGAAGATTTTGACCCCGAACCTGTACAGTTTTATTCCCGCCGTCACGCTCTCAGCTCTCTCTTCTCTCTCACTCTGCGCAATCCAATTGAATCGATTTGTACGTTCTCTTCTCCGATGGATGAGAAGTCGGACGGTCTGGAAATCATCTGCATAGGATCTCTCTACACGGGGTCCTGGGACAAGAAGTATTGGAGCTCGTCTCGGGTCTGATTTTCTCTCTGACTCTTTTGTTTGATCCGATGGACTCTGGTAAGTTTTTGTGTGTGTTTGGACGAGCTAAATTCAAGTGTTTAATCTTGTAGGGAAAAGATCGATACCCGTATCCTGTGGGATACGAAGCTCGGCGATCTTATAATGGAGGCGTTTATACCATGCAAATTCGTCAAGGCCCTAAAGGCCCCCTGTTTGAGGTTTGTATCCTTTCGTACATTTCTTGATTTTGTTAATTTTTAGTGCATTTGTTTTTTCTTTTTTAATTAATCTTGTTTTTAGATTACTAGTGTGGATGGTCATTTGTGTTCTTCTGGCCAAACTCCGGATATTGCCTGGAAGAAATTTCAGAGAGGAGGTCTCCAGAATGTCAAAATTTGGCATGGCAAAAGATCTTCGTGCAAGATTGATGGCGTGGAGGTAATGCAATTTAGCTTTTCCTTTTTGACACGTATTGAGCGTTCAAGCTAAGTGATCGTGTTACTATTCTAAAGTACATTGTTTTGTTGTCAATTAGGGATCTGAATGTTTGTTTTGTTGGTTTTACTAAAGCAGACAAGTCTGAAGTGGTTTAATTTCTCATGTTGAAGAAAAACTATAATCTACGCTTCAGCTCCGGAGTCTTGGGTCATTGCAACTATACGTTCAAAGTGCTAACACTCTGGAAAGTTGATTGTCATAAAATTTGGACCCTGATTCCTTTTATCTGTGGCACTAGTCTGAATGAATACAGATGATGGAATTGAAATGCTTCTTTCCAGTTATTCTTTTTGCTTATGACGTACTTTATGCCTGGCCATTTGGGACGATGTCTCTACGAGATAATCCTTGCTGTGTGCAAGTCATGCGTATTATTCTGCTAGCAATTGGCGTACTCAGTTCTTGCATAGAACTATAACAAAAAGGAATTTGACTAAAATTTCACGGTTTAATTTCGTATTAATTTTTTTTTACAGTTTTTTGGGTTAAAAAATCCGTTGGTCCAGAGACTGCTAAGGGAACTGATGGCCAATGTTAATGGATTTGCAAAACAAAGTCTGGCATCTTCCAGCTTCTTGAATGAAGCCTGCAGAACATATCCAAATGATAAATACCCGGATGAGCGTGCACTTCCTGATTTGCTTTCTTGTTTTTCTACACCACGGGTTACTGGGAAGAGAAATACGAGATGTAAAATTATAGATCCTATGTCATCAAATTGCGGTGAAATTAATAGCACTGAACAGAAAGATGTGACATGTATCGCTAAAGCATCAACTGTAACAGTTATCAAGCATGTACAACAGAATTCCTTAGCTTACTCTATTTCAAGTTTCAATGAAGAAAATGGACTTGACAGCCTTCCACAGAAAATACCAGAATCTGGAAACTTACAATCTCTTGGTGGAGAAGAACCTAGTAATTTGTCAGCCCAAGGTGACACGCAAAATTTTCTCAACAATTCTGTCCATCTGATGGAGAATTCTGTCCATGGACATGAAGAAAGCAAACCTGATGCTTCTAATGACTTGCTTATAGATGAAAAATATGTAAGCATCTCTACCTTTTGTTTTGGGACTTTGTTTGGCTTGAAATTTCCTGAGTGATAGTGATGTATATTGTCTTGAAAGTTGTCCACATTTCTTTTCTGCAAAGAAATGATAATTGGGCATTACCATTTACTAGGTCAAGTCAGCTCTTCTTTTGGTGTGCCCATTTGCTAACCATCAATTTTATCTAGTTCCTGCAAAACAGAATTTTAATGTTTATGCAGTGATTTGCTATGGTAGTAGAACTGTTCTTAAGTTCTTACAGCTTCCTAGGTCACAGCATATTGAAGTGAAAAAGCCAAACTGTCCGATATCGGTCAACGAAAAAGCAGAAAATGCCTTTACAGCAGAGGATTCTCAAGGCAATCATCGTATGAGTCTTTTTGTACCCGATACCGAAGATTTTGGGCATGGTACTTGTTAAGATATCTACACCTTTAATTCTAAAGTATCAAATGCTAGAAAGTTGGTTTTCTGAATTTCTTCATTTGTCGAATCCATGATCATCACTAAACCTCTACTCTCTGGGCTTCTGGACATGGAAACTAGTTTGATGCAGATAAAATTATCACTCTGTTTCAGGTACTCAAGATAGAAATTCTTGCGGGTTGTCTGACGTCTATATTTTAGGTGATATGGGACTTTCTGAAGGATTGGTGACTGAGTCGCATCCTGAGGAAGACATAGCCACATCTAATTCAAATATTAATTCTGGAAAGAGTGATTTTGATTCAGTTGGTGAAGAAGTAGCAAAGTCCATGATGACAGTTCTACTTCCACAAGCAGTACCTCTACTCAAAAGATCCTCTAGCAAGAAGAAGAAGAAAAAGAAATCTGTTAGCCCTCTACAGAATTTACCTTCTTCGCCGAAACCTGATGAAGTATCTCAAGAATCTGATGGCTTGGCGAAGGTTCAAACTGTCCAAGTTGATCATTCCGTTATATCAGGTTCTGAACAGCTCAAGTGTATTGGTCTTCACAGCTTTGATGATAATCAATGTGGGCTTCATGCTACAGAACAGCAAATTGTACCTTCTTGCAACTTAAAAACTGACCTATCAAATATTGTTAGAGTTCCTCATCCTGCCTGCAATGATGAACATTTTGTTGATATGGGTGTGAAGGATTCCTCAGTTTGTCATGTTAATGCCAGCTCTAATCAAGATATTCTTTGCCATGATGGAGTTAAATTAGCAATACATAAAAGGCCTCGTGATTCTGAGGCTCTTGATCACATAATTCCTTCTGGGAATAAAGCTTTTTCTGAAGAACATCAGAATGTAAGTGAATATTTGCATGGAAACTTGACAGATGACAGAAATGAATCTCAGGAAAAGAGTTTCCTAATGGAACCTAATTCTGTGGGTGCTGCTTCAAATTCATTTCCTACGTCTGCGACTATTTCTACAGAAGCAAGAGGTTCAGGGACATCCGTGCAATTACCAGAGGACATCATTCCTAATCATGGAACAGCCTCAGTTCATGATGCTTCAACTACTGGTACTGCAAGAAGAGTATATAGCAGGAAGAAAGTCCGACATGCAAATTCCACTACAACTCTACATAATGCTCTGCTCTCAGAAAGTATACGCAGAAGTTCTGAAGAAATTTGTGTCCGACCAACTACAGAAACTTTAACTGATTCGGAGCTGTTGCAAATGCACCATTCTACCGACAAACCACATATAAGTAATTTTTGCCATGCTGAACTCACAATAGAAGGGCATGTTATAGAGCCCCTTTCATGTTTTAACTTCAATTTTCTGCTTGTACTTCAACTGACAACAATTGTAGAACTTTTTTCTCCATCAGGTTCAGATAGAGAATTACATTGCCAGCCTAAAGAGAGGCTGGTTGGGGACACTACTATATTAGATTTTGGAAATCCTGTATCATCTCAGAAACAAGGAACAGGATGGTGTAACAATGTCACATTCAATGACAACGATGGTGATGCACAATCACACCAGAAGCCAGAAAGGAACTTGGAGCCTAAAAATGAGCTTTCAGACATTATTGAACTTCTGGGATGCTATTTCCACCATATGCCTCTTTCATTGGTGATGTTGAGCACAAAAGGGAGTGTACTCTACATTGCTGCATTATGTGGTCCAACAGACGCTAAGAAAAAAACCTTGTATCTTTACCAAATAGCCGTTGAAGAACTAAGGATAGGATTCCCTTGCTCTACTGGACACACGTTGGTTTTCTTGCCATCTTTGACTGATCTTTCTGGTAGAGAGGTAAGATTCTTTCGTATAATTATAGCTGTCATTTTTAATCAAACGACTCAATTTACTGGAATTGGCGCTTAGTTTCATAATATAAGTTTCGACTCGGATAGATTGCAGCTGAAGGATCTGGTTTGCAGCTCACTCCAGATGGGCAGTGCCTGGTTTTAATTGGTAGCATAAAAACACCTTATTGCAGGTTGGTCACTTTCTGTAGCTTGTTTCTCTTTATAAGATTAGGTTCCAGGCTGTAACTTCGTATGCATGCCTTCAGTGAAGGAAGAGTTGACTGCTTGTGCTCAAGATGCAAGTCAGACTGTTCCGAAAACTGTGAGGTGAAAGTTGTGCAAGTTAAAGCCGGTTATGTTTCACTTTTACTAAAAGTGAGAGCTACTGAAAGTCTCCATTGCATCTTGGTGTCAGAACCTAACCATCTCATTGCTGCTGGTGAAAGTGGAACACTACATGTGTGGACTATGAATTCAACATGGAGGTCTATACACAATGCCCAATACCTATTTTTTTCAATTTCGAAGCTCAAAATTTATGCTATCATGCATTAATTGCTTATAAGCTTATTCTCTTCCATTATGCAAATACAAAAAAATCTACTGCGACTATTTTAGAGGTTTCAAAAGTAACTTCAGGACCCAGGCATTTGCACCTCTCTTCCGCCATTGCAACATAGATAAACCTTTGATACTAATGATAATTCTTTCACAAGAGACAGGTTTAGGTCTTGGATTTTTATAATTAACATGCACTATTCACATTGAATTGTTTAAAGGGGACTTGCGGTCCATATTTTCATGTGAATATTGAAGTTGATACGACGAGGTTCTTTGTTTTCAGTTTCACAATCTATTTCATGACTTATGGTAGGTAGTGTCTATTCATAAAAAGAAAAAAGTGAGCAATTCATCCATGTAGAACTACAGCATAGCTGTTGGAATATTGTCAGTACCCAATTACCCATCTCGTTGTATTCATGTATTGTTAATTACTTTTTTTTGGGTAACATTCACTATTTTCTTTGGTTAGTTAGTCACTTAAAACTTATGGAGGGTTTTATGATTTAACTAGTCCCTCTTGCACCACATACCCCTTTTCTTTGATTCTCGCTGTTAGCCATTCTATTACTTTTATTGCTGATATAAGTTTAGCGGCTTCATGTAGTTTCTATTTTTTTACCCTTGCAGTGCACAAACAAAGGAATGCACTATACAAGTCAATTATTCCATATCCCCTTGCATATTCGAATTGAAGAGAATTTCAGCTTCTCTAGTTATTGGCCGTAATGGCTTTGGAGAGTTTACCATATGGTACGTGGCTTGCATAATACCTTCATCAGTCACTGAAATGTGATTTTTAATCAATGATTGTATGATTTTTTATTTACTGGACAGCACTAGAAGAGATCTTTTGATGTATGAATTTTTCTGACATTAAATTGTTATTTTCTTTTACTGAAATTGCAATTCTTTTGGCCTCTGTCAAATTATTCGACCTTCTACTCTTCACTTCCTCAACCGACCATTACTTGCTATCTGAAGCTAACCTGCTCCTGTTACTATTTTGGAGTGCTTCTTAATTAATTGATTTTTACTTCATACTATCCTCCCATGGCAAAAATGGAAGTCTCATATTTAGATTCTTAAATTCTGATTGTATTTTTCAGGGATATTTCAAGACGTGTTTTAGTGTCTAAGTTCTCTGCTCCAAGCGGTTCAGTCCTTGAATTCTTTCCTATTGGGTTATTCAGCTGGCAAAGAGAGCTTGGTGGCTTAAATTGCACCAGTGTGAAGCAGCACATTGATAAGATAATGGATGCAAATTGGTTTCTAGAGCAGCAACAAAACCATTCCTTCCAACTACTTGATGGGGAGGATATTGCCATCTGGCTTATTGTATCAACTGCCAGCGATTCTGATACCCAAGATGATACATCAATCGAGAACCATAAAAGTCCAGTTGGGAGATGGAGGTTGGCTCTACTTTCGAAGAATAAATTTTTGATGGGAAGTTCATTGGATTCGAGGTACATACAGGTTTAATTTTCTAATTTTCTAATTTAACGTTCCTCCTAACTGGCAGTGCTGCTTCTCTTCGACTTTGGTTAAATGTCCTTCGGAATGCTAAGAATGATAAAATAAAAGATTGTTTGGCTGATGTTGGCCCGTGTTTCCATGTATTTGGTGGACATTTCCAATTTCGTTACTCCCTAGTCTTTTGAGAGGTTAAGTGAATTTGAGAACTGGGCACCAACATCCCGTGTAAATTGACTTTCCCTCTGTTAAGCAAGGATTAGTGAAACAGTATCGTTCTTATGTAGGGTGAAAAGGTAGGTTAATATATAGGGTGAAAAGCTAAGTTAATATGAATGATAGTTTTTTACTTTCCCAGAAGTGTCGGGTTAACAAACAAATTGTTAACCTGATACTTATGTAGAAATCACCATGTTATTAAATCAGTCTGTAGAAATTTGTCATTTATCTGAGACAGGGAATCAACTATTAAAGCTTGAATCTTTGAACTGGAAATGACTCTGCAGGGCTACTGCTATTTGCTCTTCGGCTGGTCACGGAATCATGGGCACAATTGATGGAGTTTTGTATGTATGGAACTTGACAACAGGAGTTAAACTTGGCAGACTGCATCATTTTAGTGGTACTTCCTCAACATATCATCGATATTCCTGAGTTCAAAAACAAATCATTTCACCTTTTCCTTTTGAAGTTTTCTTCTAATACAAAGTTTGTTGTCCATGTTTCTTGCCAATTATCGTAACTTTAGTCTTAAGCAAGCCTTCCTTGTCAATACCACATAAAGAAAATACAAGTGGGCATCTCCTTTGGCAGGGAAACCACAACCAGTCTTATGTAGGATGTGATAGGATCTTGGAAATTTATTCGGCAGAGACTGCTGATGATTGTTTTCTATGTTTTATTTTTAATTAACCAGTTGACTTATGGCATCAGGTTCACGTATCAACTGTATCGAGACTGATCATTCAAATTCAAGCTTCTTCGTGGTAGCAACTGACAAAGGGGAATTGCTGGTTTATCGACATTCACAAAAGAAAGCTGAAAACCAAGGAGATGGGTAGAAAAAGGTTCTTTTCCTTCACAATATGTGGCTTATAATTGTTTTGAGAGTTGATTGCGTCAGTGCTTCATTAAATAATTTTGCATTCAATGAAGTTGAAATCAGTTCTAACCCAATGAGTTTTATACTACTGGGCCTTGTGTCACACTAATCCAAAGTTAGTGGAGCTTTAGGCTCTTCATTATCTGTTTACCCTTTGTAAGCAAGAAAAATAAAGCGATATACACGCATATACACATGTTAATTTTCACGCAGGTTCAAATAATCTTTCTAATTGCTCTGTTTCAATCATATTTTTACCCTCAATATGACATTGTTTTATTTTAAATATACATAAAATGACATATTCAGAGCAGAAATATAGTTAGAATAGAATAAGTGGAACATAAGGTTATGAAGAAATATTCTTGTATTCCCATCTGCCTTTTGAGTCACCGGAATTGATACTAGTAAGTGCTATTCCAATTTAAGTTATGTAGTTGCATTTTTTTTTGGGGTAAGGTTAAGAACAAAAAGCTATAAACAGTAGTTTCATGTTTGGCAAATTTTAAAAGTCAATATTAGCATTTAATGTTCTCTTATTAATTAAAAAATTAAGAGACAAATTATATCCAGCTAATTGCTTATGCCATATTCAAGTAGCTTGCGACAAATAGTTAAGCATTTGCACCGTATATGTACATATATACATATACGAGACATGTTTGGAGTAATTATTGTGAGAAGATATTAAAGATAAGGTAAAAAGACATTGAGCTTTAAGAAATTTTTAGAATTAATTAAAAAAATTTTAAATTTTGCTCAATTTTATAATTATAGTCTGAATTTTAAAAAGTAGCAATAACATGTTCAAATTTTTAATTTTTTCAATTCTAACTCGAACTTCAAAAAGTGCTAATAAAATGTTTAAAATTTTAATTTTTTTCAATTTTAGCCTGATATTAATGCCTCTGCTAAGTTTGCTAACGTGGGTTGTTACTTGTTCTAAAAATCGTAACTATTAATACATGTCAGTCAAAATTAACATAACAAATGAAGATTAATAAGAAGATGCCGTTTAATTATCTGATTAAAATGACATCGTTATTTAAAAATGACCTAAACTTAGATTACAGAGCCTTTCATGCTTTGATTTTAGTTTTTCTTTTTGTTTTTATTTTGTTCTCTCTACGTTCTCACTCTTTGATTTTTAGATTATGCAGTTCCGATGTCCTTACACTTACGGCATCGCGAGAATAAATTAAAAATGAAAAGTAGTACGGGGCACCAAAAGAATAAATGGAAAACAAATAGAATAGTTTGGGACATTGGAAGAATAAACTAAAAACGTCGGATTAGAATTAAAAAAATTAAAAGTTTGAACATTTTATTATCAATTTTTGAAGTTTACGCTATAACTACAAAATTAAGATTTTTTGTAATTAAACAAAAAATTTAAAATTCCTTTTAACGTTTAAAAGTTTTGAAAAAATTCTTTTAATTTTTAATTTTAGTTAAAAATAATGATGAATTACATACAATATGAATATGTGATGTAGATTAATTAATCATCACTAATATGATAATCTAACTTAATTTTTAAACTTGATTTAAACGAATTAAATTTAAGTTAAATTAATAATTTAAGATAATTAAAATAAAGTATTAATTTAATTAATTTAAAATAAGTTTAGTAATTGTATTGAATCATTATGAAAATAACATTTGATCAATTATGTTTGGTGTTTATATTATCTTTAATTATTTTTTAAAGAAGTTTTAAAAAGGAGATTTTTAAAAAAATTAAACAATTAAAAAATCATAGACTTTTAAAAGTTTTTAAATTCTTTTAAAAGTTTTTAAAATTTAAGGGAGATCTATGTCTTTTAATAATTTGCATCATTGAATGATGTTCTATTTAATATTTATTTTTATATTCAAAGTGTTTATTTCTATAAAATTATTCTTAACTGTCTTCTTTTTTTTTGAAAATTAAAAGTAATATATTACTACAGCTGGAAAATTATATACAATCCTTTACATGGAAAAGACCAAGTTCACTCCTACAACAATTGTCCTACTGAAACCATATAACCGAAATCACATGCAAACCATCTACAGTGATCACAACAATCTGATTTCCTGTGTAATGCCTTCTTGTTTCCCATCTGCTATGATTAACTCCCTAATCAAGTTAACTATTGCAGTAGCAAGCTTATACTTATGTTGCTCCACTTCTTGATATATGCGTCGATTCCTCTCCCTCCATATGTGATAAATCGCCATCTGAAATGATGTCTTGATAATGACATTATCGCGCTGCCCAGGGCTGGAAAATCTTATCATATCATTCAATACCTCATTCCATTTAAAAGAGAAACTTGGGATCTTTAACATATGTAATATTCTACTCTACACTACCTTCGTATATTCACATTCAAAAAACAAGTGATTCCTACTCTCATTAACATGATTACACAAAACATAAAGAGAGTCATAACTACCAAACCATCTGGCCTTAGTCCTCAGCCTATTTTTAATAGTCAACTACAAGCAAAAAGAAGCCTTAGGACTTAATACCTGTTTCCATACTAATTCAACCCATAGGACATCATCAGGAAGAACTCTCACTATGCCATGTGCTGATTTGTTCGTAAATTCACCTCCACAATGTGCTACCTATATCATTTTATCCATTTGT
>JAOQMS010000001.1:1360293-1388498 GCA_027563885.1 Erythroxylum longipes | reverse complement strand
ATTCATAAAAGATAGATGTTTGAGTACAACGTTTGAAGGATGTCCCAACCTTTGATGCCAAGTAAGAGTACTGACATCAACTACATTATTTATGCAGCAAACATTTGTTCTACTGGGTACTGAATTAAGAAAATTGCAATATCTAAGGATAGCTTCGGGTGTGCATGAACTGGCATCAAGGATATATAGGTTTCCCTTCACCTTGCCCACTCTAAGGACTCTATTAGTCTTCAAGTCCTGAAAAATGCAAAACTTTGGATAAAAACTACAACACAAGGAGTTCCTCTCTGCTAGTTTCCTAACTGACAGTAGGTTATGTTTGAAATCAGGGATGTATAGAAAATTTTCCAGTTTGATGTTGTTATGGATAATCATATCACCACAAGAGCTAACTTGTTTGACAATTCCTTCAGGTAAATGGACAAGGATTTTTCTGGTCAAGGTTTTCTGTGAAGTGAAGGAATGTTTACATGCACATATATGATTAGTTGCACCAGTGTCCACAATCCATTCATCTTTAAATTTACCAGCTGTAGGTGTCATAATAGAATTACCTGCAAAATCTTCAATCTGTGCAAAATTGACTTGCTCCGCTGGTGCCATTTGCTTCCCCTTCAAGATTCTGGCAATTTCTAATTGAAGCATTTCCGTGACAGCTGGTGGGCACTGCATAGCTAAAACTTTCGCATTGTCACTGGAGTTTTCCTCAAAAGGAGTATTGACCATATTAACTCTTCCCTTTGCAGCAACTGGTCTGTCCTTCCTTAATTGTTTATACCAATCTGGATATCCATGGAGCTTGAAGCACGTATCCTTAGTATGTCCTCCACCTTTACAGTATTCACAGTTTCTAGCATCCTTCTTCTGCCATTCCCTTTTCTTATAAGAATTAATCTTATTTGCGTCAGTTTCAGAATGTGTTCCTTTAATCATCAAGGCACTTGTTTCAGTATTTTCTGCAACATCCATTTGTACATTCTTCTGCTTCTCTACTCTCAATATCATTGAATAAGCTTTGTTGACAGAAGGCATAGGTTCCAGGACCAAGATTTGGTTCCTAACATTGTCATAACTTTCATTTAAACCCATAAGAAATTGAATGAGTTTGGTCTGGGACATAATATCTAGAAAACTTCCAGCAGCATTGCAAGTACAATTTCTCATCGCTCCACATGAACATTGAGGAATGGGCTGAAGGACATTCAACTCTTCCCACAATTTTTTCATCTTACTATAATACATGGCAACAGAGGAATTACCTTGCTCCATGGAAGATATCTGCCTCTGTATTTGGTAGATTTGAGGGCCATTACTTTCACCAAATTGCTCTTCTAGTTCTTGCCAAAGTTTTCTAGCTGAGGTAGGGTAGATAAAGGTTTCAGCTATGTCTTTCTACATTAAATTGATTATCCACGAGTTGACCATTTCATCCACCCTTCTCCATTTTGAGCGAGTGGGTTCGTCCGTTTTTTCCACCAAGCTTCCATTAATAAATCCCAGTTTATTCTTGGCTGCTAGAGCTCTTTTCATAGATCTGTTCCATGTCAAAAAGTTGCTATCATTGAGTAAGACAGTTACGAAAGCCATTCCTGGGTTATCGGATCCTTGCAAAAATAAGGGATTGTCGGAGTTTTGAATAACATTTGTATTTCTATTTGTGGGATCGACAACTTCATCGATGTTGGCCATGACGAAGAGTATGGTAAGTTTCTGAGTTTAACAAAAAAATGGTAAGGTTCACAGATTCAAGATGTTGGCTCTGATACCATGAACAAATATGAGGAAGAATGACAGATTTAATACTCTGCCATTGATACTATAAAGACGAAGAGGAAACGCAATAGCAGAAAGAATTTTTCTCTCTTCATGTTATTCACGTGAATAGTTGCTCCTTTTGTATAACTGTGCAAGAAATAAAAAAGAAAAAATAATTACAAAATATTTACAGTTCATCAATGAAAGTTCTAGAATCTGTATATAAAGCAAAGTATAACTAGCTTAACATCCTTGCGTGAGTATGAGTGAAAAAATTGCTAATATGAAAACTTCTATATTTCAACAATTGAAATTTAAGAAAAAATAGTTTTTAAAAAATAAAAAATTAGATGAAAATTTTTCGAAAATTTCTAAAGATTAAGTGTTTTTTAAAGTTTCTAAATAAGACCTATAACTTCTACTCAAATATTTAAGTAAGCATTTATTGTTGTTTATTGTTATTTTTAGTAGGCCTGGCAAAATTTCATCCAAACCGATAACTCAACCATATCCGATCCAGAAAAAATCAAATACAGGTTAGAAGTTTTTTGACTGAATTTAAACAGGATTGACTGATTTTTGTTCGAATTAAAATCAAATCTGGATCTGAGTTGACCTAATTAGACAAAATGTCCGAAATTTTAAAATTGGTCAGTACCGAACATTTAAATTAATTAAAATTATCCGATTCGAATTTAAAAAGGCAAAAAATAATTGTTTAAAAAATCATTACTTTATTCTAATTTATTGTATTAAGTTTTAATTGTTATATACATGTTAGCTAACTTGTGTCATCTTTTGTTTTTTTTTTTTCCTCAGATCATGGAGTCTTTGGGACATGAAGAGTGAGATATGAAAAGTTTAATAAAGAAGGATTAGTTATTTCTTGCATGCTTTATTTGGTTTGAATTTGTAATATGAACAATGTAGTTTATTAGTTTCGAATTTGGTGTACTGTTTGTGCTTTTATGGCTTCTTGCTATAATTTTGTTGGGGACTTTGAATTTGGTGATTTTATTTTTGTTTTTTTGAATTTTGTTGTAGACTTACCATTTGTTTGGTTTGAACTTCAACTAAACAACCATAATTTAGCTTTTTTTGCTGTAGTTTTTTATTGATTTTACAGAGAAAAAAAGAGATGGGAAAAAGATGGTGTAATTTAATGACCCTTTGCTATTAGTTAAAATTGGACAAGCTGGTTTTGAACCAGGTTAGGTGTTTTCCAATCCGGTTCGGTTCTGGGTCAGCTTCGTAAAAAAAAAAAGTTTCAAACCACTAGGGTCATGAAATTTTCGCATTTATCTGAATTGTCCGGAATCGATTTGATTTGAAAGTGATTTTTTGCCAGCTCTAATTTTTAGTACCACTTTACAACATAATATTACTAAAATAGTATTTCCTGCATCTCCAAGAATGTAAAAATTGTAGTAAAGATAATAATGAAGGCTTATTTATACTTTTTATAAAATGTTAAGATGAAAATAATACATATAGGCAATATTTAAATAATCATTTAAAAAATCATATTAGTGTCTAATAGGTCCATTTGTCTAATTATGAAGTCATATAATTTAAATCGATGACTCATATTATAAGTTTAGAAAAGTGTGGTCGTCATAGTTATGATTACCTTAAAAATTTTACCAGACTAAAATATTAAGCAATGTTTTAAAATAAGATCATAAGTTAAACAGTTAAAATAAGAGATATTAAACTATCATAAAATCAGTTAAAATTAAATAAAATTAAAGAAATTAAAGTAGAATTTAAGGGAATTATTTTTATCTATCAAAGAATTTAAAGTTTGATTGAAAAATGAGACTATTAAATGAAAATTTATTTATTTATTTTAGTTTATAAAACTGATTAGTTTATAAAAACTAACCGGCTAATTAATAAATTAATCAATTTTTAATAACAAAAGTTATTAAAATAAATTAAATCAAAAAATTAAAAATTAAACGAAAAAAATAGTGGATTCAAAATTTTCACAATTGAACTAATCCAAATCATTCGATCTTTTTTATCATTGACCTTAAGTCCTTGTAATGAAACATACGATTTGCCAACAAAACATGATTATTTTTAATTAAATATGTATAAAGAACAAATTTGAAGCTAGGCATTCATTTCTTTTTTTAAAATATTCTCCATAAAATTATAAAAATTATTTAAAATATTTATTTTTATATAAAATGGCCAAATGAAATATGCAGTCCTAACCTTTCAATATGAAAATTTTGGCCATCCAATTATTTTTTGGTGAGAACTTTGGAACATAACATCATTAGATTCCAATATGACAAATTTATCAAAACTTTAGGCTATGCTTGATTGGACGTGAAGTTTTTAATAGAATGAAATGGAATAGAATGTAAATGAATGTAATATTAGAAAATTGTTATTTGGGAGAGATAGAAAGGTCCATAATATAATATAGTGAAATGCTGTTTAGATGAAGGATTCATAATATAATATAGTGTAAAGTTGTTTAGTACATTACATCCTAAACTCTCCAAATCCGAGGTTTTTTATTTTTACTGTTTAGAATAGAATGAAATATAATATAAAACCCTCCTCTTCCATTTCATTCCATTTATATTATAAACTCTCCTCTCAAATGATGTAATAAGATTCCACTCCATTTCGTTAATAAACTTCCAACCAAATGTAGCCTTATAGAATCCAAAACGGTAACTCTGCAATCCCACATTCCATATTACCGAATCACTGAAGCACAAACAAATGAAGATTATGCATACCTAGATGCCACCAACCTATTTTATGCACAATACTTCACTAGCTGCATTTTATAAGCACATCAACATCAACGTCATACTGATTTTCTTTATAAAAAAAACATCATACTGATTTATTTATTTACTATAAATATGACATGCTAAGAAGAACAACCTTAAGACATGACTATTAAGAATTTTAAAATTACAAATTGGAGTATTTATTTAATGGAATTAATTGAACTTGCATCATTGCTGACGTTTACATTGTGGTGGTCATGCATATGTGTGTATATATATAAACTTATCTTAAACTATAAAATACTAGTTTCATGGAATGGGTAGACCTAAAGATTTTGATTACTTTAATACCAAGTTGCTCAAATTCTTATAATAAATTTAATAAGAATCATAATTGATTCTTTGCAACTTTTGATGATCTTTTTTTTTTCGGACAACTCATAGCACTTAAAAAGCAATATTTTAAAAATTGGATCGGAAATTAAACCAGTATGACAAGAAGTTTAAGGTTTAAAAGGTTCAATGAGAATTAGATCGTTATCATAAAACTGATTAAATATTAAATAAAATTAAAAATTTGAAAGTAAATATCTTTACTTATCGAAAAATTTAAAGCTATATTTAGAAAAGAGATTGTTAAAATTAATTAATTAATTTAATAAGAACTTATTAATTTACAAAAATTAACTGGTTCATTAATAAATTAATTAATTTTTAATAACAAAGATTATTAAAATAAATATAACAAAAAAATTAAAAATCGAATCAAAAAGTTGAACTGTTCAAAATTTTTATAACTAAATCAACTGAACCGATTGAATTTTTTAATGGACATTGTTCTTGTTGCTTGAATTGGAAATAAATTGAAGCCAACGAGATACTAAAGATAGGGAAAAAAGAAGCTTCAATATTTAATTATTTCTCTTGACAAGGTCAAAATTCCTAGACCTTTGGGATAGTTTATTGAATATAGAGGAATGTAAAGAGAAATATTCCTCTCCACTAAGTCAGGACAGCATGTTTAACCAATAAAGCACAAAGATATGGAATTTCATTAGTTGGGCATGCATTAATAGATCTACATATAATACTACCAATTGCATTAAAAAATTGGGTCATATAATTAAAATTTCTATATAACTTAAGAAATTTTAGTTAAATTTGACTTAAATTGATGATTTAAAATTAATTAATTTAGATCAACATTAAGAAATAGATTAGATCATTACGTAAATTTTGATGCCTCTAAGAAGTGATCGAATCGGTGGAGTGAGAGGATATGAGGCCAAAAAATCTTATGTTTAAATCTCTCTATTTACATTATCTCGATCAAGACTGTCGTACAAGACTCGCCTAGTGCGAAGTACCCAATTAATATGATTTGCATGCTATTACATCAACCCGAAAATTTACTTAATACACATTTAAAAAATAGTAACTGTGAATTCTTTTGTTCGACAATTTTTTTTGGGATGAATCTCTATGCGATATTTATGTTACATTTACATATGTTTCATCATTATTTTCAATTAAATTTTATGGAAAAAATTTTCTAAAAAGTCAAAAGGTTAAATTTTTATTTTTAAAATTAAAAAAAATCTAAAAATTGTTAAAACAAGACATGCCAGATAAAATATTACCAATTACCAAAAAAAGAGCTAACATTAAATGCTTGCTGCGTTGCCACGAACTTTATGAGAGGTTAGTTCTTAGGCTGTCCCATCAGGGTTTGACCCTTCAGAGATTGGAGGAGTTTCTCAAAACAAATCACAGTTTAAAAGTTCTCCAATGATAAAGTAAGTTGTATTATTAAGCATTCCACTCATCCTACCAACATGAAAATTAAAAAAAAAAAGGCAAAACAGAATCATCTGACCTAATTAACAGTATCATATCAAACTTTCATCAACTTGCAATACTAAAAATCATCTTAATTTGACCATCTGAAAGTCTTTACAGCCTTTAGCTTTCTGCATAAAATAAAGTCATTTGATGCCTCCACCAGAAGCCAAAGGGCATTGGGTGGTTTCTTAAATGTTCAAAAGATGGAACTTAACAGCACCAGAATGCATGTTATATCCTGCCATGCCAAGTAACTCTAACCAGCAATTCTGAGCACAAGAGATAAATGAAGAACATCTAGTCAAGAACTCAGTAGTGTTGAAACTAAGATTGTGTTACTTTTAAGGAATCTGTCCAGTTCCAAAGCTCAATATCAAGAAGCTATCAACAGAGACTTTCATATTGTCATTTTTTGATACCTAATGACTTTTAGATTCCATAGGTTGTAAGGAAATTGCATAAATCTTCATGTTCATGCTTAACTTGTATGATTCTCCTTTGTTGCTCCACCCTTTGAAGATGTGATGATAGCTGAAGCAAATCTACGGTAGTTACATGTTCAGGAGAGACGGAATGCTTGGCATTTGAAAATTTTGGTCGTTGAAGAAATTCATCTGCTTTGGATTGAAGTTCAGTAGCATGACTGATGTCAGAATCCACGAAGGATCTCATATAATGAATTTCACTGGTATCAATTCCAGATGGAAAATTGCCATTTCTAATGCACTTCTCTTTAGTGTCTATACCCAAAGATATGTTGGAGCAACCGAACATGGGATGATCACAACTGACTTGACTCATTTTTGACGTCATACTTCCCACTGAGTTGCTTAAATTCTGTGTTTCAGCTGACAGAAGAGAGAGAGCACAACTAGAGTGCCATAACCCAGATAAATCATTAACAGTTGATCCTGCAGCTGTAGAAGTGTAGTCTTCTGTTGCTGATGGAGACAGTCTACATCTATTAGCTTGTTGGTACCTTTCTGGATATGGAATACCACCTGGATGCATGCTTGGGAAAAGAAAAGGTGATTTCTTCAACAAAGAATTCCCCAAAAATTTGGTGCCTGTTGACTCAGAAAGGATCAAAGATCAACACATGAAGTTGGATAATGACATAAAACAGAATGAGTCCGTAATTCCAGAGGGAATCCATGACTGCCACAGCCTTTCTAGTTATGATGGAATCGCAAGATGTAGCTTCAAATTTCTTTAATAAGGACACATTTACCACAGATAGAAAGGGATTCGAAACAAGGGTAGTTTAAGCTCTATGTTTCCTTTATCAACTATGAATCACCTCATATAAACCAAACTGTGACATTAATTGTTCCTTGTAATGTCAAGTTGAAAATTGCATTTCAAAACTAGATTATTATGATTTATTACAATCATATTACTTTAAGAAATATAAACAATAGCATAGGAAAACATATGGTCACAAATGCGATCGTGTCAGCATTTGGTTACGGTTGAAATGCTTGGAGATGTCCACTTTATAGAAAACTACAAAACAGATCAAATCTGAGAGCTTTTATTCATTTAAAATCGGAAGCAGAGGAGGTTACATTTGTTGACTCGTCTTCTTCATTGCACTAGCGTATAATCATCCTAAGCAGCAGAATACATAGTTTACTGTTCATACCTTGATATGAATGCAGTAACTTGTGCACTTTAGTGGAGAGGGTACCAAATTGAGGCTTCCTTCTTCTTTCATTATGACCTGCTAGCCGTTTACGACAGCTACGCTTACCATCATCGAATTCAGCCAGCAAATGGAACCTGATTAATCAAAAGGTTTCATATTACTATTAACAAAATAAGGTTTTTCATAAAGGGAAGGACAAAGCCTAGAGCACAGGTCGACAATAATTAGTGTAAATCCATAAAAACATGGTTAACAAGGGTTCAAAGTCATCAATATATGCTGTCATGTGAAGCACTTCAATTATAAAAACATTGTGTCAATCGAATATGTACCATAAGAGAAGCAATAGAAGGAAAGATGTTGACCTGCTACACTGTTGGCAGAACCTCTGTTCAATTCCATTAACAATGACAACAGAAGTCTTTGAGTGAGCCTCACAAACTTTATGCCTCTTGTGGTAATCCTTTGAGGAGCTAAGATCCTTGTTACAACCATATACCTGGCAAAAGGGAGCCTGTATGCGTGAACTCACGGCCCGAGCTCTTTTGGCTTTTGGAAACGCAGAAGACAACATCGACCTTCCTTTCATAAATTTATCGATGCACATATCTTTACCATCACATAGTTGGCCTAGCTTCAAATCAATTAGTGATGAATCCTGACTAGATTCTATACAAGAAATCGAATGATTCTGCCCAGATTCCACTGATGAATTTGAAGCAATCATACAAGTGGGTGAATCTATGGCCATTTTATTGGAGTCCATACGAAATTCACTACAATCAAGCAACCCCAGGCCAGTGTTATTAACAATGAAAGGCCTTTTGGGCATTTCAGGAGATCCCAAATCAACAAATCCCATGCTGTCAACTGATACTCCATCCCATTCGATTATGGGCTTTCTACCTCTATCAGATGCATCATTTGACAAACCTATTTCGTCCGAGAATAGAAGGCCTTTTCCTTCTGAAGCATAGAACCAAGACTCCATCACACAAGCTGCAATCATAAACAGTAACAGCAGATGTAAGTATCTAACAACATATCATAGGATAAACTAACAGAAACAGGAATTTGCATGCTATAATGGTTCACGTTTAATGTCTCCACACACTTAACTACGCATCATAGATTAAACTGAAATTGCTGCACACAATTTATTCATAGAAACCGATTAAAAACAAACAGGGTTCATGATTCTGGTAGATTGTTATGAGACAAACCCTTTAGACATGGAAGCCCTCATGGGAATAGAATAACAAAGGTTGACAGTGACACAAAAAACATCAATAATTAACTAAATGATGGTTATGATGGTGAAAACCGGACGAGTAAAAAGTGAAAAAGGGCCAATCGTCTTTCATTTTCTGAATAAAACTGAGGGAAAGCGAAAGCCACCAAACAACCAGTTATTATTGAAACAAGAAGCTCAGATCACGAGTTTTAAGCAGAATTTTGCCCCAGTAGGACAAGATTTCTGGGATTTGTTTCTTTTCTTTATTTCTATTGAATCAAATTCTAGGATCAGATAGTTCATAAAAGCTACCATTCACTTCACTGTGTTCCACTATTCTCAGGAACCAAACAGGACCATAAGAACCAGCAAACAGAAGTAAAAAATATAAAGATATGCTTACAGCAATCTTCGTTCTCGGTTCGAGAACAAAACCCAAATTATAAAACTTGAATTCCAGCTACCGAACCAAACCAAAATTCAACTTTCCTTTTCAAATGCAAGCTTCAACCTTCAAAGTTCAGCTTATAAGAGCAACCATAAGAGGATAACACTAATGACCATTGTTTAGAAATTTGCAGAAGAAAGAAATGAGGACGTTGCTGACTTGTTGGGATTCCAAAGCTTAAAGCTTTTTTTTTTCCTACAGTTTCCTCCAAAGCCAACAGCCAAAAAACAAAAAAACAGAGAAAAGAAGCAAGAAGCAGAACAGCTTTTACTCCTTCCTTACCCTGGAAAATGGCGGAGGGAGAGACAGACAGTGAGATTGAAAAAATAATTAGATGGTAAGGGGAGAGAAGGTGGAAGCAGAAGCTGTCTGAGTCAACATGATTTCCACTACAAAGCTCACTCTCTGCTCTCAAAAAGGAATGCTTTGAGGTGTTCTTTTTTTTTTTTTCCTTTTTTCTAAGCTTTTGAGAGTGATTGTAATTCCCTTTCTATCCATCCATCTCTTTTGGTGTGTTCATGTTATTTCTTGTTTTCTTTACTTCTTCTTTTTTGTCTACGTTTTAAAAAATAGACTAAGAAGTTAAATTAATAAGATTATACATTTAAAATTTTAAAAAGTTCAATTGCCCGTCATAAAATTAGTTAAAGATTACATAAAATTAAAGAATTCAAAATATGATTAAAAGAGATTATTTTTATTAATTGAAGTATTTGAAATCTAAATAGAAATTTTGAATAAAAATTAATTGACTTATTTTAGTTTATAAAAATTATTAATTAATAAAATTAACTAATTAATTAATAAAGTGGTTAATTTCTAACAAAAATAGCTATTAAAAGTAAATCGAAATAAAAAGTTAAAAATTAAATAAAAAAGTTGAAAGATTTAAAATATTTACGGTTGAATGGGCTAAACTTGTTAGTTTCTTTAATCTTTGCTTATTTATATTATGATATTATTATATTAGAAAATCCTTTCTTATTATTTAATATTCAAATTCTCTATTTGTTCGTTAGCTAAATTAGGAGGAATTTATTTCTTCAATAAATTTTAATTCATAAAATTAATCCTCAAAATAATCTAATTCGGTGTTCAGTCAAGTCATTTTATGAATTTAGTAACAAATACATGATAAATTTTTAATTTAAATTTTTAAGTTATTTTTTATTTAAATTATTTAAATTAAATTTTTTAAAAAAAATAACTTGTAAAATTGATATTATTAGTTCTAAAATTTTCTGATAATATATAAGTGACAATATTTCAAATTTTTAAAAATTTAAAAAGATTTTTTACATATTAATTACTTATATTAATATTATTATAATAATTTATTTTTTTAAAACAAGCATTTAATCATGACAACTTTAACTTAATTTCAAGATTGTTAGACTACTCCTTTTCTTTTCTTTTATATTTATTCAATTATTAAGGTTGTTCTATTGTGAGTAAAAGGTCACAGATTTGAGTCACATAAATAATTTCTTTGTAAAATAAAAAAAATGTTACTTACAATTGATGCCTCTGCTTGCAATCCTCGCAAAACAGAGAATTTTGTACACTGGGGTGTTATTGTTGTTGTATAGTTATCTTTATTTTCTCATAACTTGTTTTACTATATTTGTTTAATAATTGAATGAAACCTTATGTTAACTAATTATGAAAATAACAAGCGATTTCATCCAAATTTTTAACTAAATGATTTTGTATTTTGTGCCTTTCCTGTAGCACCACGTGGGGTCACTATTGTATAGTTAATCAATTTTCTATTTAATTACAAATATAAATAATATTTAATTCAAATTTAAAAGGTATTAAAAGTACAATTTTCTATAAACTCCAAAGCCATTAGAAATATAATTGACAAAGTTACTAAATATTAATTTCCTTTAATATTTATGACCTTCATTTTAATTGATATTGAGTTTATTAATTCATTTGCTCATTATATTCTTTTTTATTAATCTTAAATTTGATATTTAATGAAAAATTAAAATATAATTATTATTTATGATTTAGACCATTAATAATGTTTTTCTATTAATAAAAGTTAAGGTTGATATTGTAATTTGTAGAGATGTGTAGGGGCATTTTGAGAAATTAAGACATGGGGAGAGAGTAGAGAATGAATCAGATAAGATTGGAGAAAGGGACAGGAGGACAGCCACTTGTAGGTGATAGTGAGTAGACACGTGTACCAATTAACCACAACATAGGGGCACGTGGGAAGTGACCCTGTACCTGCACCAGCAGCAGCAGCCATGCATCTGCTCTGCTCACTTACCAATTCCAATTACAGAAAAGCCACCCCATCCATCCATCCATCTGTCCATCCACCAACTAACAAACGTAAGTGCCTTTCCACACAACTAATTTCACCCGGTCCGGTTTAGTTCGAATTTAACGAGTAAAGTTTGAATTGATCAGTTTTTGAGAGGGATGATCTGATTTTTTCTGAACAATTTAAATCATTTTAATCAAAATAAGTTCATCATGGTCGTCGTCACGTTTAGTTGAATCTCGAATTAATGTGAAATTTAGAAATATCTAATAATACGCAGTCTTATTCTTATAAAGTAGAGATGCTATTTTCGATAGAATCACAAATAAATATGGCATAAAGAGTTTAAAAAAATCAAATATGTGATACAAGTTTAGAAGACAAAATAATAATAATATAATAATAAGACAAATAGGAATACAAATATTAAGAAAATAATAATAATAATAATAATAATAATATAAAAAAAGAAAAAACCGACTAGCTGATCAAACAGATGCCTAGTTGGTCAATCAGATGTACACGGTAGAAGAATCACATACAAATCAAATCTAACAAAAAGGCAGAAGAAAGAGATATGCAAGAATTAACAAATTAAAAGCAATAATCAGAACGCATGTAACAAAAAAAACTCAAATGAGTAGACAGTGATAGAGATAATGTAACTAAAATCTTTCTACACATAGAACTTAGATATGAGTAACGGGGCTAGAAGCATAGGCGGGTTCGTTTGTATTTCTTGAAAACTCCGTTGTTTCACCAAGCGTGAAATTCTTCAAATTCCTGCTTGCAAAAACTTTTAACCCCTACAACCAAGATCACCGAAACAATCTACAGTAAAAAGTCAAAGGAATGAAGGCGAGATGAGCTACAGCTAGGTAAAACCCGAGAGGGGATAAACGCCAGTGTAAATAAAATAACATAATTTTAGTTAAATTAATTGAATAAAATAACATTATTTTACCCCAATATCGATCAAACTTTAGGTTTAAATCTAACAACTGATCTTACAATTTGGTGCATTGTTAACCTTGGTCTTAATTTTATTGAATGAGAATGAGTTAATTAAACGTAATTTTCTGTTTCAAACTGATATAATTAAATTATATTCAAATTAATTATTTATATAATTATCTTAAATTAATAATTTAAGTCGAATTTAGTTAGTTTGTATAAGTTTAAGAGTTAAATTGAATTGCTATGTCAGTGACATTTGATTAATATTAGTCCATGTATGATATTCATATCTCATGCATTTTGTCATCATTTTTAATCGAAAGATTTTTTTAATTAAAAATTAAGGATTTTTCATGTGCTTAATCTTTTATATATAATTCATTTATTCTTTATACCCTTTTTGATGTAACACAACTTGTAAATTTTAAATGTTCCAATCACAGCCACCACCACAAAAGACACACAAAACGAATCAATTATATATGAACTTTCTGAGAAAATTGATGAGGGTTATGACAAATTTGCAGATGCCAACAATGTATTATCATGCAGCCCTATTGCATGAAAGTTCTACATGTACTGGTTCTCTTTGTTCTGCTAATTTAGTATTAAATAAATCCAAGTCATTTTTTAAGTTGCAGTGGTCCATATTACAGAACAGTTGTTCTTTTCGTGCTAATGTGTCTCTGAAAACGAAGCCACACTCTCCATCTTTGTTGCTGTGTGAGACATACGAGATTGGATATGGCGAAAAAAGAAAAAAATTTAAAAAAAAAACATTGAACGTGACATGCAGAATATTTGCATGAACTTGTATGGTTGTGTATCAACGTCACATCTTGCATATGCCATTTTTTGTTTTCGTTTGAGCATTGTCTTGTGAGTTGTTATGATATTGGAGTCGTAAGTCTATCTCTTTGAATAGATTAATCTAAAAAAATCCAAGATATGAAATCGTCTAACATCTAATCTTGGAATCTAACTTTAGTATTATTGGTTCTAGAGATACAGGCTCGTGACTTTAATTCTTTTATTAGACTTAAAATTCGATATGGTATGAGACATTCGATTTGAATCTAACCTCGATTAGACTTCATATACTCAAAAGTAACTATTTATTAAATATAAAACGAAGTCATTTTATTACACGTACAAAATGATTTTGTTTTTTATATGAAGAAGTTCGATTTTTGAGCTGGACTCCAATTTTATAAATTGGCTTGAATGTTTTTATCCGACTCAAAACTCAATTGAACCCGAAATATTTGACTTGAATTTGAGCTGGATTGGATTTCATAAGCCTGAAACTAACCATTAATTAAATATAAAACTATGATGTTTCATTATATATATAAAACATCCTTTTTTTAATGTGAAGGAAGTTTGAATTTTAAGTTAAGCTCACATTTTACGGTTTGAAACTACAAAAAAATTTAAATTCGATCCAAAACTTGATCAATTGAACCGAACATTTTAATTTTGAACATGTTGAATCAAATCATCTTTATATAAAATCTTTCGGAACAACTAGGTGATGACAAAATTATCTAATCATATTTTTTTTCATATTTTGACTTTTACGAAATTTTTTCATTTAATCAAGGTTAGACTCAGGTCTTTTTGACGTTTTTAATTGGATTTGAATTACGACTACCATTTCTTTCATAATCTCGATATTTTTACTGTAATATGACGGTGATTAACTATAGTTTCGAACCATTAGACCATGAAAAACATCTTGGTGTTGAGAAGACTCAATAATTGGGTTTGATGGTGTCGTCATTATGTGAAAATAAGACATGATTAGTGTAATCACCTGAGCATAATATCCCTCTCATGAGAAATTTTAATCAAAAGCGGTCCCAAGAGAGATTTGATTCTATATAACATGAAAATTAATATTTGTCACCGGTCACATCCATCTAGGAAGACATAAAACAATTAAAATGAGGGGAACAAAAACAAATAAGCTCACAATCATTAATGCTTTCTTTATCTAAAAATTAAAATAATATCTAGTCCGACCAATCATATATACTATATTAGTTAAATAATATGAAGAAATGTTTAATCAAAGTTTATAATAATTCTTCAAATATTGGTACCTCCTCTTATCTTAACTTTGACTATTTCAAACTGGTCAAATGGATAGAATCCATTAGGGTTTAAATAATTAGGGAATCACTTTCTTTTTCTTTTAAATAGGGTTTGCAATATATATCCCAGATCAATCATTTGACGAATTAATGATTTAGAATTAAATAACGAGTTCGTTCTAACTTATATTTAAAGATTCAACATATTTAAGTGATGAGTTCGATCTAATTGATATTTATAGATTCAACGTTTTTTTATTTTCAACTTGCCATCTTCTAATAATTAGCAAATTTCAAAATTTAGATAAATCATTAATGAATCAATTATTTAAAATCAAAGTGAAGAGTTTAATTTAATTGATAAATTCAACGTGTTTGGAAGTAAAACGATATTATTTTAGTCGCACAGGTCAATCATTCAAAATTTTCAGGTCGTCATTTTTAATATAAGCTTAACTTAAAACTCAATCAAATCAAGACAACTAGACCTGGGCTAATTGTCATGTTTATTTGGATTGATATGAATATAAAGGACAAACTTCACTACTTGAACCACCCAATATCTACTTCAATTTCACTGTAAGTCAAACTATACATGTATACTTTTCTTTAATGCGCATCTATTGAAGACAACTTTTATATTAACTCAAACTAATCGCCTTCGTGTCTCTTCGAATCCATGAAAGCAAACTATTAGCTGGGCTACGAGAAAGACATGAGAGGACGTTGAGCAAGTAGGCTCAGCAAGACCTGTTAAGTGTTAGGAATTGTATTGGGCTTAATCAACTTAGTAATTAGCAGTGATTTTGTCAATCAGGCTTAGGCCCACTCCTACTTTCAAATTAAAAGAATACGATAATAACCAAACTAAATCAAACATACTCAAATTTTCGCCTAAGTAGAATATGGGAAGAGCAAAATGTACATAATCATGCCCGCATTTTCGATAGAGATACAAATACCAATATCATAATAAATAGTAGGAATGCAAAGCTTCTGATAATGAGATTAAAATTCCTTAATTTCTTATAATGGGATAAGTGTTTTATGCTTCCATGAAAGCTGGAGTTGTCTTGCCTTTAACGAGGGATTAGATTTCCTATATTAGTTATGGTGTTTTATCATATTTCGTTAAATCTCATATACACATTTACGTAGATTCTACATAAATGTATGGATAAGATTTAATATAACAGAGTTAAAACAGAGTAAATAGAACAGAAGGTTTAATGAGCTTCAATGGCAGCCATTTACAAGATGAGGGATCATTTTTACTACAAATTTTCTTTTATGGTTATATATTTTAAGTTAAAGTTATGAGTTATTCTTCAATATTTCTTACTCCTGATTAGTAGAGAAATTATTAATTAAATTGAGTTTATTATTTAATTTAGTGTCATTAATTTCACTAAAATTCATTAAGAGTATGTAATTTATACATACATTCAATATTTTACTTAACATGATGCGAAAAATTTAATCTGCCTCAATTTGACCTAATCAAATCAATTTAAACCGACTTAGGTAAGGTAAGATAATATTATTTTGTTAAAATTAGTTGATCAAATAACATTGTTTTGACCTAAAACTCAGTCGAGCTTTAGGTTTCAAGCTACAGAAATCCATCTTATGGTAGGATTTATTATCAACTCTATCCTTAATAAATGAAGCTCGTTAATACATAGTCTTGCTTCTAATTAGTAAAAACGGTTTTCAAGACAATACTGGAAGTTGCTATAAACATAAAAGAATGTCAATAACTTCATTAACAGTCCCTCTCTACTCTATGTTACTATCATACTCTTAACAAGAGCTCCTTCAAATGAAACACAACCTTAAAAAGTTATGAGAGAAATTAAATTAGGTTTAAATAATTTTATATATATTTGAGAACGATATATATCTCAAAAGTTCAAAATATTATATTATGAACCCTTTTTTATATAAGTAAAAACATGAACCTCTCGCATAATTTAAGAATTTTTATTTTTTAAGATTTAAAAATCTCTTTATAATTTTTTAATTTTCAAAAATATTTTTTTGAACTTCAATGAAAAATAATAATAAAACATACGTGGTATGAATATCATTTGTAGACTATTAACCTAATTCTCCCATTCAAACTGAAATAATTAAATTAGATTCAAATTAATAATTTATATAATTATGTTAAATTAATAATTTAAGTCAAATTTAATTATTTTGTATAAGTTTATGAGTTAAATTGAATTGTTATGTCAGTGACATTTGATTAGCATTAGTCCATGTATGATATTCATACCTCGTGTATTTCGTCATCATTTCTAATAGAAATCTGAAAGAATTCTTTTTTAATTAAGGAATTTTCATGTGCTTAATCTTTTATATATAATTTATTTAATCCTTATACCGTTTTTGACGTAACACAACTTGTAAATTTTAAATGTTCCAATCACAGCCACCACCACAAAAGACACACAAAACGAATCAATTATATATGAACTTTCTGAGAAAATTGATGAGGGTTATGACAAATTTGCAGATGCCAACAACGTATTATCATACAGCCCTATTGCATGAAAGTTCTATATGTACTAGTTCTCTTTGTTCTGCTAATTTAGTATTAAATAAATCTAAGTCATTTTTTAAGTTGCAGTGGTCCATATTACAGAACAGTTGTTCTTTTCGTGCTAATGGGTCTCTGAAAACGAAGCCACACTCTCCATCTTTGTTGCTGTTTGAGACATACGAGATTGGATATGGCGAAAAAAGAAAAAAAAAGAAAAAAAAACATTGAACGTGACATTGCAGAATATTTGCATGAACTTGTATGGTTGTGTATCAACGTCACATCTTGCATATGCCATTTTTTGTTTTCGTTTGAGCATTGTCTTGTGCGTTGTTATGATATTGGAGTCGTAAGTCTATCTCTTTGAATAGATTAGACTAAAAAAATCCAAGATATGAAATTGTCTAACATCTAATCTTGGAATCTAACTTAAGTATTATTGGTTCTAGAGATACAGGCTCGTGACTTTAATTCATTTACTAAACTTAAAATTCGATATGATATGAGACATTCGATTTGAATTTAACCTCGATCAGACTTCATATACTCAAAAGTAATGATTCATTAAATATAAAACGAAGTCATTTTGTTACACATACAAAATGATTTTGTTTTCTATGTAAAAAATGTTCGAATTTTGAGCTGAACTCAAATTTTATAGCCCGAATTCTATCATTTAACAGCTAATCTTGAATCAATTTTAGTACTATTGGATAGAGAGACGTGAGATCCAACCTTGGCTCGAATTTTTTTACCTGACTCAAAAACTCAATTAGACCTGAAACATTTGACTTGAATTTGAGTCAGATTGGATTTCATAAGCCTGAAACTAACCATTCATCAAATGTAAAACGACGTTGTTTCATTATATATACAAAACAAGATATTTTTTTAATGTGAAAGAAGTTTGAACTTTAAGTTAAACCCACATTTTACGGTTTGAAGCTCCAAAAAAGTCCAAACTCAAACTTTATCTGAAATTTTAAAAAACTCAAGTTCGGTCAAAATTAGATTCGAAGTCTGAAATTTTTAAAAAGTTTAAACTCGATCTAAAATTTGATCAATTAAATCGAACACTTTAATTTTGAACATATTGAGCTAAATCATCTTCATATAAAATCATTCGAAGCAACTAAGTGATGACAAAATTATCTAGTCATATTCTTTTCATATTTTGACTTTTACGAAGTTTCTTCTTTTGATCAGGGTTGGACTCGGGTCCTTTTGACATTCTTAATTGGATCCAAATTACGACTACCATTTCTTTCATAATCTCGATATTTTTACTGTAATTATGATTGTGATCAACTATAGTTTTGAACCATTAGACCATGAAAAACATCTTGGTGTTGAGAAGATTCAATAATTGGTTTTGATGGTGTTGTCATTATGTGAAAATAAGATATGATTAGTGTAACCACCTGAGCATAATATCCCTCTCATGATAAATTTTTAATCAATAGCGGTCCCAAGAGAGATTTGATTCTATATAACATGAAAATTAATATTTGTCACTGGTCACATCCATCTAGGAAGACATAAAACAATTAAAATAAGGGGAACAAAGACAAATAAGCTCACAATCATTAATGCTTTCTTTATCTAAAAATTAAAATAATATCTAGTCCAACTAATCATATATACCATATTAGTTAAATAATATGAAGAAATGTTTAATCAAAGTTTATAATAATTCTTCAAATATTGGTACCTCCTCATATCTTAACTTTGACTAATTCAAACTGGTCAAATGGATAGAATCCATTAGGGTTTAAATAATTAGGGAATCACTTTCTCTTCCTTTTAAATAGGGTTTGCAATATATATCCCAGATCAGTTAATGATTTAGAATTAAATAACGAGCTCGATCTAACTGATATTTGAAGATTCAACATATTTAAGTGATGAGTTTGATGTAACTGATATTTGTAGATTCAACGTTTTTTTTATTTTCAACCTGCCATCTTCTAATAATTAGCAAATTTCAAAATTTAGATAAATCATTAATGAATCAATTATTTAAAATCTAAGTGAAGAGTTTAATTTGATTGATAAATTCAACGTGTTTGGAAGTTTACCTAAAAAAGATATTATTTTGGTTGCACAGGTCAACCATTCAAAATTTTCAGACCGTCATTTTTAATCTAAGCTTAACTTAAAACTTGATCAAATTAAGACAACTAGACCTGAGCTCAATTTTCATGTTTATGTGGATTGATATGCATATAAAGGACAAACTTCACTACTTGAACCACCCAATATCTACATCAATTTCACTCAAGTCAAACTCTATATGTATATTTTTCTTTAATGCGTATCTATTGAAGACAATTTTTATATTAACTCAAACTAATCGCCTTCGTGCTCTTCGAATCCATGAGAGCAAACTATTAGCTGGGCTACGAGAAAGACATGAGAGGACGTTGAGCAAGTAGGCTCAGCAAGACCTGTTAAGTGCTAGGAATTGTATTGGGCTTATTCAACTTAGTAATTAGCAGTGATTTTGTCAATCGGGCTTAGGCCCACTCCTACTTTCAAATTAAAAGAATACGATAATAAATAGGAGGAATGCAAGGCTTTTGATAATGAGAATAAAATTCCTTACTTTCTTATTATGGGATAAGTATTTTTTGCTTCCATTAAAGCTGGAGCTGTCTTGGATCAGATCTTCTGTTTCGGTTATAGTATTCTTATCATGTTTCATTAAATCTCATTCACATATTTAATTGGACCTTACATAAATGTATAGATGAGATCTAATGGAACAAAATAACTGAAATAAGACATTATGTAGAGCTGTCTTGTCTTCAGTGGCGACCATTTACAAGATGAGGGATCATTTTTACTACAAATTTTCTTTTATGGTTATATATTTTAAGTTAAAGTTACAAATTATTCTTCAATATTTCTTAAAAACTTGAATTAATCTCTATTTTTATTTATGATGTTATATTACAATTTAATGTTTTCAAAATAGGATTAATATCATACTAAATTCATTTTTTTATATAATTTATAGTACATGTTATTTTAATGTCACTCTAAAATAACATTTTAATGACCATAACTAGGATTGGCAAAACAGTTTATGCCCAATCGACTTGATCCAAAACCAACAAGAAAACTCTATTTTAGTTACGGTTTGAATTAGTTTCAAACTAAAAAAATTATTTTTTAAGATTTAAGCTTAAGTTTAGGAGTCAATTTAAACCGGTCAATTAAGACAAAAATGACATTGTTTCACTTATTTTAAAACTCTATAGAAATTTGAATTTTTTTTAACCATTCATCGTCATCGTCATCATCATCACACTAAATCTGAATCTCACCACAATGTAAAATCTGGAGAAATCTGATAGTATGCAATCTTACTTTTTATAGAGTAAAAAGGTTATTTCCTAATTTTTTTATGACTATTCATAAACTAAAATAAAAGTGATTTAGACTCCACTTTATCATCAATCACCTACATAGAGTACTTTTATTTTCTCATAATTTTAAGGGAAAACCTAAAAGAAATTCAATATCAACTAATTAACTCTTTAAAGTATTAAATCTCATACTTCAAACCAACTATTTCCGAAGCCAACAACGTTAGTAATACATAACTAAGATTTCCCAAGACATGAAACTTTCTGGCAATGGCAATACATTGACATGAAAGCAAAATGTTCGTCGTGCTTATACTCTCCTCAGCTTCACTTCAACCCTGCAAAATGCAACCCCTAAAAAGACGTCAATCTCCAAACTTTATCCAACAAATAATAAACCTGAAATTCATCGACCTTTCACTACTTCTGCAGAAGTTTTAGTTCACAAGGTTTGATTGTTTATTCTATCTGAAAGCTTAAAGAATGATCGAAGATGAGTTCTTTTTCAACTTCAGTTCCATTTAGTCTCTTGATCTTTAATTGTTTTATGGCAATTAGAGAAGAGAGGAGGGCCAATGCTTAATTACATTAATCTTGTTGCTCTGAGAAACAGTTCCTGCAGCAGAATTTGGGATGTAACTTGCCCACTGTAGTCCACAAATTGAGCATTAGAAAGAATCAGGAACTGGAGGAAAATAATGAGTTAAAGCAGAGAAGAAAAAAAAAAGGATACATTTTTAGCTGCTGTACTAAAGGCTTCTCTGTGCGGTATCTCAGGATTGGCTGCTTTGATCCGCTGAATCTCCTCCCTAATGATCAAAAGAAAAAAGTCACTTGTACAAAACCTCGAGTGCCCACTTTGATATGATCGTCAAGAACAGTGAAGAACTGAACTGAAGAGGGAATTATTTATATATATAAACATCCTCGTACTTCATGAACCTGTTGTAAGCAGATGGGAGTCTGTGCTTCTTCTCAGGTGCTGCAGAAAAAAAAGAAGAAGTCCTGATTACTATAACACAAGAAGATCAGTAAAGAAGTGCAAAATATAAATGAGACAGTCAAGTTTATGTACGTTTTACAACAAAATGTGCTTTTGGTGATAATGGCTCACTGGTTGTGGACGAACATGATGAAGAAGATTGGCCTCTCCTCAAGTCACTGTAAAGCTCTTGCTTCTCCTTGATACAGATTCACCTTTTGTTAATAACTGTATATATATACACACACATTCATCTAATAATATCAGGATATTGATCGAGGCATGAGGACGAACCTGAAAGCTCAGTTGATGGTGATCAAGACATTGACCATGGAGAGGAGCTCTTGTGGTAAGAAAAGACAGGTTACTGCAATGACCACATTTCACAGTCACAGCGTCCAGGAGCGGCTTCAATGGAATCCCAACCTACAAGCATCCAAATCAACACTCATGAAACTGAAAAAGAATGAACATATCTCAACAGAAAAGCAGTGACCTATCGACCATGAAAGAGTCATTGTTCTACACAATAGGGTTTTAAGTTTATCATCAAAAAACAGATTACCGCAAGAACAGTGTTGCAGAAGTTGCAGCGAACATAGCAAAGGTGTTCAGAAGGTGGTGGAACCAAGTCCATGGTGACTTTATCTTCTATGTTCATGTTCATATCTCACAGAAGAACAAAAGGGAAGAGACGAAGAAGAGAAAGAAGCCAGAGAAAGTGTAGTGTAAGGTTCAGGTTTGTGATTAAAGTGTCATCACAAAGAAGATCTTGGCTTACTAATACTAGACAAAAGCTAGCTAGCTAGCTAGCTACCATTGTTCTGCAATTTGCAGACCGGAAGCTTTGCACGGCTATGTTTGTCACCTTCGTGCACTGATCACCAAATTCTCATCACAGATCTGGACAAAATTTCTTAATAAAACAAATCCCATGTTTTCTCTATGTTATGTTAAGGTATATTTGAGAATTTATTTATTGATAAAGTATATTTTTATTTATTAAAAATTATTGAAAGGAAGTAAATTTTAATACAATAAAAACATTGTTAAGAGATTGTGTGTTTTATTAAAATTTGATATGAGAAGTTAATTAATAATTATGTTAAATTTTTAGTATGTGAATGGAAATCAATTTTAGTAAAATATAATTTTATTAATATTAATCAGGTGGATTGAAGTGATTCAAAATAATTTACATCAATTTTCGGTAAAATTTGACTACAGAAGTTAATTAATAATGATGTTAAATTTTCAAATTTAGTAAATTATAGAGATAAAATAACTAAATAAATACATAAAATATGACTATTAATTTACTTTATATTTGAAATTATTAATTATTTGTTAGAGTATCATATATCGACTAAACATAAAAATGTTAAAGGGTTTATAAGTGGTAAGGGTCAAATATTAAAATGACTAGTTCTAGTCATTTTGACGATAGTTGACCCAAGCTCAATTCTTATTAATGGGCTCTACACTTAACCTATATTAAAAGTTCTAATATGGTATCAGAGCAAATTTAGTCCGGATATTTGACTCAATTTGATTCATCTTGAACACAAATATAGAGATAAAATAACTAATAAACATATAAAATATAACCATTAATTTATCAAACACTTAATTTTTTATTTAACTTACTTTAAACATAGACTTTTATAGAATTCAAAACGAGATTATTATTATTATTATTATTATGGTTGAAGAAAAATTTAAAGATACCCAAGTGACAGGATAGTTACAGAGAGGAGCAGGTTTTTACTTAGCAAGGGCATGAAAAGATAGTTAAAGGAGAGGAAGCTGTTGATGAGTTCCATCTTTTGTGGGTTCAATGCTAAAAGAGGAAAGCTGAAAGAGACAGAAGCTAACATTCACAAGTCATTGTCACAATCCACGGATGAGATGAGGGTTTCATTTTTATTAAGGACGAAGTAGGGTGAAGAAGAAATCTCTGTCTTTTACTGACGGGACGATTCATTAGTTTCCATACTTAGTAACAAAGTCATAGAACTACTTGGTTTTCTCACCTTTCTTTGTTCGTATAAACTTTGAATTTCCCTCTGGGCCTCTTTTTCACCGGGGATGATAATTTTTGTCTAGTCCAATCCGGTTTGGTTTAATTTCTTCTGAAATTAATAGGCCGGTTTGAATTGGCCAAATTTCGGGTTAAATTTAGACTTTAAATTAAGTTTGAGTTTGAACTTTTTGAATTGAAACTTGAAGTTCAAAAATATTAAATAAAACAATATTATTTTAAATAAAATAACATTATTTTTAAATTGAAAAATTAATCAAGCTTTAAATCAAATTTTAAATTGAATATGAACTTTTTTTAAAAAATTAAACTTTAAACTAAGTTTAAGATTGAACTTTTTGACCCGAAGTTCAAAGTTAAAAAATATTAAATAAAATGGCATTATTTTTAATAAAATAACATCAAATTTAATCAAGCTTCACTCGAGTCTGATTAGGTTTTAAGTTAAGCTTATACTCTAATACTAAACATATTTTTTACTATTGCCTCATTATATATAAGTTATAAAATCTCAAAATTTATTTGATTTTGTAATTTTATTTTGAACTTTAAAAGTAACTATAAAATATTTTAATGTTTAATTTTTAGCAAAAATAGCCTTTGATTAAGTTCTTTGTTAATGTGAATGATATGACTTGCTGCATGGCGACATATATTATATTTATGTTACGCATGAATTTTATTATTTAATAAATTAAAAATATTAAAATAAATAATAAAATTTACACGTGACGCAAGTATAGCATGTGGCTCACTTAGAAAAAAATATTAATATGATATGACTTACCACGTCCTTCACGTAAGAGGAAACTTAAAATATGGTTATTTTGTTAAAAATTAAAATTTTAAATATTTTATCACTATTTTTTAATATTCGGATTAATTCTATAAAATTAAGTAAATTTTAATTTCTTTTACAATTAACCCTTACATATATTGATTTATATTATGGCAGGATGATATAAATCTCAAAGTAATTATGTATCTCACAAATAATTCTTATGCTCAATTATCAACTTTTATATGTCATCCTCTGACAATTTACAAATTTAGATTATAATATCTCTTATGTTCAACAAACAAGAAGTAAACAAAAAAATGTACTCCATATTTTTTTTAATTCTTGAACTCTTATTATATAGGTTCCTCTCTTAAAAAATATAGATAGAGTCAACGTGCCTAGTATACAAGACTCTAAACTTTGCAAGAGTATGGGTAGGGTTATAATGTATACAACCTTCCCTTTGTATTTTTACAAAAAAGTTGTTTCCATGACTTGAACCTGTGACCTTATGGTCACAAAGGAGTAACTTTATCGGTTGCCTCTTAAAGGGTGGTCGAGTTGGTAGATTGATGAGCATGAGGCTAAAAGGTCCTGTGTTCGAATCTTTTAGACTAGGCAATAATGGCCCGAGTTGGCAGGGTCACGAGTCTGAAACGACGTCGTTTTAATATTTTTTGCTTTAAAAAATAAATGAAGGGCTGGTCGGCCCGACCTATTGACATGCTTAGAATCTCCCTACCTATGCTCTCCCGATCGAGCATGTGATACAGGGCTTGCTTAATATAGAGTACCCAATTGACGTGATTTGCAGGTTATTGGGTCAATCCAGAAGTTTACCCAGTGCGCATCTAAAAGATAGCAACTGCGGGTTCCTCCGTTTCAAAAAAAGAAAAACTTTACCGATTGTTTTAAGGCTTACCCTCAAAAGTCAACGTATTAGTGCACAAAGTTCCCTGTTTTGCGAAAATTTGGAGAGCGTCATTGATGTACACAATCTTTTTTTTGTATTTTTGTACAAGGAGACTATTTTCATGATTCGAACTTGTGACTTTTTAATCACAAAGGAGCAACTTTTACTGGTTGCTCTAAGACTATCCCTCTTAATATATATATATATATATATATATATAGATAACATATACTAAATAATAAATATTTAAAACAAATTTAAAAAATAAAATTAATCCTTACTACATTATATACAACAAACCTTATTTTCCAATAAACCTACCTCCAAAATATTTGTTAAGGAATTTTAATATGCATATATCAAGTAATAATTTGTAGCATAGAAAATACACAATATGAATAAATATATAATTGGTGTCTCAAAATTACATAACCCATTCCTGCCAAAAATATATGTCAAGAGTTACACAACTCACATTCATAACACATAATTTTCTCTTTAAGTTGACAATTCAACGAAAATCCTAAATATGCCATTACCTCAACGTGAAATTTTATAATTATATTCAAATTAAATTTACTAAGATACGTAAACATTTAATTAAGTAATTTAAACACATTATTAATAATACAATCAACCTAAAAAAACATATTTAGCACGTAATACGTGTTAATTATACAAAATTTATCATAATTTTTTAAAATATGAGAACTGGTTAAATATCACCTAAATTATTACCTTTATTATTGAATTTCACTAAAACTACATTTAAAGGTTCCTTTGCACGCTTCATCACTTTTTTTTCTCAATGTCTCTTCTCTTAATTTTGCATAAAAATACCTTAAAAATTTTCCAAATTTTACTTTTTAAAATCACTTGTTGAAGAGTTTGGCTAGTTAGAGTGCTTTTGATTATTTGTTTGATTAGAGTTTAACTATTCAATGTATGGATAATATTCTTAACTTTTAATACTCTCTTAGTCACTATTAAAAGTTATAATCAAAATATTAAACATAAATTAATAGATAATAACAAAATAAACTCACATGCTTCTTCCATTAAGTTCTCTTATTTGAATTCAATACATAAATATCTTATTGTCAATTATAGAAATTGCTTTTAATTTTTAATAGTTTATTAAATTACCTCAACTCAATATTTTATCAAATTTTATAGAAAAAGCTCTAAGAACTTTCTATGGCAAGGAAAAGCAACATACTAAGTTATTAGAATAAAAGATGCATATGTTTATAACTTTACTTATTTCAAAAATTATTAAAAATATCTTGTGTTATTAAAGTACTAAAACAAAACATTTTGGTTAATTTTTGTGAAGTTATTCTAATACAAATTGTTATGTAAATGCATATTAAACACGGATTCTAAATTAGTACAAATTGATCCAACTCAATTAACTAAAATGGTTAATTAAATTAAATTAAAAACTATATTTTTAAAAATAATTTATTTAACCTGATAAATTAAACTCAAAAGTTAAAAAGTTGAATTTCTCATTTAAGTTTAAAAAATAACTTTGAAAATTTTATGACTAAATTTGAATTATATATAAAAATTCATTTGGATCCAATATTTAAAAATAATTTAATTTACATTTGTTGTCCAAAAATTGTTCTATATCAATTTATATTCAAAATAATATATATATATATATGTCTATATTTTGTCAAAAATATGACCTTCTATATTTATTTTTATGAGTTGTGATTATTATTTTATGTATATTATTGTAAAAATATATTATAATTTTTTTTGGAACAAAGTGGATGAAAATCCATTGCATCAAAAAGAGTTCTAGAATAGCTACAATCGGGCATACCCAGGGAAGTCAACTAGCAATCATTCTAGGAGAAATATTTAAACACTTACACAAACTCCTAATTTTCCTATTACATGGCAAAATCAACACATTAAATCTAAGTTTTAGCTAGTTAATAATAATCTCAACACATCTATCAACAAAAGCCTCTTTCGCGTTAAAAAACAATTTGATTTCTAAACCACCAAATATAATAAACAATGGCAGAAACACCAACTACTCTCATCATACAAATGTAGGACTTCTTTTTAGTTTCTGTGTTAAGCCATTTTAGCCAAGACTTTAGGTTATCATCAATACGAGAAACTCTAAGCCAATGCATTACTCTCTGTAGAATAGAGTGGGGAAAAAACACATTTGAAGAGCACGAGATCCACATTCTCAATATGTTGCCCACAAAATCTGCAATCCAAATGAAAACCATGATCCATTCCTAACTTTTGCATTCTAGCATATGTATACAACCTGCCTTTTTCAGCAAGCCATAAAAGAAAAGAGCATTATCGGATATGAAAACCATGCCTCATATTTTGGGGTAATTAGGGAAATTTTAACCTTCTTTCGAAACATATCGTAAACAACACCAACATTCAATCTACCATTTTTCCTCTCATATTATCAAATAAATTAACATAAGTCTGAGGATATAACTGCAATAATTCATCTCTGACTTTCAACAAACTTTTCCAATACCACACATCATTAGTTC
>JAOQMS010000001.1:1325740-1340898 GCA_027563885.1 Erythroxylum longipes | reverse complement strand
TTCGACCCTATTCACCACTTTACTCGCTTAAGTGTTCTAGAGTAGGAATTTATTTTTGCTGGTTTGACACACCATCACCAAATATCTGGTCATAGCACTTCACGATCTTTATATTTGCAAATAAAAAATATCGCGTTTAGATTCAACCTCGAATCTAATTTTCTTTCCATGCTTTTACTATTAACAGATCTGATCAATGTTTTAAAAATCAAATCGGTTCTATCGGTTTAATAGTGAAAATTTTGAATCAACTAATTTTGCAGTTTAATTTTCAACTTTTATTTTTTTTAGTTTAATAATTTTTATTAAAAAAATGATCAGTTTATTAATTAATTAGTTATTTTCGATAACTAATCAATTTTATAAACAAAAAATTAATTAATTTTATTTAACAATTTCCTTTTTAAATTGAACTTTAAATTTTTATGAGTAAGAAAAATCTCCTTCAATTAGTTTTTAAATTATTTAATTTTATTCGATTTTTAATCAGTTTTACAACGGCTTAATACCAGTTGAATATTTTAAATCTTAAGCATCTTGTCTTATCGGTTTAATTTCCAGTCTGAATTTTGAACTCATTACTTCTAATTAATCAACATTTAACTAATCACAAGTTTAAACAAAGGCTAAGAAACCAAAAAATAAAAAATAAAATAAAAGGGTTATTGTAAAAAGTTTTGCTGAATGGATAACTCCAACCAAGTTTTTCTTTAGCTATATTTTAAGGATGATGTATTATTCGATAATTATTAGTGACCTTCACTCTTAAATAAAAAATTATTTTATAAAAATATTATTTTTTACTATTTATCATCAAAATCGACTGATAACAAGTACAATCATACACAGTTGGATAGATCTTAAAGGGATCTTCGATAATTTGGCTTGTCAACTTGTGAAGGGTTATTCTTAGTTTCAATCTACTTTTTTGTCTTCCTTATCCTCGGTAATTACAAAAGCAAGTACTAAATAAAAATATAGTTATAAATGAAAATAATTGAGTAACCAGCACCAGTCGTATCATTCCAGCTGCAATTGCCACAATAAACTGTAACTTAGCTCAAGCATTAATGGTTATCTTTTTTATTCCTTGGTCTAAAAGATGAAGGCAACAAAGGGTAAGCACAATCTAAGAAAGCAACTCCAATGGTGGATTTTCAGTGACGTAGTTGCACTCCAGAGCAGGAAGAAAAAATGATAAAGGAGAGACAAACAAACATTCGATACTGTACATACTGAGAACAAAAGGCAACCAAGAGAAAGAAAAAAAAAAAAGGCAATGCAAATTCTAATACATGAAAATATTCTGCTCACATCTAAAAGTAATAACAGAAAGTTGAGAATTCATCAACAAATATGGAACTATGAATGTACGCATTCTTACATGGTGGCATTGGAAATTGATGTTCCTCTTCTGATGCTATCCATATTTGTTGTCTCGTACACAGGAAGGCCACTTGAGTAGATACCCAAGTTATGGTTTTCCAACTCAAACAAATCAGAGCTTGAATCACTATCAGCCCCATCATCTATCTCATTGAAATTCCTGGATTCTTTTTCTTCAGATGGATCCTGATCAACCCTTTTCCTGTCTTTTTTCAAGTACTTGATATCATGATTCTTGTGGTTTTGGGATGAGTTATCTTTGAGCTTAAACTTCTCATCCAACGAAGATGGGTCTATGTTTTTCTTGTCATTCTGCAATGAAATGGATTTCACATTCCCATTTTGGTTTGACAAGGAAGATAGTTGCTTATGATCTGATAAGCTTCTGAACTCCTTGTAGTTCTTGATCGGAGTTTGTGCAGACAGAGGTGGTGTTCTGAAACCAGAACTTGAAGAAGAACACAACGACTTTGCATCAGTAGGACTCAAGCTTGGAAAATGACTAATGCTGCTTCTTCTTTTCCTCCTCCCACTTTGGTTCTCGTCCTCATCTTTCATGGACTTCGTTGAAGACTTGGATTTCTTCTTCTTCAAGCTAGTTTGGCTGAAAAGAGAATTCAAGAAACTAGCTAATCTACCACCTGGAGAGCTTGGTTGTTTGTGTTTCTTCTCTTTGAATATTTGCTTGTCCACTGAATGTTGAGACGGCTGATGAGGTAGTGAAGTTATCATAGGTACATCTAAGCTCATTCTTCCACGATGTCTATGATCTTCTCGCACGTATCTCTGACCATAAGTTACACAATTGTAACCTGCAGCTTCATTGTAGCCTGAGAAATATCCTGCTGCCTCAAACACATCGATCTCATCTGAATCCTTCCTGCAATGTAACGATTTCCGGTAAAGCTTAGCGGCGCCTGAAAGTCCTGTCACGGACATGATTAAACCTGAAACCTGAAAACTTTCCTGATAGCCCGAAAAAGTGTAAGCTTTCAGGGAAGAGAGGTGCTTGAGAGGGCAGTATATAGAGGAATAGTATCGAGAGATTTCAAGAGGGACTGGCTTTGAAATGATGAGTTTGTGGGCGAAGTGAGCTTTATAATCATCAATTACCTTACACTGCACTGTCCATGATACTGCATCATGAGGAGTGTTTTTGGAGGCTGTTCAGGTTAGGCCCACGTTGGTGTGAGTTTTGTGCTGTTTTATAGGTTTTTTAAAGTAGGGTACAAAGGAATTTGCTATTCTGATTAAATAAACCCTTAAGTGCATATAATAATTTATAAATTACTTATTTTGAATAAAATATTTGATGAGTAAGTGATTTAGAGTCAACTAATAGATTTAATGTAATTAATATTTATAAATTTAACCTATTTTTATTCTCAGCCTGTCATTTTCATGAATAACATGTATGCTTTTCTTGAATTATATGGTTCTTATTGGAATTAGCTTTCACACGGGTGCGTGGGAATTATAATTTTTTCTCGAAGTCAACGAATTTGACTCAAGCTGACCAAATTTTAATTTTTTCTTGGACCTTTTTTTTTTTAATGTCAAACTTTACATTCAATTTAAGTTTTGATCGGCCAATTCGATCTAACTCATAACTCAAATATGTTACGTAAAAGACATCATTTTAAATAAAACGATATTATTTTTAAATTTTATATTAAAAAAAATTAATCAAATTTAACATAGATTTGACAAAGTTTTAAATTGTTGAATTTTGATTGGGTTCGGGCTCAGCCTTAAACTTTGGATTCAATCGAACTTTGGGTTGAATTTAATCCCTTATGCTCGAGCCAGTCCGATCAATTACCAAACCTAAGTAGGTGTTGACTACGATGGGTCGATGAACAAGTACCTAAAGAGGCTTATCTTAGCTTGAATATCATAGAGTTGGAAGCATTGGGTAGATCTCATCCATCTTTTTAGAGCTTGAAATATACTGTTAGTTATTTAGAATGTAAGATGACAAAAACCTTCGTTTGTTTTCTAAGACCCATTTGACTCATAAATCAACATCATGGTCCACTAATATCCGCTTGCCTCTTCTTTTTGGGTGTTCTGGTTTGTGAGTATTTTGATAGAAATGATGTCTTTTCATTGAGCTAGGCATTGATATATTGGATTAGTCATTTTAAAAAATCTAGTTTAATCCTTAAACTTCTATTAAAAATTTATTTAGTATTTTAAACTAAACTTTCTTAAATACATCCCAAATTTGTAAAATAATTTTGATACAATATCTTAGGAACTCTCCAATTATAATTTAAAACTTGTTATTTAATAAAAATTAAAATTTATGATGCTAAATAAATTTTTAATAAAAACTTAAGGATTGAGTGGGTCTTTTTTAAATGATTTTTAATTTTAAATGTACTTTTTCTTAATGTGATAAATTTAAAATGGTTGTCAATCTAATTAGTAAATTAATATGTATATCAATTTTCATAATTTAGGAATTTAATGTCTTCAAACATAATTGAACAATATATTAATACATGTTTATAATACAAACTATAATAAGAGAATCTGGAAGATGAATACTTGATTTTATAATAGTTTTCTTTAAGAAAAAGTGTTTATAACTAGAATAAAAAAATCAAATTTAACCCGATTTATAGTCAATATAATAAATTTAAGTTATCTAAATTTTAAAATCTAATATAAAAAATCAATCTAATCTAAACTAATTTAATAAAATAATATCATATCAATATAATTGACTAAAATAATATGTCGAACATGTTTTGAATCAAACTCGAATCCTATATTCAAAAAGTAAGTAACTTGATCCTCATCCGATTCATTATTTACCTATTTGCAACCGCATATCTAAGGTCAATGTTATCTCTACCTAACCTGTTAACCTCTCTAGCTCTTGTCTTTTCCCTTTTTTCGTTTCTTAAAGAACAAACACCACTACAAACAACTTATGGGATGGGACCGAGGTCACCTATGGTGGTAGTAATTATTGGAATTAGGTTGTGAAATCATAATCTCAGCATCAATTTCTTGCCTTGTCGTGTTGCATAAATTCCAATGTCATTTCAACTACGTCCTTATCAGTACACGTTAAAAGAATTGTGTTTCCCATGAAGAAAAAGTGAAATGCTTTATGAATGGAAACTAAGATTTGGAAGACCAATTTGGCTTCCGAGTATATCGATTCTTTATCACATAATTGATGTAAGTAAGCTAAATAAGGAATTAAAGTTCAAAAAGTGCACGGTCATGGCTCAAAACTTTATCTTGAGTACATGCTAGCTTCCATATATTATAAATTCTTTATGTTTTATGTATAATCCGATAATATTATAATGAAATCAATTAGTTTGATAGTTGTTAGCAATATTTTAAAATTTAGATCAGAAATTAAATCGATAAGATAAGAAATATAAAGTTTAAAGGCTTAGATTATAAAACCGATACATAGTAAATGCTGAACAAAATTAAAGAATTTAAAATGAGATTAAAAAAAAATTATCGATATACATTGAATAGTTAATCTTTAATTGAAAAGGTATACTATTGAATAAAAATTATATAAGAAAGATTATTAAGATAAAATGAACAAAAATTAACAGTTTAAAAGTTTTTAGAATTAAATCCATTTGATTCGATTTTTTTAATCATTGATTGCTATTGGTTATTATTATTAAAAAATTATTTATGATATTAATATATAATTACCAATACCCATCAAACACAAATCTTTTTCTTATTATCTTTGCATGAACTTTTTTTTTCTTTTTCTTTTTATTCAATAACTAATGACCAGAAAGATATTTTAGGCTCCTAATTAGTCATCATTCTTGAACTGATTGTAGTTAAGAAAAAACCAATCTTTAGAAGACAGATATAAACAGAATCCTAAACAAAAGTGGGACAAAAACATGTGGCTCAAATTGAACCTAAACAACTGACTTGTCTTTCTGATCAATCCATGAATACCATATCTTTGCAATGCTACAATCTCTTGCATACCCTTTAAAGCTCAAAGTTTGAACTACACAGAAGTCCCACCAAAAAGCAAAAAGGGTATACATTGAGGAGCTGTCTTTATGAAATGTGAAGAACCAAGACATTAGTGCAATGAACTTGTAAAACACCTTGTGTTTTCCTTTTAGATAAGTGGGTTAGTCCATACATTTAGTGCCTAAGCTTTAAAGAATCTAAACCCATTCCCTTCGTGTTGATGTTGGAGAAAAAGGAGACTCCTAAGGATAAGTGTATGGGCACTAGGACACATGCACAGAAGGCAGATAAATATGTGTACTCACGTTCATTTGCCTGCCACAAAAACTTGTAACCCTCTTGTAAGTTAGATTTTTTTAAATTTTAATTTATAATTTTTTTAAAAAATCTTTATTCTTTTTAGTCTCAGACTTTAAATCTTTCATTAATGGAAATTTGTTGATATCTTGCGTAATAGCTCTTGTTGGTCATTGTTTCTTGTTTAGATTGTTCATACCATTCATACGTAATGTTTTGGTTTAATATTTCAATCCTTCTATGTTTTCGGATTTAATATTATTCCATGTTCATAAAGTGTTTCCACAACTCTTTCGCCTAATTTTTATTTTATTCAAGAAAAGTCATCTAAAATTATCATTTAATTTTATAAAATTTATTTTTATCTAACATATTTGGACGTCATTTTTCATTAAAATTTTAACAAAAAATAGCTAAAGAACATCATGTTACTTGTATTTCATGACACAAATCAAAACAAGCATTAAACTATATATGTAACACCTATATAAACAATACAACATTTTTTTCTCATATTTTTAGCATTTTTTATTAATTTTTTCAACTGACAATAATGTTAAGAATACGAGTAATATCAATATATATATAATCTCAAGAGATAAATGGTAATTTTCAAAGATTATGCAAAATTTGGTATTGGCATTTTCGCCTGTAATCAATGAAACAAAAAAGGAAAGAGAAGAGCAAATAAATTTGTTGTATATTGCTACTAAATACACTATACAAAATGCATATATATACATTCTAAGCTAATGAAATTTGTTTGGATTGATCATTTACAGAGATTTTGCGCGGGTGTTCTTTCTGTTGAGGTTTGTTAGAGCTATGTACATAATTTGTTAAAAAAAGGGTTATCTGCTGAAGTGAATTGTATATTAGTTTCTGATATTTACGGACTTGCTTTGTAGGCTCTTGTTGGGCTTTGGATATGGATACAGATTAGAAATTAAAATGAAAAAGATCAAAATTGTTGAAAGATTGAGTATAATTTAGCTATATTAGTATAATCATTATTCTCTTTATTCTTAAATAAATCTTATTCAATACAGATAGTAAAATTTGTTGTGAAGAAAAATGGTGGTGGTGAAGAAGATTTTTGAGTTCCATAAGAGTTAATCCACTGAACACCACCACATCTATTGTGTCCTCATCCAAAAACCAGCTTGAGACTCAGACTTTTACTGTCTTTTATCTGCAGCAGGATCTGTTGCAATCTGCTTGACAAATACATCTAGCAACAACACACTTTGTCGACCACTTGCTGCAAAATTTGACTGGTATCGAACTCATCCTTTCATTCTAGTCTTATCAAGGTAGTAAAAATTCTAGCCAAGTTGGAGTTTCCAACTTTGCTTCCTTCCTCCATTTGCTCACGTGGAAGCTACCGGCCAACTACTAGACCAGGACCAACCTTCAACTCTCGTAAATTTTACCGATCTAACAGCATTCATTACCCTGTACTGTCAGAGTTGATTTCTTCTAAACGATTCTGATGTTACATGATTGCATCAGAAAGTGATGGTCCACACGATCTGCGCACCACATGTTAGTAGCTAGAATTTATCAAGGTTTTGTTCAAACAGGTATCGTGTGCCTGAAACCTTAGGTCCATGAAGACCTAGGCACAAAGATTAATACAAAACCTGACGAGATAGATACACGCTTGATGTTTTGTTGCTTTCTTTTGTTTAGGACCGTGTGTTCTAAAAAGTAACCTTCCATGGTGGAGATTCTTTGACGAGACATCTCTTAAAAGCGTCTCTAACCCCATTTTTTTCTTTCTTCAGTGAATATGACGTTGTGCTTAAGCTACAGTTCTTAATCCTGTGTAACACGTAACGATACCTTAATTATATATCCTAGATCGAATGTAAAAAGACAAAAAATGGAGAAATGTGAAATGCATTTGATTTCAGTTCTGAAATTTTAAATAAACTTTTCGAAGTCAAAACGAGTCAGAATTCACAGCCGTCTTTATCGGAATCTATCACCAGGATGCGGGCTAGGTCTTTTTACAGTTTTCTCAAAACGTAAGCTCTCTTAACGGGTCAGAGATTCCTTATGCTTACGAATGATATGAACAACTACAGGAGACCTTAACCTATATATATAGCTTTCATTTCGGGCTTCTCTATTACAAAGTCAATATGGACCAGGTCTATACTAAAAAGGATCCATTTTTCACTCGAACTTCGACCTATTAATCTAGATAATTTATTGGGTTACTTTATTACCTTTATTTGAATCAAATTACGTAACTTAACTAATAATTTATTAAAAAGCCAAAATTACAATTAATAACTGTCCACTTTATAAGAAAATGACAAAATTACCCTTAGAGGCAAAAATGTCTAACATTCTCTCCCTTAGACAATTATTAATTACAGATTTACTTAAGTTTAAAAACAGTTTAAAAATTCGATTAAGCTACGCTGCTGTATTAGTCGACTAAGTTTAAAAACAAAACATTTGATCCAAAAATAATGAAAGTCTAACATTTTGTCCTGTAAGATTTTCGATACCGAAAAGTATAAAATACATGTGTTATGTGTGACACAGATCCAATATAATTACAAATATCTAATACCTCACTAACATGAATGGGAAAATGGAGTGTGGCAAACTACGATGATACCTTTATGATCTAATACGTATCATCTTCGTTTGTAGGTCTCGATTTCTCCAACTTTATGTTAAACCACATTGCTAAACTGCATAAGAGAAATTCTATTTTCTGTAACCAAATGCTAAACAGCATTAGAGAAAACTTGTTTCTTCTCACCAAATGCTAAACAGCATTAGAGAAAACCTTTATGTTCTCTAACTGAATGCTAAACTACCTTAGAGAACCTTTATGGGATTAAAAACTTATATCCCCTTATGTCATGTCAAGCTTTAAGGATATATTCGTACAAAACTGTATGTGTTTAATGACATAGACTCAAGGCCAATCTTTATGTATACCCAATGACCTTTAAATGCTTAAGATTGACACAAATCTTAAGACTTCCATACATATTATGACAATGCATGATAACATGTATTACTGAGGATAAACAATGATCATCTTTATTGATGAACCATCATACCGTCATAATACATCAAAATGTACAAATGTACATGGAGCAAACATAACGATCTTTTAACTAATAGTGTCTAAGGACTTTAAAACACTCATATTGTATACTTGTATTCCAAATATAAGAGGGCAAAGCGCTTTAGTTAAAGAATCGAATGATAGTTCCTCAGTCTTTAAATGCTCTAAATCTTAATGCCACCTTTTCCTATCAACTACTTCATGTTCAAACATTTGACCTCAAAATGCTAAGATCCTGTGATATTCAATGTTGTTATTAAACAATATAGCAGCTTGATTATCACATTACAATCGAATAAGTTTAGCCACTGAATCAACCACAGATAACTCAGAAATCAAATTTCTAAGCTAAACCGTTTGTAAAGCAGCCCTATAGCATGCACTATGTATGCATGGTTGAGGAAGTCACCCGTGTCAAATTGACACTTTTCCACAACGTTGTACCCTTTGCAACCTTAAAAACTGTAACCTTAAGTGAACTTTCGATCATCTGGACACATAGTTAAATTTGAATCTTGATTCCCTATGAGGTATAGTCTGTTGACTTTTCTATATGTCAACACATAATCCTTGATTTTCTTTAATATCTCAACACTTGCTTGACTGCATTTCAATGGTCTACATCTGGGTTAACCAGATACTGACCAAACAGTCAAACAGTAAATGCAATGCCCTGCCTAGTACATAGCTGAGCATACATCAGGCTATCAACCGTACTAGAATATGGAATATTCCTCATAACCTCTCTTTTTACTTTATTCTTTGGATACTGTGCCAAAGATTATCTTTCACTATGAGATATAGGTGTTAAGACAGGTTTACTGTTAACTGTATTAAATCTTTGTAACATATACTCAATGTATGCACTTTTTGAGAGGTATAATGTGTGTTAAGATATATCCCAGTGACTCTGAATACCTAGGACAAAAGATGTTATACCAAAGTTCTTTATGTCAAAGTTCTTAACCAAAAGTTACTTAACCTTATACCACATGGTCAAGTAATTTGACATGAGCAATATATCATCCACATGCAGTAATAGAAAGATAATTTTGCTCCCCCTAACCTCATAGTACAAGCAACTTTTTAACTGTATTTTCCATGAAACCAAAAGAAGTCAAACCTCATCAAATATAAGGTACCACTGTTGGGAGGTTTGATGTAAATCGTATATTGATCTACATAACGTGCGAACTTTGTCAGTTCCATCTGGATCCTAAAATCTTTCAAGTTGTACCATATAGACCAGTTTATAAAGGTCTTTATTCAGGAAAGCAGTTTTGAAAACCATTTAATGTAACTCTTTATCATCATGAGCTACAATTACCTTAATCACTCGAAATGTATCCTATGAGGATACGAGAGAAAAATAACATTAAAGTCAATATTTCTCCCAGAATGGACCGTCAGGCAATTGAGCGAGTCCATAAACCGCTAAACTTTATCCTGAAATCCTTTAGGTCTTAAACTTTATTTACAACTGACGATTTTGCTGTTCTGCTGCAAAATCAACTAGCTCCCTGACCTTACTATGCTTCATAACTTGCATCTCATCAGTCATTGCAACCCACCACAATTCCGCATTGGGTTCAGAAATAACTTCTGTAAAAGTAACTGGATTCGTAACATGTCTAATATCATATTCATGTTCACCTAACAGACTATGCAATCAGATGGGATAACAAGTCATCTCACTCTAGTGGATTTTCATAACTGCATTACATATTGTACCCCCAGGAATCTATATGTGTATAGGTATGGGTTCCTACTTTTGTATAGGCACAATACAAAGACCTAAATCTACCGAATCTAACTGTTTGAGTGGTGGGTACATAATAACTGTAGTATCCACCTTGTTATATTCCTAAAGGTAAAATGCCCCACCATCATCATAGATATCGTATTCCAAAAACTTAGCTGTTAGTGATTCCACTATTCTGTTCTCTCCTTATCTACGATAAAATCTGTAGCCTCTAGAGTGGTTAGGATATCTTACTAAATAGCAATCAGCACAATGAGTATGCAATTTTTCTTTATAAGGATTATAATACCTCGGTATGGCAGCCTCATACACTAATGTGTGTGAGACTGGGTTTTCTCACTTTTAAATAATTAGGTAAATTAGTCTTGTTCTGCATTGACTTCTTCAAGTCATTTAGGGTGCAGTTATACCTTTCGACAACACACCATTTTGCTCAAGACTACCTAGTATAGTGAATCAAGTCACTATCCCTATCGATTCCATATATCTGGCAAACGGACATTTTCAAGTCCTAAAACACCATGTTTGTCATGATATTATCCTCCACGATCAGAACTAACACTTTGAATGGATTTTTTCAATTGGTTCTCAACCTTCAATCTTTAAGCAAGAACTCATAACTATAATGGGAATAGCCATGACAAATGTCAGAATACTTTTGAATTGTATAATGCAACTATATAAGTTCTTCTAATATCTTTATGTATCAAACTCAACAAGTCAGAAACCCGAGTTGACCCATCTTTGTCCTCATTTCAATCAACTTACCCCTGCAATAGTCAACACATGTTCCCATATTATCGTAATCTAGAATTGAGAGAATGCTTTCCTTAACCAATCACTCAAGCATAGCTCTAAAAATATGGCTTAAACTTTTATGTCACACCATGTATGACTTTTCATTCATCAAGGTCCTTCATTTCATGACTTATTTAGCACGATACGAAGAAGCATATATCTAATTTGGGATAAGACACATTATATACAAACTATATGACAAGAAAGTTATATCATTATGTTTTGCATTAAACATAACTGTATAACAGAAGTATTAAATACAAAATGTCAACCTTCTTTGTCCAAAATTGATCCAAATATCACATATAAAATGTGTCGTGAAAAAAACCAAAATGAACCTTACAACATTGTTCAGTACATACATCCCCTATAGATATTACTGTCACTTCTTCATTGCAATGAACCATCATTTTCTCCTTCTCTTTATTTGACTTTATCTTGAATATGAAACCTGCACCGTGGAAGCACCTTGATCAGATACTCCACTATATAGTCACTAAATACTTAATGTGACTATCGTAAATCAAATTCATAAATTGATAAGCTAAGGAGTAATCTGATGGTCACAGTCTTTCCTTTTTAGGCCTTATATTGCTAGTTACTTTATGTCATGCAGACATTTACCAGCACTGGATTGACCAGCATCAATATGTGGAGAAGATTCAGTCTTTCTACCTTTGATCTTACCGAGCTTAATCTTTGTCTTCCCTTTAGTTACATTGGGGGCTGTATGAGTAACGGGCTTGAGTTTCTCCTCCTCAGCAATGCAATAGGCAATTAAAGCATTGAAGTCCCATTCCTCATCTTGCGAATAATAGGTCATCACCAGATTACTAAACTCTAGAGTGAGTGTATTCAGAGTCTGATGAACAATAAAGACATTAGGAAGAGGAATGTGCAGCATCTTCAGTCTACTGTGAAGATGTATCATTCTTGATATGTACTCCTTACTCCCCCTTCTCCCGTATACCTCATGAAGAATAATTCTCTCATCAAGGCAGTTGTCTTAACACTAAGTGAGGTTGTGTGCCTCTAGGAGACATTTTTAAGAAATTACTTCGCTATGTTTATGTTCGAAAAGTCCACTAAGCAAATGGTTAGGTATGGATCTTTTAATGGTCATAAGACATAATCTGTCAGACCGATCCTGGGCTTCATAGGCTGCTTTATAAGCTTTCAAGCTCATGGATGTAGGTGGAGATGGACTATGTTTTTATATGGCCATATCAACCTCAGCTATTTCCATAGCATTCAATACATCCTTTGTTTACTTCTTTGTATTGAAACCGGTCAGGGTTTCAATGATGACAATTATTTTATTGACCAAAAAAGTGACTGTAAAATAACTTTGATTAGATCAACACAAATGTAGGATAACAACGATACCCGAAGCCATTAAATAGTATCTTTTCTGAAAATCCAATCACACATATTATTAAACACCTTCGGGCTGAATACTTAATATATGCAATTAAACTTTCACATAAAAGCGATCAGAGTACAAACCATCAACTCTCATGACACTACCACCTTTGGGTGAATAGATCACTAGATCAATAGCTTTCCTCTATCTAATGCCTTTATGATCATCTCAAAACATTATGTAAGGCCAACACCTTTGGGCAGAATAACCAAACATAAAATCAGAGACATCCCCCAACTTGGAAGCAGAACAATTCAAAATACTGACTTGAAAGGCCACTTTGGTGATTACATTCTTATCTGCACTCAAAAAGTCTACAAGCAGAAGGGATACATTTTTATGTTATCCTCACATACTTTATGGGCATATGATATGTGACAATGTAAATAAATAGAAAACCTAAATGCACAGTCTCATTATCACACACTCGTGTCGAAGACATTCTCTGAAAACTTCATTTAAGATTTTTGTAAAAGAGAAATCTCAGTAGAGTGGCTATCGTGCATTACTGGACACCGAACTGACCGCCTAAGACACAAGAACCTCATGTATCTCCTTTATGGTAAGTTCATTGCACGAAAATTCACTAAAAAATGGCTTTAGAATGTCTTAATTTCTTTTCCGATTAACTATCATGCGATCCCGAACACTTAATATGAGACCCGAGATACGAAAACTTGAAGTATCTCCCTCATGTGATGTCTGAAGCATGAAAATTCACTCGAAATCAGATTCAGAACACCTAAATTCCTTTTTCTAGAGTCAAACTTTAATTTATTACTAATGTAATAAACCCATAAAATTGGAAATTTTCACTTTATGAATTTCTTGGACTCAGAAACTGATTTAAAACACCCCAGGCACTCTTACGAAAAATCTAAAATTTTTGTGTTTTTTTAAGTTACTGTAGCAGTGACCGTACATGACGTCAGTCGCGTGTCGATGCGCCAGAGAATCGTCTGGCTAGTGCCCGACGCGAACGTGTGTGACATGCTTTCAGCCCATATGATGCCACGTGTTGACGCGTGCGTATCGCCACCCCCTTGTCACTGTTCACTAGCCACACGCACCAGACGGTGAGATGCTGCTTGTCGGAAAAAGGCAATTTTTGACAAGTTTCGGGTCCTTTTTTCGACTTCCCCGGCTCATTTTCAACCCATTTCTCAAGGCTAAACATATATATACTACTTTCATGCAATAAAAAGCAAGAAAAAATTAAAAAATGAAATTTAACTTTTTGAAAACCTTATCGAGAGAAAAATTGAAAAATCTTCGTTTTTAACCACCCGATCACGTCATCGCTCTGTTACTACGTGTAATACGTAACAGTACCTTAGTTGCGTACCCTAGATCAAACGTGAAAGGGCAAAAAACGGAGAAATGTAGAATGTACCTAATTTCGGTCCTGAAACTTCAAATGAGCTTTTTGAAGCTGAAATGAGCCGGAATCCACAATCGTCTTCACGGGAATCATCACCGGGAGGCGAGCTAGGTCTTTCTACAGTTTTCTCAAAACGTAAGCGCTCTTACCGGGCTAGAGATTCCTTATGCTTACGATTAATATGAGCAATTGCAAGCAGGGCCGGTCCTGAGGTTTTGTAGGCCCGAGGCTAAAGAGAAGATATGGGCCCCTGACTTTACCTTTATGTGCAGGAAAACAGCTAGTTCCTACAGAGAGCTAGAGGTTCAGAAGAACAGAGCAAATCAGGGGGCCCTGGGCACAGGCCCAGCTTGCCCTTGCCCAGGGCCGAGCCTTATTGCAAGAGACTTTAACCTATATATATAGCTTTCATATCAGGTTTCCTCATCACAAGGCCGATACAGACCAGGTCCACATTAAAAAGGATTCATTTTCCACCCGGACTTTGACCCATTAATCTAGATCATTTATTAGGTCATTTTATTACCTTTATCTGGATCAAATTACGTAACTTAATTGATAATTTATTAACAAGCTAAAATTACAATTAATAACTTTCCACTTTAGAGAAAAATGACAAAATTATCCTTAAGGGCAAAACTGTCTAACATCCTCGTCATATCAGTTGGTTTTGGGTAAATTCTTGGATGGTGATAAAAAAATATTTCAATCCGTGATCCGTGATAAAGAAAGTGGGGCGGTATGGGAGTAAGGCAAACCGTCGGTGTGAATGGCGGAGTTGTACACCCTGGTCTGCACTCCGCCATTGAGAATGGCGGGGTGGACATGTGGTGTGCACCCCGCCATTGAGAATGGCAGGGTGGACACGTGATCTCAACCCCGCCTTATCAAATGGCGGGGTGGACCGATGTGTCCACCGGCGGGCTGGCGTGTCCAACCCCCCAAGTCTCAAATTTTAATATTTAATTTTTAATATTTAGTATAATTTAGGGTTTTATTTTTTTAGGGTTTAGTTTTATTTAGGGTTGTA
>JAOQMS010000001.1:1315565-1325640 GCA_027563885.1 Erythroxylum longipes | reverse complement strand
AGCAATAATGCTGGCTTTTAAGCCACCCCGCCATTCACAATGGCGGGGTGGTCAGAGAGCCAGCATTATTGCTGGCTTTTTGCACCTACGAGTGCAGAAAAAGGCTGTACCTGTAGTGCAGCCTTCCAACCCCGTAATTAAGAATGGCGGGGTGGTCCCAGTGAGTTCTAGCGCGCCATTAAGGATGGCGGGATGGCCACGTAGATTTGTCACGTCCGGCCATCCCGCCATCCTCCATGGCGGGATAGACACGTCGATCCACGTGTTCCACCCTGCCAACGGCTGTGGCGGATTGGTTGATACCCCGCCAAACCCAACGGCTGAGTGTCCTACAACTAACCCTCCTACTTTATTTCCTCCTACTTCACGGACAAATTTTTTTTTTAATAACACATGAAGAATTTAGCCGTTGGTTTTTTGTTCTTACACTGACCCAACACTACTTTTGGATAGCTTACCAAACCTGATGGATTAGGACGGTGAGACCATGTGAATTGGCAAATTTTGAACAGTAGAACACATTCATTTAATGTCACACGGAGGTTAATAGGTTATGCCCTCTCTTGTCTCTCAAACTTATCTAAGTTCTGCTGTTTTTGGAGACAGATGATACCCAATCATAGGTGTCCGCTTGCTTTTTCTTACAGTTTGCTGTTACATGCAACGACACACTTACATCATGATTTTTCATCACGATTGAAGCACAAGAGGCCGTGATTATCTGAACTTCCCTCCGAACTTAGCAAAAACCATCATAGAATCTGCAGTTAGGAAAAATATTTTTAGAGGGTGGATTTCTCTTGTAATTTAAACTTTTTTCAAAATTAATTTTACATTCCAGGAACTGGGTCGATAAGTTTAGCGGGTTGCAATGTCTACATGCTTGAAGTAGTGATAATGATAAATGATAATCAAGTGGAATAGATGAAATCTCATCCTCGTCCACAAGCTCACCCTTATCATTCCTTTGCCCTGACTCAGGAAATAAAAGAAAAGGAAAAAAAAAAACTGAAGCTGAAGGTGGAATCTTCTTTTACAGGTTCCAACAATTGTGTTAAGCCCATGTGATCCACGAGTAGCTTCACAGGGCATTCTTCTGTTGCTTGGAGGCTATTATTACTCATCGCCTCGGTTCCTAGTTGGGCTTTATTTTGGAGTTTGTTGCAAGCTCTCAACAAACAATGAATCATACCCAATAGGAAACTAGTTTAATAAGCACAAAACCAATCGGAAAAAACTTTTTTTTTGGGTCTAAAAGTGGAAATTTAATTAAATTACAAAAGGTACAAATTTAGGATATGCTTGTATCTATTTATGTTTTTAATTTTCTATTTTTACTTTCAAATTTAATAAAAAATAATTTTTATTGATAATTTATTAATAAATATTATATAAGATATTAAAATAAATTTAATTAATTAAATTTTTTATTTTAAATTTTATCTAATATATTATCATCAATAATAAAAATAGAAATACATTAATATTAATAATCAAACATATTTTTATTTTTATTTAAAAGAAAAACTAAAACAAAAATAAAAAGTCACACTAGAAAAATAGAAATGGAATTAAACGCTCCTTAACCTGTAAGATATGAAACCCTGATATAATTTAAAAAAAGAGTTATCTTTTTTTTTTGGAGAATTTTTCCAAGAAAAGAAAAAGATTCTTAATCATAACCCTTAAATTTGTCAGATAATCTGCATTTATATTATCATTTATGAGAATGTCAAATCGAAAATAATTACTTAAGTTCAGAACCAACATTTTGATTACCAATGGTATGTTTTGTTTCGTGCAATTGGAATTAGACTTATAATTTCAAGTTCCAAAATTTAGTTTTAAAACAATTTTTACATCCAAACTTTTTGGAATTGAATAATTATTTGATAATTTTTGCTTATATTCAATTCAATATAGTAAATAAAGCAAAATAAGAATTAACAAATGCATTCCAATTAATTTCAAAACTCTCAAACACAAAATATAACTAATTATGGCTTGCAAAATGTTAATCTGATTATTAAAAAGGGATGTGGCAAAGGAGTATCATAAGTTTAATTTTGTTTCTTTTTATTCAAGTGTATTATTTATTTGTTAATAAAATTTAATATTTAAAAAATCAGACTAAAAGTAAAATCGATAAAACAAGAGGTTTAAGATTTAAAAGGTTCAATTAGTATTCGACTGTTATAAAATCAATTAAAATTAATCAGTTTATTTTGGATCATAAAAATTTATTAGTTTATGAAAATTGACCGATTAATTGATAAACTAATCAATTTTTAACAACAAAAATTATTAAAATAAATCAAACCGAAAAATTAAAGTTTTAACTATTAAACAGATCAAACCGATATTCAGTTTTTAAAACATCGGTAAAAACATGTAAACGTGCATGGAGATTGATTTAGATGCCTTTTGTCTACCTTTTGGCAAAGATCAAGACTTGGGAATTTTATAAGCTAAAGTTCTACCATGACATGTGCATTGTCCCAAATGCATTGGGTGGGTACTAGTCACGTCTTTCAGTACTTTTTCCTTTTTATTTGTATAAAAATCATAGTCATAAGTAAAATAAAAAGAGAAGATGATGGTTATTGAACAAAGAGAATTAGATACTTAAATATTACATGTAATGCTAAGTTAAATGCTTACCTAGATGCCTATGATGCCTTTATTGTGTTGTTTGCAATCAAGTATCATTCATCAAAGATAAGGCATGGATGGCTCTCCTTTGCACCTCAAAAATAATTTATGATCATTATTCCAATTATATGATTATTGAATCACTAAATTTGTAAGCACTCAAACAATTGTTAAGTTCTTGGCATTGACTATACTCACACTTTCTTTCTTGTCATTAAACTTACTACTATTCACATCAACATTCTGAGCCCAACTCATGTACCGCTTTAATGGACGAACAGTTCAATCCTTGAAACATATTACAGTCTCAAGTGGCGAAGAGTTGACATTGATGTGTCAAAACTTCATGTGAGTATATCTTTCTTCAAGAGCTAACTTTTATGCTTCAATCTTTTGGTTTTGTTGAACTTCATCATTCATACAATACTTGATGCTTTTAAGAAGCTTTTTACGGTCTTAAATAAGTTTATCGTGCTTGATTTTATCGTCTAAATTTAAAACTTCTTAAATTTGAGTTTTACCTTTCTCAAATCTAGTACTTCGCTCTCCGTTCACACTATACCATCTTCCACAATCTTTCTCTTAGTTTATATAAACGACATCTTGTTATAGGTTCTTCACCCACCTTCATTTCATCTTTAATATATGATTTTTGCACTACTTTTTCTATCCTATTTGTTATTTTTTGGCATTGAAGCCATAGCTACACCTGATGACTTTCTCCTTGTTCAAACCAAATATACTTGAGACCTCTTTTACCCTACATACCTTGACACCTCTAACCATGTTCCTACTCCCATTAGACTTATCTTACTTTTCTCCAAAAATTAGATCACCCCTTATTGATTCCACAAAATACCGTACCACTATTAGAGTCTTATTACAACACCTTTGCTTTACCCGACTTTACATTCAATTTATTGAAAATAATGTCTGCTAATTCCTTCATTGCCATGCCAATTTACACTTGACTATGTTTAGTAGATTATATATTATCTAAAATCTCCACCCTCATATGATATTCACTTAACTAAAGTCACTTCTCTTATTCTTAATACCAATTGTAATATTAATTAGATCAATTATCCTAATAATCGATGATTTACCTCTGATTATTATATTTTTTAAGTTATAATCTTATCTCTTAAAGTGGCAAAAAAACACGTATTGTTGCTCATTCAAGTACCGAGTCTAAATAGCAAAACATTGCACTTATCTTTGGTGAACTACGTTAGATCACTTTCTTGCTTGAAGAACTTGGTATTTCTAATGTACAAACTACTTTATGAAGTGGCAATTTTGGTGTTGCATTTCTTGCTATTGATCTGTCTTTCATCAACTCACCAAATACATCTAGATTGACATCTAATTTATTGAAAACTTGAATGCTAAGAAGGCTCTCTTTATCAAACATATTTAATCTTGAGATCAAATTGTAAATGTCATGATTAAAACCTTAGCTTCATTTAACTTCTATCAAATAAGGAACAAAGTCACCTTTGTAGCATTTATAAGTTAAGGGAAGATGATAAGCGTAAGAATTATTAAAGATTGTCATCTATCTTTAGTTTATTATTAATAATGAGTATAGCATATAAATATTAGTTCCTAACCTTACCTTGTAAATTATATTAGTCTATCTTCCAAATTAACTCAAGTCTTTTATATTTATCTTTTGCTATGTTCTAACATCTTACGAGACAAATGGTATATATTGATAACATGTCATAAAATTAAATAACAACAACACTAAATAAAAATTATACTAATACATAACATATGTAAAGATTTAACATACGCAGTTTTATTTTTAATCAGCATAAAAATAATTATTTTGAATAGAATAGCTATTTCTAGATTAAAAACAACATTATAATAGTACAATTTAAGTATGTGTTAAAAGAAAATTTTAGAAATACATAATCATAATTCATTCGGTAAACAAAAGAATTCAATGTAAAGCTACCAATCTCCAATTAAGTGAAAGTGATGGAACATTAACTTTGCTCTTTCTTTAATGTTGCATATCGAGGCATAAGGAATAAAGATAATAAAAGGTTAAAATTCGAGAAACATGGGATGGACAGGTGTAAATAACCCAGAGTACGGATTTATCCTAAGAACGTCCTTTTTCACTGTCCCCTCCCACAGTGAATCATGCGTCCGATTGACTTCCCACAATTTCTCAACACGTGTATTGATGGAGACTTTGACCAATGTCGACTCGACATCTAGTGAGAAGTAGGGTGCGGGCTGTCTACATGATTAGTGACTGCTTGCTTTCGTCCTTTTGATTTCACCAATCACGTCATTTCATAAATACCAATCTTCTTTTTGGAGGTTTAAGATAAAAAGATGCTCCTCAAATCTCAATGCTTTTCTCAAGTTCGAAGTCCTAAAAAAGATTTTTAATAAGAGATTAAAGTAACCAGTTGGATTTGATTTAAAAATATTAAATTGATAATTTTTTAATTTTTTCAATTATTTTAATAAATTTTATTAATTTATTAATTAATTTGTCGATTTTTGTAAATTAATAGTTATTGAAAAAAACTATAAGAGTGTAGTAGTTTTGCAAAATCTTCGATTTACTACAGTCGTTTCTAGCATAATCAAAAATCAAAAAAATTAAATACATAAATATAAATCAGCACTAAAATTTGATAATGCATTTTGGCGTACCTTGTTTATGTTTACGGGGGCCTCACATAGCTTAATTCTTTCACTAAAGACATCAATAGTTTTATACAAGACTTCACTAAGCCAACACCACTCAACCATTGATACTATCTCTCGTCCTCACTACTCATGAAAAACTTTCACACCTAATAGTACGACCGCCTCGTACTAACTTCAACAAAGGATTTTTCTCAACAATCTTATAATGAAAGAACACTAAATAAATAGCTCAAGTGGTTAAAAAAATAACATAAATAAGAACACTTGAAAAAGAAATAAAGAACAATTTCTCAATATTTTCAGCTCTTTTGAAGATTAATCTGAAAATTGTTCAATAATGACACTAATTGATTCACAAAGCCGTAACTGCATCGTTAACACATTCACCAACCAAAATACACGTAGCCCATAGAAAAATCATTAACAATTGTTGCTGCCCAAGATGGAGTTGTAGACACACACCATGTGCAATCAACCAAAAACGATGCAGTCAAGAAGTCACACACTCATAAAGTCGCACCTGCCCAATCTGCCGCTACCTTGAAATATTATGTACTCCACTTCAATGTGATCTGAGACACACGTACTCCTATTCCAATTTTTACTCACACACCTTCAGCTCATCAAACCAAGCAATCACGCAACATCCCTTAAATCACCAAAATCATTAGATCAAAGCTTCACAATTCACCTACGGTTGCAATCAACATTGAAACCAAAGAATCACCAAAATCACTCAAGTGTATTATAGCAGAAGTAAGATCACACACACCCTATCAAATGAATGCCCAGTCAAAATCTTTACCAAATCATTAACATTTCAAGTGCTAAAGCTGGGTCACGCATATAGGAATCTTTTTGACAAGAAAATCAGCTACACTCCTTTAGTTATCTCACAATATACTCCACAAAATGGGAACATGATATGCCTATACATGCTCTATCAACCAATTAAGACACCAAAAAATCACGCAAGCCTACCCTGCGTCAGTAGAAAGAAACACGATGTCTATTCATAATCTAACATAATCCACTTGAACTTCAATTAGAGATAGACCTCTAATTTCACTGCAATTCTTATACCAGTGTCTAACTCAAAAAAGGAGTGTTTCTTATTTACACCATATCTTAATTTGGATTTTTAAACATTATCTTGAAAACCCAATAATAAAAAATGCCAAGATTAAATAATTGAGACATAACAAATATCCTAACTGTTTTTATAAACTAAAATAAATTAATTAGTTTTTATTTCACAGTCTCTTCTTAAAATTAAACTTCAACTTTTTTGATAGACAAGGACAATCTTTTTCAATCATATTTCAAAATTTTAAATTTTATTTAATCTTTAGTTAGTTTTATAACAACTTAATATCTGTTAAACCTTAAAAATCTTATCTTATTAGTTTAACTTTCAGTCTGTTTTTTAAAACATCAGATTTAAGAGATGTTAATGAAATATGATATTAAAAGATATAGATATTTAAGTCATAAATTATAACAATAATAATCATTAGAGAAAGTCTCTACTGAAATAAAGGTCTAGAGAGGTTCAGTAGTATGTAGTCTTATTCTTACTTAATAAAAAGACTATTTTAGATAGGCCTATATGCAATGCAAAATAAAGATAATGCAAAAGTAAAAATGAATATGTTTAAATAAAAATATACGATTACTTATAGAGAGTAATAAAATGTTTGAAATTAATCAATTACTTAAAGTTGTTATTTTTCATATTTATGTATGAATATTTCATTGTTTAACCCATAAATTATAAATATATCTTGATAACAAAACGTTTGAAATTAATTTAAGTTCAAAAGGTGAAATTATTTCAAATTGTTCTTGCGTATTATATTTATATCTTATATATAAATTTACGAGTAAAATAAATAATTATCAAAGTTTTTATTTCTCTTACACACGTATTTATTAATTGAATTATGACATCTAAAATAACTATGATACTTAAGGAATTTTACATGATCTAATAAAAGAGTTTATGTTTTCCTTTAAAAATCAATTTAATAAAATTGTGATTGTATTCGGCTTTCCCTTTTGAAAAAATATTCTAATTTTCATTTTATGGTTTCGATAGTGGAAGGGGCACTTAACATTCAACAATTCCCACCATAAAGAAAAATTTTCTACAAATGATTAAACAATTCAACTGATTTAGTTGGTTCAACCGTAAAAATCTTGAACTATTAAATTTTTAAGTTTAGTTTTCAACTTTCTGGTTTGATGTATTTTGATAAATTTTGTTATTAAAAACTGATTAATTTATTAATTCGGTCAATTTTTTATTAATTAATAAGATGTTATGAATAAAAAATTTATTTTAATAATTTTTTTAATTTAAACTTCAAATTCTTCGATGAACAATAACAATCTATTCCAAATTTCTTAATTTTATTCAATCTTTAGCTAATTTTATGATAATTTAATACTAGTTAAACTTTTTAAACTTTAAATATTTTGTCTTACCAATTTAACTTGGGTCTTATTTTTAAAACATTAATTCCTACCAACAACTCAAAAAATTATCGTTTAATATGAAAAAGTACTCAAAATAAGAATAATTGAGACCCTTCTTAAAAAAAAGGATTGGAACCATTATGGCCATATGTTAGCTAGATAACACTAAATGATCACTTCGTACCTTAATGGCTATGCAAAGCAAAGCAGGGACCATGGAGCATGATGAGAAAGGCTAGTGTCAATAAAAAGAAGATTATCTACATATTACGCATAAATCCCAGGTAATTTATACGCTTTTTTTGTTCCAAAATTCCCTAAAATATTAATTTATTAAAAGAAACATTGTGTTTTGATAATTGGTAGCAAAAAAACCTTTTATATCCATATTCTTTTATCAAAGAGAATTGACTAATAATATAAGAATAAGTTTAATTGTAATGGAACTGGTTTTAAATTTATAATTTAAACTAAAATTTTTTGAAATGTTAAATAATATATAAAATATTTATTTTACTAAATATTTAATTAAAAAACCCTTTAATTAAATTTATAAAATTTTCAGAAATTATGAAGATATATTATCTCATATATTTATATGGTCTAAAAAAAAAGAGGGAGAGAAGAAAATCTTCTACATATATTAAGACAAGAAAATGAATTCAACCTTTTGTCTCATTTATATAATATAAAAGAAAACTCAACATTAAAACTTTGAATTTGTGGATTTAAAATTTTTAATTAAAAGATCTTATTCATTTCTTTTTTTAATGGACTTAAATTATGTAGTTTTACATTTAAAAAAAGTAACTAATTCTCTTATTTTTCTTCCGTTATAAATGAAGTTAAATTTAATATCTACCCTTAACAAAAGGAAAGGTCTAAACTATTTATCAAAGAATAACAACAACATTCAGTAAAAGTGCTGCTGAGCATGAGGTTCAAAGATGTTCACTAATATATGGTCTGATCCTTATCAGATAAAAGACTGTTTCTATAGACCCACAATATAGTATATATATATATAATAAAAAATACTAAATTGTTTCGTAAACCTAGTGTTCAATTTTTTTAGTGATTGCAAACAAATTAAACTTTAAATTGAATTTATAGAAAATAAAATGGTAGAGAATGAAACATAAATCATTAAAAATTACTATAATTGGTAGCCTTCACACTCAAGAGTGAAATCTAACGTTACTATAAAAAAGGACAGTATAGGATCTATAGTTCTAAAAACAAGCCAAGCAATACACTTCCTAGTTCCAAGACAAGAACTGTTGTTGTCTTACTGTAGCAAAACCTTACATCCTATGGCTATGACTTTACCTACCCGTAAAAGATAAAGAGAAGGAACAAAGAAGTGTTGTTCTTGCCCTAGCAGGAGCATAGACTTGAGAAAACAAGATTAAATCTTCTATATTTAGTATCTGACATACTGTTTCTTCATACACATATATGTATATTTGAACAAAGGAAAAAACAATTTGATGGGAAGAGGAAGGGTAGAGCTGAAGAGGATAGAGAACAACATAAACCGACAAGTGACTTTTTCTAAGAGAAGAAATGGGTTGTTCAAGAAAGCTTACGAGCTCTCAGTTTTATGCGATGCTGAGGTTGCTGTTATCCTCTTCTCCAACCGTGGAAAGCTGTATGAATTCTGTAGCAGCTCAAGGTATAGCTCACTCACTTCACTACCTCCTTGTTTGATTTTCTGTTTCAAAAAGCTCATCTGGGTCTTGGGTATATTTTTGTTTTTACAGATCTTTAGGTCACAGATCAATTCACTAATTTTTCACATGCATGTGTAGGTAGGTTTGTCTGGTGTTGTTGGATGTTTTATATTGGATTTATGCCTCAAAAATTTTCTTAATTTCTTCCATCTGGTTGTTGCTCCTGGAGAGGTATATGCTTGTGATACATCCTCTGAGATAAATTCTTGTTTTATTTGCTATATATCTTTATTTTGTGTGTTGATCTAACTGTTTATTTCAGGGAGATCTGACCATTTCATCAAAATGAAAATTGCCGATGGTTCTTTCATTTTTCTTGTTTACTGGATCGTTGTTGTTGATATTTGCTTTTCCTGAGTTTTATGATTATTGGCCAGACCAAAGGCCATCTATTGCGAGTCTGTGACTCATCTTCAAAAAACATTAAGCTATGGCCAATAGCAGAATGGTTCTTAACCTCAATAATTGAATAAATACAGACCTCAAGATAACCTCAAGATGCTATACATTCATTCTTTTCTTGAGCATTATAG
>JAOQMS010000001.1:1302327-1315465 GCA_027563885.1 Erythroxylum longipes | reverse complement strand
CCTCAATAATTGAATAAATACAGACCTCAAGATAACCTCAAGATGCTATACATTCATTCTTTTCTTGAGCATTATAGGTTTTGAATAGCCACAAAATTTGCATATACAAGTGCTAGAGATGCTGAGATTTCCAAGTTTAATTCAATTTATAATTCAATTATAGATCTTTTTACTCAGTTTGGTGACTATATCGGATTGATGGTGTAAATTAACCCTATTAGAACCCTTTTTCCCCCTATAAGTCTACTTTTTTGTTCGAGGATAAGGTAGTACCTGGATTGACTAGTCTTCACACAATTTATCATTGTACAACAACCAAAGTCCCAGTTTGAAGCGATAGTAACTGCTAATTTTTAAGACAAATTGTGTGTTTTGCATTAGATAAACATCAGCTTAACAAGAGAAATTGCAGATTTAGTTTCTCATGAAAGCCAGACAATGTGCCGTGGTTTTAAATTGCAAACTATAATTGTGATTATATTGAGTAATATTGTGATTATAGTCAGAACTGTTATCATAATTTATCGTAATCACGTTTACATTACCGTAACATAACTCGCAATTCGTAATTAGAACCCTGATATTTGCTTGTTGTGTTGGTAAACAGTATTGTGAAGCCAAGGCCATCCCAATAGATCATACACAATTCATACCAGACTTTGTTCATTTCTATTAATCTGAAAAAGGAAACCCCTGTTGACCTAATGGTAGGAAAGCTTTTTCTCTGTGTGAATTTGACGTCTTTACACTTTGCTATATCTTGCTTGAATATAACACAGCATGCTCAAGACAATCCAGAGGTACCAAATACACAGTTATGGAGCCTTGGAAGCAAACCAACATGGAAATGACACACAGGTTTATATCTTAATTTGACCTGAACCATAAGAACTTTTGAAGCCTATTCACGTCTGTAATGTATATTCTTTAACTTGCATTGCTCATGCAGCAGAACCAACCCACCAAGGTGAATTTTTTTTAGTATATTGGAATTGTAAAACTTCACTTATTTATACTCTAGTAGAAGGAAAAAGGGCTTTTAAATCATTTCGAGTCTTCTTGCAGTAGATTGTTGTTAGTAAAAATTATGTTTTTGCTTCATATATAATGCATTGTTGGAGGAATAAAATTCATGTGCTCTTCCAGAAAAACTACGAGGAATATTTGAAGCTAAAATCCACAGCTGAGGTTCTCCAACGTTCGCAGAGGTAAATCTTAATCATCTTTGATAGGATTTGTAATGAGTTTTCACTTGCACCATCAAATATTTAAGTTAATCTCTAATATTATCACTCACTTCCTGAGCTTGTTCAACAAATTAATCCAACTTTTAACTGAAATCGTATAGGAATATTCTTGGGGAGGATTTGAGAGATTTGGGCACACAGGAACTTGATCAACTTGAGCAGCAGCTTGACATGTCCTTGAAGAGAATCAGGTTGAAGAAGGTACTTAAAAGCTCTAAGTTACTACTTCAACTTAGTAATTTTTTATGTTATTTTCAGTTGGAATTACTCCACATGATAGAACATGGAATAAATGCTGTTCATGGTTGCTTCTGAAAAGGACAATATGAAAGTTCACACTCTGTGGAAAAGCTATTAAAGTTCAGGTGGTAACACTACTTCTGTCAGTTTTAAATCCTGATACAGATGATATAAGTTAGTACTATATATATTTGGTGAATAATATAAATTTACTTGTAGTTTTACTCAATTTAAAAAATATTTGTAATGTATAAAGTTGTTTTTAAAACACTTTGTAATATTAGAAATATTTAATCCTTATTGAAGTCAATCCAGAATAGTCATATAAACTCGTTATCATATATTGATATGAACCCAATAAAAAGTGTTCTTTTTTGTATTTTAATATAAAAATAATTTTAAAAATAATTTAAGATAATAAATATTTTTAAAGTAAGTAAAATTATAAAAAAGTTCGTGTGTTTCACTTTTATATATCATTTAATTTTAAATATATTAAAAAAAACACTGTTGTATCAATGAATGTTCTGATTTTCCGTGTAACTTTTAGGGTTTTTTTCATCTTAAAATTGACAGTAGGACATGTTCAATTTCTGTTTAGGCTGTTCATTCTGTATTGGAAATAAAATTTGAGCACTTTCTGAACTTCTATGATTCTATCATGCTTCAATATTGACAAGTGACAACCAAAGTGTTTTTCTTCTTCTTCAAGAGAATGAACAAATTGGCTTAGGGGAGAGTAATTTGCTGTTTATCAACAAAGGTTTAGATTCCTTATCAAGTTAATCCATTTATCTTACTTTACTTAATATTATGACTATAACTGCATAGATAAATTAGAAATCAACAAAATGTAATTAGATTCTTATTAAAGAGATAGTTAAACTAGTGGATTTGGTTAATACATTTCATGGGGTGAAGCCATTTAATGAGATATGTAATGTAACTAATATTACATTAAAGCATCAATTTCCTTATTTATTGTTTACCAAAATCATAATATAGATTATGGTTTTTAGACTTTAGCCATGTAATTATATTATATCATCTATCTCATAATTAAACTAATCACAACCTTGTTTTTGTTTTACTTTAAATGATCTTATTATATTCCAAATAAAAATAGTCCATGAATAAAGAAATTCATCACAAATATTTAAATTGCATAAAATAAAAATAGTCCTTTTAATAACTTTCTGAGATTATCTTTAGTTTGCAACTTTCATGATTTTGCAGGCCAACTTCATGCTTGATCAACTTTCTGAACATAAAAGGAAGGTATATATTCCTTGAACATTAATGTGTTGTGACTTGTGATTGCTTTAGGTCGGTTACAATTTTATTCCTGGAATTCTATGCTTTGCAGGTGGAATTGTTACTGGAATCCAACAATGCTTTAAAAATGAAGGTACATTTTAAAAAATATATATAGTAATTAACAAATTTAGACACTTTGCTCTTCATTGTTTTATACTCTAATATGTCCCTTTTCCTTTTTTCATGTCTTCTTGGACATTTGTCATTTCTTGCAGAATTTCAATTATTGGTTACAAATTAGCACTAAAATATAAATAATTTGTTTCACCAATTCTATTAATTATAAAATTAGATAGATAATACTTATTGTCCATAAACTTTGACATAATTAAAATGTACTAACAATTAAGAATCTTTAATATTTGTAAATAGACATTGATTACTCAAAGAATCAATATACTTATTTTTACAAATTGGAGTTGCATTTACCAAAACTTGTCATATACCAAATTATGGTGAATGTGGCTAGCATATGCCCAAAATGTGGGATTGGAAGGATCTAATAGTACGTAACCTTATCCCTATATGATAAAGAACTTATTTCCGACATACTCACATATGGATGTTATTACTTAGATGAAATTCTTAAAAGGATGAAACTAAATCAAATTGACATGAAATTGTTTCTATTAGTGCTTAGATTTTGTTTTTGACTTTCTTTATCAGAAAATGGTAGACTCATAAATGATTTATAACATATCAAAATATCATAAGTTTAACCAGATTAATGAATTTCTTCTTGTGCAAGACTGACAGAACTTGAAAGGTTTCTTAAAATATATGGAAGTCTCATCCATTGCAGTATTATCAGAAATCGTTATTACCCTGATACATTTGTCTCTTCTGAATTCTCTGCGACGCATTAATGGTTCTCGATGGTGGCAGCTGGAGGAAATTGACGCAGCAGTCCCTGCAGCATGGAAACCTGGGGAACAAAGTAATGGATACAGTCGTGAGCCTGCAAATTCAATAACTTTGGAGCCTTTACACTGCAAGAACAGTTTGCCGATCGGGTATATGACGATCATAATCTTGAACTATACCATCAAGGAACTCTATTTTATGATTTCAGTTCATTCGTTAACAAGGAAAGTTATAAACTTTTCTGGTTTTTGCTTTGATTTACAGTCTCAGTTCGGTGGGATCAGATCAAGGAACTACTTCTACAGCAACCCAGAACGTTAATGGGTTCGTTCCGGGATGGATGCTTAAATTCTCAGAACTATATACATACACAGACCAAAGAAATAATTAAGACACTATACTAGCTAGCTATGGAAGTTGTATATGTTATTCAGGTTGGTTTAACATGAAAATTACAGACATTGTACGGTTGATAAGCTGTGTGTAACAAAGCTGTGATGATAATAATTCTAAATTACGTATGTGACAAATTTATATGAGATAAACGGCTGTTTTTAGTTTTAGAAATTTATTATGAATCTTGCCATAGTCTTTTGATTTATTCTTAGAAATACATTCTTAGAAAAATGCTTTAGTTAATTTGTCTAAATATAGTAATTGCATGTTATTTTATGGTTTAATACAATTTATGGTTGAACGATACTAGAAACAATCTCTCTACTAAATAAAAGTAAATTTGAATACTATTAAATTTTTCAGACTCTGTGTTTTAGTGGGACTTTAATTAGGTGTTGACGAGGATGATATGCGTGCGCAAGAATTTCTACTTTGTGAGAGTCCAAGGAAGTTTACGAGCGGTGCTAGAAGGGATCCCTAAAATTTATTCCTTGTAGTTCTTAGGGTAGGAGTCTAGACCCTAGAGTTTGATTTCTAACAACATACCCTTATTTCATAATACTCATATAATTATGGATTTACATAAGTGCACATTTAAAATATAACTTTTAACTAGCATATATTAAAAAATATTAATTAATAATTTTCTTATGTCAACAAAAAAGAAACAAGAAAGTGTACCTCAAATTTTTTAATTAAATTCGCCTTAAAATAATAATTTATTATAATTATATTAAATTATTAATTTAAATCAAATATAATTAGTTCGAATCGAATTTGAGAAATTGACGCGACTTATCATCTCAGTAACATTTAATTAGTTAACATATGATGTTTATGTTATATGTCGTTTATTATTATTTTGTAACCGAAATTTAAGAGAGGGAATTTTCTAAACAATTGATTATTTTCAAAACTTTTAAAAATAACTTAAACTACAGGAGAGATCCGTAATTTTTACTTTGATACTTAATATGTTAATTATTACATATAATTACAGGCACGTTTAAATATAAAATTTAATTAGTATGTATTCAAAAATTAACAATTAATATTTTTATGTCAAGAAAAAATTAAAAATATTCTATTTTTAAAAAATCAAATAAAAAATTATGCCAATAAAATAAAAGGTTTAGAATTTAAATGTTTAATCAAAGAAGTCAAAATTTAATTAAAAAACACAGTTAAATGAAATTAACTAATTTTATTTTGATTTATTAAAACTAGCTTGTTAATTAATAAACTAATTAGTTTTTAATAATAAAAGTTATTACTGTAAAATAAATTAAAAAATTGACCGATTCAAAAATTTTATGATCAAAAATTTCAAACTAACTAAATAAGTTCGATTTATCTTTGAAAATATTAGCTTGCATCTACCATTCTCGTTCGAACTATTGCTAATGTAGGTTAAAAGTTCAAAATATTGGTAATAAAATTAATAACAAGATAAAAAACAAAGATGAAAACACACACCCCACATCTAAACCAGAGAAGAAGGAATTGACTTCCCAAGTATAGGAATGGAGGATAGCTTATATATCTCAGGGCTGATACCTGAAGAAGTGGGGTTGCTCTCTCATTGATACATCGTTTTCCATCTCAACTGAGCTTTGGTCCACTGAAAGGAACGTATCAATTCTCATAACAAAACCTAAGTCCCCTGAATTGTTGATGTCCATCTTTGTTCCTTTCCAATATGGAGCTAACCATTGTCATTTCTGACTGCAAATAGAAATAAACATCGAATAGTCTCTGACCCATTTCACGTTACAGTTTCAGAACAATGAAACAGCGGAAAAAAAAAAAAACAAAGAAGAAGACATTCTTGCAGTTGCAGCCATGGAAGAAGAGTCTGATCTTATTCTGAAAATGGTTTCTTCGCCATTTTAGACCACAACCATCTTTCTTTTAGGACGTGTACTTACTGAATTGGCAGTGCCCATTCGCAATGCAAAATGTGTAGACATACATTACCTGGTGACATTAATTATGGAAACATTGGCTAATCGATGTTTTTTTTTTTGGTATTGATATAAATTTTATTGCCCATTTTAATAAAAAAATTATTATTTTTACTTTTTAAATCTCTTTTTTATTTTATTGCTTGTTATTCAACTTAATTTATAATAATTCTCATGTTTAATTTCTATCTTTTTTAAAAATTTATGTAATTTTACCACATATTTTGAAAGGAATATCATAATATATTTTTATCACTAAAATATTGATAATTAAAATACTTATTTTATATCATATATCCCATTTATGGATTTATGAAATATGATATGGTGAATATGGCATTTGCTTAACAAATATGTAAATTCATGCTTGCTTATAAAAGATTTGCTTGATTCTTTAAATAGTATAGGAACAAAACTTGAAAGAGAAATAATTGATTAGTGTGTAAGATTACTACAAATTTGGTCATCTCTTGTACTGCTAAACGCATCCAAACGAGAAAGCTTAAGAATAGGAACTTCATCATCATATTGAAACAACTCCATAATAATTAACATAAGGGTTGGAATGAAAATGAAAGGCCTGGTTCGATGTTATTATGCAAGGCTTTCCACTTTAGATTTTTTCCGAAGGCCAAAAAAAAAAGGTAAAATTTTTTGTTAAAAAAGCAAGATCAGTATTTATCAGTGATCAAAAAACTCAACTAATTTGACCGGTTCAATTGTAAAAATTTTGAATCGTTTAACTTTTTATTTTGGTTTACTTTAATAACTCTTGTTGTTAAAAACCGATCAATTTATTAATTAATCGATTAATTTTTATTAATTAAAAAATTCTTATAAACCAAAATAAATTAATTAATTTTCATTTAATAATATCTTTTTTCAATTAAAATTCAAATTAAGAACAATACTTTCAATTATATTTCAAATTATTTAATTATTCAATCTTTAACCGGTTTAATGATGGTCTAACATCGGTAAACCTTAAACCTTTTCTCTTATCGGTTTAACTTCCGACCCGATTTTTGAAACTCTTTTTTTGTTTTAACTCTTAATTATATTTAATCTACTTGTAAATAATTAATGAAATTCGTTGTTTTTAGTATTTGTGGTTTTAACTTTGAATTTTAATTTTATTTTTTAAAATTTTCATATTAAAAGTAAAAAAATTAGTATTCATTACATATTTAAGATTTTAGCGGATCAAAGACTAAACGATTTCTTACCGCCCGTCATAAAAAAGAAAAAGAAGGTACATGATTGCTTAAAAAACCATGTAAAAAATGTCCAATAGCTACCAAAATAAGTGCACCTTTCAGGTATACGTCAAGCACAAAGTTGTGTCCCACAACCACTTTCTTGGACGACTTTATGACTTCCCATTATTATAAATGATCTACCTCCAACCATGTAGGCCTTTTCTGGTTGCTCTTTTTTTTTTAATACAGGAAATGCAATTTAATTAAAGTTACTTCTGAAAAACAGTAAGCATTGCTTCAGCGACAATTTAGGTAGCCTTTCATGGCAAAAAGAGGAATCAACCTGACAGGAGAACTAACTCTAAAAGTTAGCTTGAAGGGTGAGAGAGCTTGTAAGTTTATAAATTCTATATCAGTCTTTTTTATTACCAATGTGGGACAATTAAACCGTCACACAATCTCATTCAAATTATTAATTAGTATTTTCTATTCTCACTTCAGCAATAAGATTTAAACCCAATTTGTAAGATATAAATAACCTTAATTAGGAGACTTATATTAATATAATTGATTAAAATAAATTAAGAATGAAAAAATGGAGTTATGTTGTAATTTAAATAATTTTTAATTTTTAAAATTATCGAAAAACTCATTGTAATTTATTTTAATTTTGCGAAAAAAATTCCTCTTAGACTTCTGTCACAAAATAATGGCGAAACACATAATATGAATATCACATATAAATCAATCAAATATTCTTTACATGGAAAATTAATTCAATTCTTAAACTCGACTTAAACTAATTCAACCTGATCAAAATTAATAATTTATTATAATTATCTTAAATTATTAGTTTAAGTCAGGTTAAGAACTAAATTGCATTTTCATGTTAGCAAAATTTTAATGATTGACATCTTGTTTATATAAAGTATATTTAGCTATTAACTTTTTTTGGAATTACTTAAATCATAAAGAAGTCTCGTACCTCTTATTCTAAATTTAAATTTAAATTTAAATTTATCATTAGTGTGATAAATATATTTTTAAAATAATAAAAAATTCGTAACTTCAATCATATAATAGCTTCTTCAACAAAAATACACAATAAGAAGTACTTTTTACAAGTGAACGTCACATAACAATCTTTTGATGAGTCTTGACCCACAACCACCACCTTTCCTCTTCAGCTATCCCTCTCATTTGCTCCTACTCTTTTTGACTACTCACCCATTACCATTTGCATTGCAAGTGTCCTAACTAAGAATCATATGTCAAAGTATATGATTAGGTGTTTTTATGAAAGGCTAATCAAAGGTAAAGATTCGTACATGCATAGACCTTAATCATTGCTTAAGATAATACTTCTGTTCATTTTCCTTAATTGTGGATACATATAATGGAAAGTGAAATACATATTGTGGTGTGACATTGTTGATTGGGACCTTAAGTGAATGGACTATGCACATGTGCTTGCCTATATAATGCCCCTATCCCCTATCCCCTATTCCTCTACGTAGAGTTAGGACTTTATTTTCAATTATGTTCAGCCACAAGTTGTAAGAGAGGGAAATGCCATTCTGTATTGTCAATTGAGGCCGTCACAAAGGGTTTTAATTTCATGATACATACGTCGATGGAGACTGTTGAAAATATTTGAGTTGTCTCATTATTATAAATGGATATAAGATAAAAGTAGTTTGTATAAAAAAAAGACTTATACCTAACATTTTAAAAGTCCAAGTTAAGCACGAGAGATAACATATTTACAAGTTTCTAAAAATTTCAATTTAGTGACGAACCTTTCAAAATTCATACAAATCAATTCAAAACGTTAGTTTTACTGATATAACTAATAGACAGATATCCTCGCAGCATTTGATGAATACGTTATTTATATGATTTTAAAAAGTTAATTACTAAATTGAAATGTTTTAAAATTTTGGCACTAAATTAAAAAAATCTTAGAAAATTAGATACTTTTGAACCTATTATCTCTTAAATATGACATTTCTAATAAATTTCTGATTACTCTTTTAAAATTAATGAATATGATATCAACATTTGATTAATTTGATTTCTAAACTAATATTTGCAAAAGTTTTCTTTTTTTTCCAATTTTTATATATAAGTTTTTATTTTACTGATATATTTATATCTATTAATACTAATTAAGTAATTAAAAACCAAGAGTTAACATCCTTTTATCACATTAGTTAACCCCTTTATAGATAATAGATGCATTAAATTTGAATTTTATTGTGACAAACTTTAATGATAGAATTTAAGTGGGTAGCCTCAAATATAAAATAGAATATTAATTTACTAATAAGTTCATTAAATTTTTTTGTTCAAATACAACAATGTCATTTTTTTACCACAACAACAAAAAAACTCGGTGAGAGTTGAACTAATACATGAGGTTCAGAAAGGTCTAGTGCTATGTAATCTTATTATATATATGTAGATATATATATATATATATATATAGACAAAACTTAGTGAGAGTCGAACTAATACATAAGGTCTAAAAAGGTCCAATAGTACGCAACTTTACTCCTATTTAGTACATACATACATACATATATATACACATATATCTATATTAGTAATATTTATATGAATAAAAATAGAAATTAAAAATAATATTATAAATAATATTATAAATAATAAATAATACTAATATAGATATATGTGTGAATCGTGTCTTTCTAGCTTTTGAAGTTTTGACACGGGACAAGCCACACGTGCATGATAAATTAGCTGAGAATTATTGGGGTTGTATTTTATGTACGTATACATCTCAACCTCCGTTCCCCACCACCACGAGCTCTAGATTCTCTCGGTTTCCCCATTTTTGTTGAATTGTCACAAGAGATGTGAAACTTTGTGTAGCCTCTAATGGAAATGCAATTACTTACTTAGCTCATTCTAATTAATTGCATCACCTTAGACTTTCGACCTTAGTTAATTCTCATTTAACATTACAAGTACTTGTTGATGCTAATATGTTATTAATATTGATTAGTGTTAAGAGTTTGAAGTTGTAAATGCTTCCTTCATATATATACTTTTATTTTTAATAATGAGAAAAACCCATTATACAGTTTTTTTAAATATATATTATATAAATTTCTAAATTCACATATTTAAATAAGTCATTTAACTAATTAACTAAATATATTTTATTATTGCTTTTTTTTTGGGTATGTCATATCTTGGCATAAAGTTGCCTAATTAATGAATTGGAACTCATTCCATAGGGATGGTGTATCCTATTTTACTTTGTCATACACCACATAGCCATAGATATAGATATATGCTTATACCTATGGATTGAATTATTCCCGGAACTTGTGTTATTTTTAGGTGGAAGTTATGCCTCCATTTCTTCTTGTCCACCAATTTGAAGACAATGACCAAGCATGTTTTACACTTTGTGGTTGGCTAGGTTTTCCAATGAGATTAGTCCAATGCTAATCAAATCAATGACTTTGATTTGCTTGACCATATGATTCTTTTACTATCATCTAATTAGCACAAAAGTAGTTAGAAATATTAGATGAAAAAAAATGTAATGAAGACGTTTTGAAAAATGTTAGACAATTTTATTATTATTTTTGCATAGTGCATACTTTAATATAAAATTTTAATTAATATAAATATTTATAAAATGTAAAATACAAGTAAAAGAAAAAAAAAGACAAACTATAAAATGAGGAGAGTTATGTTAAAGTATACAACAACAATTTAGTAAAAACCTCGTCGAAATGCGGGGCATGAGGAGGTTTAGTATTATATAGTCTTATTTTTAACTGGAAGAGAGATTTTTCCAATAGACTTGCAAAAAAAAAATGCACGTATATTAAAATAATAAGATAATACTAATTACAAATAAAATTTAAAAATAGACAAATAATAATAATAATAAAATATAAATATAAAATAAGTAATAAAATAAATATAAAAATACATAAACAAAGAAGAAAACGAGTAACAAGAGACTTGCCTTAATAATGCTTGTTATTAAAAATTAATCGATTCATTCCTTCCATTAAATAAAAATTATTTGGTTTACTCTCATTTATAAAAATTTATTAGTTTATGAAAATTGTTAATTAGTTAGTCAATTTTTGCAAACTAACTAATTTTTATAAACCATAATAAATCTATTGGCTTTTATTTAATAATATTTTAAATTAAACTTCAACTTTTTCGGTAAATAAAAATAATCTTCTGCTTCAATCTTATTTCAAAATATTTAATTTTGTTCAATTTTTATTATATACCGATTTTATGACAATCTAATATCAATTGATTCTTTAAATTTCAAACTTCTTATATTATTGATTTAATTTTTAGTCTAGTTTTTAAAGTATTGAAAAAATTGAAAAGAAAACTGAAATTTTATTCATAAAAAATTGGTTATTATTTTTTTGTTTGAAAAAAAAAATGGGTCATTATTTTAGTACGATGAATCTCGTACCGTACTGGACTGTACGTACTATACCATCTAAAAAAGGATACAAAGTGGGATGTTTCGAAACTGAGTCCAAATACCGACTTGTATGGACCTATTTTACCTGGTACAGGCCAATACTCCTAGTATGTGGAATGCCAGCCGATGTTTGGAAATTTAAAAAACACCAAGAGCATTTACGTGAAAAATGAAATTTTTTTTAAAAAACTCACCCCACCCCACCCAACTCGCTACCTTCTTCTTCCTCTCTTTATTTTTCCTCTCACACTCTCACTCTCTCTCTTCTTCACCGTAATCATCTCTTTTTTATTATTAATAATATGATATTTAAATTTATATAGTAAATAATAGTTATATTTTTTTACAAAAATACTTAAAAATATGTTAAAATGTAAATTAAAAGGCCTCAAATTTTTGTATTTCTTTTTTAAATTGTTAATATAAATATAACTATATTTTATTATTATAACAACTACATATTAAGATAAATATATATTTTTATTACTGAAATTTCAATATTAAGATAGAAATTATATTTTATTATTGATAATAATTATTCTTTTTATTTGATATTTTGATGTAATTATTATTTATTATATAATAAAATTGTAATATTTTGAATACATCGTATTATTCTTAATTTTATATTCTATGATCATAAAATAATCTTTTTCATATAAATTATGGTTATTAGTTATATGCGGAATGTGTGAAAATGATATTAAAATAAATAAATAAATTATTGTTATTTTAAATTTATATTATCATAATTTTTTGAGACAAAGTTGGTTTAAATTATATAGTACAATATTGATCGATTATTTTATAATTTTTGAAAAAAATAGAAATTATTTTATAAATTTAAAAATTATTTGAAGAATAGTATCAAAATTCAATTCAGATTTACAGCCGAAGAAAAAGTGACTAACCAATGGGAATTCGACACCGTAGTATTCAGACAAGAGAGGATTTGACATTTGATTTGGTGATTTGTTGGATTAGAAACCTTTTAACCCTAGATGTGTGATAGACTGTCAAAAAAAGAGCTACTGCCTTTTTTTACAGTACTTTTCACGCTTTTACTGTTCGGATTAACTACCTACACCTATAGGCATTTTTAATTTTTTATAAATATTTTAATCTTAAAAATTTTAAATTATTATTTAATTATCTAAATTTATGTTTATATATTACTCCTTTCTAAGAGAAAATGATCAAACGACGTGGTATTACTTGTTTTTCAATAATTTAACCAAGACAATTGTTATACTATGTAATACCTAAAAATATTTTAAAGGAATATTATATGAGTGATAAGAAGATAAAAATCAAGAAAGTTAAAATTAAGAAATTAAAGTCAAAAAATCCAATTTACAAAAGTGTTCCATATAAATTATCTTATTTATGTTTATTAAATTTGTTTAGTTTGTATAA
>JAOQMS010000001.1:1290373-1302227 GCA_027563885.1 Erythroxylum longipes | reverse complement strand
TCAAAAAATCCAATTTACAAAAGTGTTCCATATAAATTATCTTATTTATGTTTATTAAATTTGTTTAGTTTGTATAATAACTCAATAAAAAATTCTTTAACACTGGGAGTCTGAGAAAGTCTAGTAATATGTAGTCTTATTCCTAACTAATAGCGAAGTTGTTTTCGAATTTTCATTTCATTGTCACATTTTAAGTAAAAGATATGTACGGGATGAAGGATTCTAATTTTGATCTATAGAAATAATTAACACACTTTGTTATCAATATTGAATTTGTTTAATATGAAGCTAAATAAATCTAGGAAGAAGGCGTGAATATATCCCATTATTACATTATAAATAATGAAAAGTATAAAGTAAAACTATTGAAAAATATTGAAGTATAGATATTAAAGCATTTTCTTTTTTCAGTTGTTTGGCATATTTATTTATTGTTTAAATTGTTTGATATTCTTTTTTATTTAATAAAAGATATGTTCAATAGATAGAAAAATAAATAAATATAAATAGTTTATAAGATAAAATACTTTTTAAAGAAAATAATATTGGAAGAGTGTATTTTGCTTGTTACCCTATTTATGAATAAAGAAAGTAACTAAAAACTGATTTCTAAAATATATGATAAATACAATGTTTTATATTTTTATTTTGAATCATCAAAAAATATTTTATTTTCTATTAAAAATTAAAATACAAATATTTTTAATACCAAAATTTAAATATAAATATAGATAGATATTTTTCTGGTGTTAATTAATTTATTTTTGGAAAATACTTTGGATAATTTATTTAAAAACTTTAAATATTTGCAATTAATATAAGAATTATATTAATCTCCGCCGTCAATACAGTAATCAAAGTGGCAGAGACCATCCAATGCTCTCTTATACAAGAAGACAGAAAAGATTAAACTACATTAATCCTCACATGGCTGGTTTGATTTTTTAATCTAAGTTTTCATAATTTTAATTTAATTTAATTACATTATTTAAATATCATCAATTTTTATATTTTATATTGAGATAATAAACTAAACACTCTTAAATTTTTAGCAAAATTTTAATTTAGTATCAATTTTTTAAAATTTTAATTTAATAATTAATTTTTTAAAATTCGTACAAATTAAATTAAAAGATTACTTTTTAACATATTATATTTATATGTTAATTATATAAGCAAAAATAATGTTTTAATTTGAGTTATAAGAGTCTTAAAAAATTAGTTATTAAATTTAAAATATTAAAAATTGAAGGTTAAAACTTTTGAATATATTATTTTTATTAATCACTTAAATTAATATGCTATTAAAATTATTAAACTTTTAATATGACATGATTTTAGAATAATAGATAAATAAAAAGAGGTGATAATAAATGTTGAACAAAAATTATAAAATAATTAAATAATATAAATAAATTTCATTGAAAATTTTGTGGTAGACGGTCTAAATAACCCTAAAACAAAAATTGAGGTTCTTACACAGGGACACCGTACAATGTGGTGACACTAACGACTAGACAGTACAACACCCAGCCAATGGGAACTCGACAGCACAACCTCAAAAAAACCACCCTGGTTTTGCCCATGATTTGTTTTTTTCCCTATTCAACCACTATTCACCATCTTCTCTTCCCTTACTTCCCTTTGCTTTATATGTGCATGCTTTCTTGGGATAAAACTTCACATTTAGCAAGGGAGAGCAAAACCCTTTTCAGGTTTGGTGTTTGTTTATTGTTTTCTTTTTCTTATTGGGTTCTGTTTTGTTGGGGTTATTTAGAGGAAACAAAGATTTGTGTGCTGAGAAAAGAAAGAGATTAGATAGATAGATATGGGAAGAGGAAGAGTTCAGTTGAAGCGCATAGAGAACAAGATCAATCGTCAGGTTACATTCTCCAAAAGGAGAGCTGGTTTGTTGAAGAAAGCTCATGAGATCTCTGTCTTGTGTGATGCTGAGGTCGCTTTGATTGTCTTCTCTCACAAAGGGAAGCTCTTTGAGTACTCCACTGATTCTTGGTACTGTCTCAGTTCTTTCATTTACATAATCTACATCTTCGTATCGGTTCTTCTCTTATGGGGTTTTCTTCTTTGTTTCTTCTCAACTTCACTTTCTTTCAATTTATAACACAATTAAAACCTTATTTCTCCTGATAATTTTTCTGATGTTTTCTCGTCCCAGAAACACTCATGATCCGTATGTTTCGTCAACGTTAAGACATCCTTAAATGTTTTTGGGACTCTACAAAAAGATCTCTTAACCATCTCATGGACATAAAAATAAGGGTTTCGTTTTCACAGAGAAAGTGGTTCAATCTCTATACATACAATTGAGCAGTTTCATGCAGACTTAGCTGTTACAAACGTACAGTATTCATGAAAAAGAGAGTAATATAACACACTACAACATTCATAAAACTTCGCTACAAGTCTTTTCCCTACAGATATTGACCCTACGTGAGAGGATAGACTTCGTTTTAGATTGTTGGTCCTGTTCAAATTCTGACTAAAATCAAAATGATGACAACCTCTTGACCTTTGGTACACTCGCAGGTACTACGTTGGTGTAACTTCCTAGAATAAGGTTGATTGACAGAAAATGTTGAGAGGGTTTACATATCCTGTAGGTTAACATACACTTGACTATTGTAGATATTTGGTTTTATGTTTTGTATGAGTATACATGTGATGTGAACTAGAAGACAGGGTTAAAATGACAAATGTTCATGGTGGTTGTAGAGTGTGATTTGGTGTAAACTTTGTCTTCTTTTGCCCTACTATTTTTCCACATTAATGGTGCATTCTCAAGTTCTTGCAGAAGGTATGTATGTACTCAATCCGTCATTCAACTTATTATAATACTTTTAACAGATTTATTGTCTTCCTTTGGTACGTGAACAATCCCTAGCTAATTGTGTTTTGCTTCTTGAAGTCTTTTGGTTCCTCTAATTTTTAACAAGAGAACTCACTCTGTTTGTCAACACAAAATCCCAGTGTTTATCATAAGTTCGAATTATATAAGTCTGAATTTAATCTCAGGAATAGGAGTTGTGTATATAGGAAAAGTATTAATTACCATAAAGATCCATATTAGGTGAGTAAACAAATGTAAGTAATGTTGTGTGATCCAAAGTGTGAGTTCTTTTACTAATAATTATTCCATGAATCAATATTTTCATAGAATAATCGTCATTAAAAAGATTATAGTAATACTTAAACGATATGATTTTGAGAGTCAATTAATGGTTTTTCTCATGTAAACCTATAATTACCTTATACTTTTAGCAAATTAAGAAATGGTTGAACACATATTATAGAAGAGTCCTTGTTCATGTACTAAAAAGATTAAATTTGGTCTTCAATAAGTTTCATGAGCTAGATTGGAATAATGTGTTTATATGGTCTCCAATACTCTCCATGTTCTTGGCAATGTAGTTATGTAGACTTTAGAATCGGAAGAGGGAAAGCAGAATTTAGTGATGATTATTATCTTATATATGAATTTTCAAAAACAACCTCTTTATTAGTTTAGGGTAGTGTTGCATATTACTGGACTTTCTCGGACTCTGAGTTTTTTTTTTCTGAAATGTTATTGTTACTGTATTATATTATATATGAATTAGTTTATGCTGACCAAATAGAATATTTATTCACATAGAATGAAGTTTATTATGTCATAATTCAATTATTACAAGGAAGCAGGAAGCAAATGATAGGTACCCAGACCCAAAAGCTGAACAGGGTGTATCCATATTTTTCTCAAAAATAAAACTTGATTTTATAGTTGCCTAATAAACTAAGCCAAATCAAACATACTTATAAGGAAGAGGAAATAAACATATTTGTTAACTATTTTTCTTTAAAAATCATTAATATATTAAAGAATCACATATACATAGTCATAAATAGAATATATATATATATATATATATATATATATATATGCATTACATATTATTCCCAATCTGTCTAGCTAGTAGCTATTTGAGGAAGGACAGTCAATCCTACGAAGTTCTATCCGACCGGTTGGCCACCGACCGACGTTAGTCATTGAACTTAGATTAATGACTTCAAAACTTTTGAGAGGTTAAATATAGATTTATTTCTTTTCAGTTTGTCATAAGAAGATTGGAGTTCCTTGAATTGTTTGATAATCTAATCACTTAAAGAGTCTTGTTACTGTAATTTTGCTTTCATTTCAACCAAGTCATTGATAACTTCATTAAAACTTGTTTCCAAAATCAACACTTATCATAAATAATACCTAATATTGAATATAAACTATTGTGACATTTTAGTGTATCATTTTCACAAATCTTACTATTTGAAGAAGTCCTTTCTTGTTTTTGACTCTCTCCTTTCTTTATGCAGTTTTTCTCCCTATTCTCACCCCCTCGATAGAGCCAACCCGAGATACTTTTTCTTATAATACAAATAGCTTCATTAATAGATATAAAAAATTAAAATCATAAAAATACCCATAGTCAAGATTGAGAGACCTAAGTTCTGATACTAATATGTCAGCCTCTTGAAAGATATTACACAGCAATCACATATAATATAGTAATATCTAGATTTATGATATTGTTTGATATATTGAATATACACAATTTCATAATTAGTAGATTTTTATATCATTAAAAGACCATTAACTTAATTAGATTAACGAATTACACTTTCTTAATATATTGAATCTATATTAATAAATCATATTCAATGTTAGACTACTTCCTATATTATTAATTAATTGTTGACTTCTCAAATAAATGTTTAAAAGGAAATAAAAAAATCCGGAGACTCTAAAAAGATAGAAAGACATTTGTTAGAGTATCACATATTAACTAAACATGAAAATATTAAAGGGTTTATAGGTAGTAAAGGTCAACAATCAAAATAACTAGTTTTAGTCATTTTGACAACGGTTGACCCAAACCTAATTCTTGTAAATGAGCTCTACACTATATCCATATTAAAAATTCTAATATGATATCAGAGCAGGTGTGGTCCGGATTATTGATTTCCTGATTGTCCGTTTGGATGTCCAGTCCCAGCGGTCCGGTCTGGTTATTGCTACGTTTATTTCAAGTGACAACTGAATGTTCAGTCCCAGTTGTACTTGAGGGAGAGTGTTATATTATCTCATATTGACTAAACATAAAAATGTTAAAGAGTTTATAAGCGGTAAGAGTCAACTATCCAAATGACTAGTTCTAATCATTTTGACAATGATTAATGCAAGCCTAATTTTTGTTAATAGACTTTACACTCTATCCTATTAAAAATTCTAATAACATTCTCAAGGTAAAACATTTGGAGATGTTAGCCCTAGGCCTTCACTATAACCTTTTACAGGATTTAGCTATTTTAGAAATATAAGTAGTTCAAGATACTATGCCAAGATATGGAGGAACAAAAGTGTTTTAAGTTCTTCTGGACTTCTGTTTCCATTTATCTAAAAGGGATCTTTAAAAAAAAGAAATTTTAATGGTTATTTATGGTTGAACAGCATGGAAAAGATACTTGAACGTTATGAAAGATATTCATATGCTGAGAGGCAACTTGTTGCTAATGATCTTGATTCACAGGTACTTTTCTCCAACTTTTATCTTGTTTTATGATTGTTATGAGAGCTGGAAATGCTTGTGATGAACAAGTCATATATATCCAAGATCAACCCTTGTGCAGGGAAATTGGATTCTGGAGTACAATAGGCTCAAGGCAAAGGTTGAACTTCTTCAAAGAAACTGCAGGTACTGCCTACGAACTCATACTAACTTTTTAAGATCGATTTGTTCCTAAATTCTCCAACTTTAACAGGCATTATTTGGGAGAAGATCTAGACTCACTGAGTCTGAAAGAACTTCAAAACTTGGAGCAACAACTTGATGTTGCTCTTAAGAACATTCGATCCAGAAAGGTAAGTATATGGCAGACTTGAGTATGCTTAATTGAAATCTAGTTTTTTTTCTTTTCTTTTCTTAAGTTATTGAACTCGTGCTCTCTCCTGTAGAACCAACTGATGTACGAATCAATTTCTGAGCTCCAAAGAAAGGTGAGAATATCGTACTTCAATTGATTTCAATTCACTGATCACTAGACAGAGGAAAGTAAATGTGTGATTTTCAAATGTAATTTATAATTTAAAATTTTAAATAAAAAAGATTCATCTTAAAATATCACTGTTCAAGTAATAGGGTGAAAATTTTTCTTTCATCTTTTTCTAAGTATGTTAGCTTAGATAGCTTAACATCCATGATTCACATTAAGAATGGAGTTTACTGTTGATTAGCAAGTAATCAAGAACTGCAAATCAACATTTGGGCTTTTATGCAGGAGAAGGCGATACAGGAGCAAAACAACATCCTAGCAAAGCAGGTGAAAATGCTTTTGATGTTTCGTGCAGACTCTATATGACAATCTTTTTGAACTTCAAGTATAAAGCTTTGGTAATGGAACTTAACTGAAGACTCCATGTTCTTCTGGTACATATGTAGATCAAGGAGAAGGAAAAGGCAGCGGCAGAGCAAGCTCTCTGGGACCAACAAAACCATGGCCCTAGTACTGTGTCACCATTCCTTCTACCACAGCCTACACTTCCATGCCTAAACATCGGGTAATCACATACATGCACACTATGTTTTATGTTTGCACATACATAGGGTTTAAACAGTTCTCACTTGAAACTGGTTTCTATGGAGGTCTCTTTTTTTTTCCCCTTGCCCTCCAAGTGACTAGAATGTTTGGAACACAATGCAGTGGCACTTACCAGGAAGAAACTCCAGAGGCGAGGAGGAATGATCTTGACCTAACTCTCGAGCCGATTTACTCGTGTCACCTTGGTTGCTTCGCTGCATGATTTCGTTGAAGAAGATAAACCACTTTTCTAGCTAGCAAGATCATGAAGGTTTTGGTTTTTGAGGATATGGGCATTAAAGAATATAGTTAACCTAAACGTGAAAGAGACATGAGAAATCAACTGATATGATTCATGCTCTTACTCACTATCATCATCTGACATAAGATCAGGCTAGTGTGTGTCTTGCTGGTAAATATATATTTCCTATATATCGGAATATGATATGTTGGATATTTTTTATTTTACTTCTCCTTTATTAAAGCCTTCATGTCTGTGATATATAGTGTTTCTGATATTGTTTCTAGTACTTGGAAATGACTTGTTTTGGCATTGGAATATCTGTACAAGCGATCTTTTGCTGTTACAAACTAAGTACTTATCACTGCACCATGAGAAGCCATGACGAACTATTCTTAGTTTTTGCATGAGAATGTTGCCAGAAAAAGTACTACCGAGTTGATATTACTACACAACTTTGAGACAGTAAGGAACAATTTGAATTCAGTAGGCTTTTGGGGAAATGGAGAGCTATTATATTCTTTACTGAAACCAAAAAACTTAGTGAGGAAGTGATTGTTGCAGTTGAAAAAGTACTGACTAGACATGAGAGAAACCTTCAAGATTAATGAGTAGGTCATGGTCTCTCTTTACTTAGGAGGTTTAGGTGTTACAGAAGGTTACAGGCTAGGAAATGACTCTGAGTGATGCAATTTGTTCTTGTGAACAGACCATATAGTATAGGGAGACTAGCAGGTATAAGTTGTAGTATATGGGACACATGTAAAAGTATATTTAAGTAAAAAGGTAAGATCAATAGTAAAAAAAGTAGGAGAAAAAAAGCAAAGAAAAAAGCAAAAGGAAATTCTTAGAGAAAGTTCTAAAAAAAACAAATAATAGGTCAAGAAGTTATTTATAACTTTTTAGTTTACGTCGTTACGAGGTAACAGCATTAATTAATCATTAGCAAAAATTACATGCTTAGGTTGTCTTAGATATGGTGAAAAGTTTTGATTCTAAAATTCTCACTTTCATTCTCTTTCTCTTTCTCTTCCTTACTTCTCTATTTGTATTTTACGGACAAAATCATAGCAAACTACACGTTTATTATAAGTCATAGAAAATTTCACAAAAGAAACCAAATTGTTGCCCGTTTTAAAAAGAGAGTTAAGCAAATTTAGGCTGCTAATTCCTTTGTTATGGGAAATATATGAATAATATTCACAAAATTCTTGTTAATTTTCTAGAGCAAGTTATCAAGAATTCAATCCACCAACATGTATGCTTATTTTAGCAAAGACATTTCTTAAAAGTTACTTGAAATTGCTCATAAAGTTACATTAAAAAGGTTAGAAAATTTTTTTCTTTAGTATTTTTGTACACAAAGGTGAAGAAAGTGAAACATATAATTGGACTAAACTAATATAAGATGAAAACTGTGACCTCAACTTGAGCCGTGATAGTCCAATATTTCATGAGGAAGTTTTGTTGGTTTCAAAATTCTGAATTTTTGACTACGAAACTCGCCAAGTGCTTATTTCTATTGACTTAACACACATAATCATCAAGAAATTCCAATAAGAAGGGCTCCTTTGCCTAGTTGTGAGAGTCAAAACTTTGTTCTGTTTTTTTTAAGAGAGTCAAAACCTTAATAGCAATACAACTCGCAAGTCCTTTTGAGCATTGATGTGATAAGTGATGTGACTTATTTCAAAAGAAATTTTTGACGAGAAAACATCCACCAAAATAGGACAAGTTATTTATTAAATAGGACATCCACTTGGTTGCATACAGATTCAACACATATCCAAACGAACTAGAATAGATAGTAGCAAAGCAAACTGATTATGATGAAACTATTATAAGGTAAATACGAGCAGAAATAATAGGGCATTTTAACATTCCAAAAACTAACCTTCAATGTCATCTTCAAAATCAATAGAAAATTGTTTTTCGATCTATACCAAGATTATAACACAAAAGAATTCTGAATAAGTCATGGGTGTAGTGACAACTTTTTGTCCTTCTTAGGAGGTTTCCTATGATCATCAGTTGGTTAAAAGTACTTACAAAAGATGGAATTTGGATCAAGTATGTACCTTTTGAAAATTAACAGAAAATATCTTGCAAGGAGGCAATACAAAGGCTTCATTCTTATATAACTAGTTAAACTGAAGTGTCTGTTCTTTACTGAGAATAGTGAAATGAATAATAGATAGTAAATGAGAAGTAATTATATTGAACATAGCGTGATTGCAGAAATGACTACACAGTTATCTGTTAACAAACCTTAAGTAATATTTGATGAGTAACTGAAAATTGAGGAATGTAAGTGACCGCATTTGAAGGATAAATGAAATGAAATCAAACAGAAGGAAAAATGATACAACTAACTATTAGATATATTATTTTGGCATATTTTTAAATTGGCATATTTTTCTTATCATCTTGAATTCAAACACTAGTTGAATAATATTATAGATAGAATAGAATTCTATTTTGTACACAAGTTGAATTGGTGAAGGATTATATGACTTACGTAGTTGAAGAGAATAAGGGTATTATGGTATTTTTCTTACAATGTTGATGAGGTTTTTCTGCCAAAGATAACACACGTGATTGTAGCTTAAAAATTGTTAGATGACCTACAGTTGTGTAGTATTTTTAGCTGGTTATATACATGTCTGTGGCTTGAGGGATATAAGTGATTTACGGCAGAAGTTGTGTAAGTGGTGCAGTGTGTGCGTGAGTGCTTTCTATTATGCATGGTGTGAAGGTTTCCTTGTCTTGATTTGTTTTCACTACTGCATTGAAGAGTTTTCATTGGAAGTCACTTTGGCTTGATCTTAAGGTTTGAATGTGAAGATTACGTAGTTGAGGTGTGCATGTCCCTTACTTGCAAAAAAGTTGAATCAAGTGGTTTGCGGCAATTGTGTTGTGCCGCATGTGTGAATTGAATTTTCTGAAAAATAATTAAAGGTGTGTGTGATATCCATTTAATTCGTTGGAGGCTGAATTGAGGAAGATTTGTGGAGTGGCTCTTGGGTGGACTGCTTTCCCATTGTTGTTGTAACAACTTACAGATTTATTTCAGTGAAGCTTAAATTTTAGGGAAGTTGTTCTTTGTCTCTTTCTCAAGTGTTTTTATTTATGTTAAATTTTATTTAATCACTTGAGTCATTTATTTAGTGTTATTTAATTATAAGATTGTTTAGAAAAATCCTCTGTTGAGGTTAACACGAGTCGGTCTTGTTATTGGGTGTGAAATTCTTTCACAGGAAGTGAGGTTGAGAGATAGTGTCAAGGGTTGAGTGGTGTCGGCTCAGTAAAGCCTTGGGTAAATCTATTGTATCTTGGTGAAATAATTAATCTGGGTGAGGGCCTCACAGACGTAGGCAAGGAGTGCTGAACTGCGTTACCAAATTTCTGGTGTTGTTTGTTATTTTTCTTTTGATTGATTTTTGTTTTTATTTGTGCCAGAGACAACCACATGAAATCGGACAGTTTGCGAAACTATTACTACCCCCTACGGTTTTTCAATTGGTATCAGAGAAAGGTCACCATTTCAGAATTTCTTAGCAAGTTGGTGCAGATCCTAGTTTCGCGAACATGGCTATGAGAGAAGGAGCATCAATTATTAGGCCACTGTTGTTGGACGGTTCCAATTATCCTACATGGAAATTACGGATGAAGGTCTTTATTCAGACACAGGGAACAAGAGCATGGAACTCGATGTTATATGAGTGGACGCATCCGATGACTACTGATGACAAAGGAGAGACAGTTCGTAAAGATCTGGTTGAATGGACAAGAGCTGAAGAAGAGAAGGCACTTGAAAACTCACAAGCAATTCATGTGATTTTTAGTGCTGTTGATGAAGGCGTTTCTCAATGATATCAGCCTGTGAATCTGCTAAAGAAACGTGTGATGTTTTGCAGACTATTCATGAAGGGTCCAAATCTGTGATAGCGTTAAGACTATAGATGTTAGCTGTGAGGTTTGAAGAACTGAAGATGGATGAAAATGAAACCATTGGGGACTTTCATGAAAGATTGCGAGATATAGCAAATCAGGCGAATCAACTCGGAAAGAAATATTCCGATCAAAAACTTGTCAAGAAGAAACTAAGATCACTGCTTCCAAGATTTATTTTGAAAAATTGCAGCAATAGAGGAAGCCCACGACATCAATGATCTGTCATTGGAGAAGGTAATCGGAATTCTTACAAATTTCGAAATGAATCTTTTAAGGGGGTAAGCAAGAAAGAAGAAAAGGATTGGTATTACAGATTAAAACTCAAAATGGTGAAAGGAAGGTGAAGAGAATCAAATCTCATGAGTGTCAAGGCTTCGGGCATGTTCAAGTCGAATGTGCCAATACTTTAAAGAAGAGAAAATGAAAATCCTTTACTAGCACTTGGAGTAAGAATGAATCCGATAGTGAATATGGTAGTGAAGAAGAAATCATTAATGATGCTGTGTTAGTTTTTTTATATAGCAAAAGTCTAGTTACCTGTTTAACAGTAACTGAGAAGGAAATAACTGAAGATGAAAAAGTGAGAAAATTGAAAAATTTCGGGAAAACATAAATGATTCAACTCAAAGTTCGATTTCAGATTATGACAATGATGAAAGTGGTTCAAGTGATAAAAAGGAGAACATTTATGAGGCTTAAGAATTAATGTACAGAAAATGAGTGAAGATATGTAGAAAGAATGAAAGATTGAAGGAAGAGAATCTTTCCATGAAGAACATCCAAAAGTTAGAAAAGAAATTGATGTTAACGTCAGATAAGCTTGGTGAAGCTAGAATGAAATTGGTAAGTACTGAAAAGGGATTGAGAATGTTGAATAGAGGCACAGAAAAGTTAGAAAAGTTGATCGAAATTGGTAAGGTTAAAGGAAATCTTCAAGGCGTTGATTATAAAGGTTATGTCGGCCCCATGAACAATTTTTCCATCAACTTAAGCATAAGAGCTTATGGAAAGAATGCATGAGAAGAATTTGAG
>JAOQMS010000001.1:1279914-1290273 GCA_027563885.1 Erythroxylum longipes | reverse complement strand
AAGGGATGTCTATGAGGGGTCGAGATGAAAGTGAGGATTCGATTAATCGGGGAAATTTTCTTGAACTAGTAAAACATTAGGCCTTGTACAATTTTGATGTGAAGCAAGTTGTGTTAGGAAATGCTCCAAAAAATGCATCTTACACTTCACCGAATATTCAAAAAGAGATTACATATTATTGTGGAGAAAGTAAAAGGAGCTATTCGTAAGGAAATTGGCAAAGAAAGTTCTGTATAATTGTTGATGAAGCAAGGGATGTATCAGGAAAGCAACAGATAGCACTTATTTTGAGATTTGTTAATGATCTTGGTCTAGTGACTGAACGTTTTTTTAGTATTGTTCATGTTCCGAATACTACTGCAATAACCCTGAAGAATGAAATTTATTTTATTCTTTCTCATTATTTTTTTGATATCAAGAATTTATGAGGTCAGGGATATGATGGTGCCAGTAACATGCGAGGTAGGTGGAACAGGTTACAGGCACTGGTTTCTAAAGATTGTCCTTTTTCTTATTACGTCCATTGTTTTGCTTATCGGTTACAACTGGCATTAGTAGCTACTGCGAAAGAGGTCATACCAATTTTCCAATTTTTCTCCAAGTTAAACTTTGTTGTGAATCTTATTCTTGCATCTTTCAAGCGCATTGATGAATTGAGGAATGCTTACTCCAATGAGATATCTATGTTGGTTGAAAATGATGAACTTGAGACTGGAACAGGGTTGAATCAAACTAGTAATTTACAGAGGCCGGGTGAAACGAGATGGAGTTCTCACTTGAGATCTATTTCAAGCTTGATAAAAATGTTTAGTGCCACTTGTGTTGTTCTCAATAAACTAATTGATGAAGGAGATACATCAGCGGAACGTGTAGAAGCAACTACGGCATTGCAGTATATGCCTTCTTTCAAATTTATCTTCATTTTGCATCTTATGAAGAAAATTCTAGAAGTCTTCGAGTCACTTTCTCAAGCTTTACAACGGAAGTTTCAAGACATTTTGAATTCTTTACATCTTGTTGAGACTACAAAAATCCTTTTGCAGAAACTTAGAGATGATGGGTGGAACTCTCTTTTCGTCGAAGTGAAAACCTTTTGTAAAAGCCGCCATATCGAAATTCCAAATATGGGCTCTATTTATATAGAAAGAGGAGGTCGTGCTCGTCACCAACAAGACAAATTTACAGTTGAGTATCATTATTGAGTAAATATATTTTATGCTACAATTGATGTGCAACTACAAGAGCTAAACAACAGGTTTAATGAGAAGTCGGTGGAGTTGCTCACTCTTAGCTGTGCTTTGGAGCCTTGAGGTGCTGGCAAGTTTTTCAAAGTTGACGACATTTGTAATCTTGGCAACAAATTTTATCCTGTTGACTTCACGGATGTTGAAAAGGAAGAATTACGATTGCAATTGTCTCATTACAAGGTTGAATTGTTTAGACATCCAAGCCTCAAGAAATTAGAAACTGTTTTTGAGTTGTGCCAATGGTTAGTAGAGACACGAAAAATGCACACATATCCACATATTTTTAAATTGGTAAAGCTCATATTAACTCTGCCGGTTTCTACTGCAAGTGCTGAACGTGCCTTTTCTGCCATGGATGCCATCAAGATTGTGCGACGCAACAAAATGGAGGATGAATTTTTTGAGAGTTGTATGGTAATCTACACCGAGAGGGAAATTGCACAGAGCTTCAGTAGTGACTCAATTGTTGACGTGTTCAGAGACTTAAAAGACCGGCGAGTTCTACTTTGACTATGTTCTCTGTACGTCTTCTCAATTATCATTTTATGAACATGTTTTTTTTAATAGTTTTTCGTTAAGAATATTTTTTATGTAATTAAAAAGCTTTTGATTTCATATAGTTTAATTCCATTTATAGTTATGATGCTTTAAGGTAAAGTTCGCAAATGTCGCTATATAAGTTGTGGCCGTTTATATTTGGCCCCTATTGACTTTTGGTTCTAGCTTCGTCCCTGAGATAGAGGTAGATAATACCATACACAGAGACGAAACCAATTTGTCAATGATTGTAGAGAGTAAAGAAGGAATGACTCTCATTCCTATAGATTACGAGAGGAATGGAGTAACACCAGGTAATCAAAATAATTACTCTCCAATCATAGTTCTTTACTAAGCTTTACCTTTCATTTCATACCTATTTCTCTTTCCTCGTACCCACAAGCACTAAACAAACACACTCTAAATACTTTCTTATTTAACCTAATTACTTTTCTCTAACTACTAATTGGATTTATTTTTATACTTGTCTTTTCTTTGGTTATTATATTTATTTATTTATTTTATTTTTTATCGTTAATCGTTACCATGTTTTATATATGTTATATTATCCATGTATTATATATTATATATTTTTATTTATATGTATTTATTTATTATTATTATTATTTATTAAATTTGAGTCTATCGAAAATAATTTCTCTACGTAACAAGGGTGAGGTTACGTATTCCTAAACATCTTTCTCTACGTAACAAGGGTGAGGTTACGTATTCCTAAACATCTCTGCATCTTGCGTTTTAGCCAGACTTCCAACGAGTGATGTTATCGTTATTGTGGTTCAGCACTCTCATCTTTTAACCAGATGTCTCAAATTCGAGTCTTGGGAATAAAGAAACTTGTTTGGCCAGTACTTAACTCCTTATGGGCTGACCTGATGCGAGCGAAGATTAGTCTAGATATAGATAGCTTAAAGGCGCCTTCTCATAGTTGGGACTCTCCTAAGACACCTTGTAGACTAAAAAAAGAAATAAAAATCTTTGTGTCGCTTGTTATCCTTTATTCTCTAAATCCTTTGCAACTAGCAAACAGAAACATTATTGCGCCTGCTCTGATATCCACACATAATGAGTTTCAAAATTTTAATTCAAATTCAATTTTGAAAAAGTCGGATTAATCTAACTTAAATTAGTTCAGAGAAAATATTATTATTTAATTTAATTTATTAAAGAATTAATTGGTAAATATCATTTTAGTTTTCAATTTAACCAAAATTTAAACTATTTGATTAAAATTTGTTTCAACTTATTACCATCCTTATATATAGAAAAAATTATAATATTTATATGCAATTCACATTGGGATGGATAATTATATTTATTTTTTGCCTTTTTTAATTTTTAGATCATATTTATTATTTAATTTTGAGATAAATTATAAATTTTAGTAAGAAAAAGAAAAAAAAAGAATATGTAAGTTGGATTGAATCTTTGTTTAATTTTAAAATCCCCATTCACCAATTAAATTCAGTAAAATTGTGCTAAACACGGAATTTGGAGAGATACAAAGTCTTACTCATAATTAGTAGAGAGACTGTTTTCGAAACTTACTTACTATTTATAATTTAGGAATTATTAATAATATTAAATATACAACTAAATTATATAGCTAAAATAATTAAAAAAAAGGGTGAGCAGGACTGTCAGAGTTTCGAATTAGTCAACTATCGGACATGAAGAAAACGAGGTCAAACAAATCGGCTAGTGTGGGGGCCACTTCTCTTGGTGGGTCCAACTGGATGCTGACGTCATCTAAAACATGGGCCATAATTTAATAGCCCAAAAGAAAACTTTGATTTGGATCACCCTATACTAATTTATGAGACTATATTCTATTTTATAACAAATTTAAAAATCTTAACTTTTGGAATTTTTTAATTTAGTGTTTAAATTTTTAAATTTTAATTTAGAAGCTAATTTTTCAACATTCTTATAAACTAAATTAAAATATTACTTTTGTAAAAAATTATTAAAAATTCAAGTAAAATTTATTGAACAAATAATATCAAATAAAAATTAACGAAAATAATATTTTAATTTAATTATAAGATTTTTGAAATAATTAAGTTTAAATTAGATAAATAATTAAAAAAATAAAAAATTAAACACCTTTAAATTTATTATTTTATTTTATTACTTTAAGTTAATGTTAAAAGGTTGACATTCTTTACCAAGCATAAGCATAACAAAGTATATTCATGCATGATTAGGTGTAAAATTGAAAAAATAGAAGTCAAAATTAGGTGAACTTTAACTTTGAAGTTGATGGAGGTTGGTACTAACTCCAAAACTCATATTAATCTTATGTTAAAATCACCAATGTAAGAGTTTGCTTTTTTTTTTTTGGAACAGAGAAACCCGCAGTCGCTATCCTTTTCAAATATACACTAGGTAAATCTCTGGATTGATGTAATAGCCTGTGAATCATACCAACTGGATACTCCGCACTAGGCAAGCCTTGTACGACATATTTGATCAAGATAGTGTAAGTAGAAGGATTCGAACACAAGACCTTTAGACTTCATGCCCTCCACTCTACCAACTTGATCACCTCCTAGGAAAAAAATCGTTTATATGGTGTAATCAATTTATATATTAAAATTAAAAAATATTTATTTCATTCTTTATTGCATTTTTAGCATACTTCTTTAATTTATTAATATATGATATTTCTAGGCTTGTAGTATATAAAATATGAATGCTATATATATGGATTTGGTATATAAAAGTATTAATATTTTATAACACATGAAAATTATATAAGTTTTTGAATTATTTATATCTTAATGATTAATATTATCGATTCAAAAAATATTTAATAATAATTTATTTTGTTACGATTTTTTAAAGTTAACCTATCCTAGTTATAAAAAGAATTATTATGCCTCTTAAAATTTTATATGAAATTATTTAAAAAATATTCCAAATTCTCACCGACAACATGAATAACAATATTTAAATTAAACATTTAAAAATTACTATACGTTAGAAAAATAAAAAACATTAATAATAAGGTTAATGTGTTCATTAAAGTCAGTATTAGTGGTTGATTACTTTAAAGCAACTTGAGCCATTGCACCGCCAGACATAGCATAGAATTTGGTATCCCAAGAAAACTTTCATCTAACCTTCGTAATTAAGGCACAAAGCACGAACAGATGACAATTCATTAGGAACAACAGATCGACGAAACCATTAGAAATATAACACCTCGGTTAATCCGTTCTAATTATTACGTTCTAATCATATTTTATTAAATTATGTAAAGTCTAAAAATGTAATAAAATATGATAAAAATACTATAATTAATATAAAAAATCTGATCCCCAACTATAAAAAATCTACATTTCAAACAAGGTGAACAACATTAATCACATATGCTTTTTACGTGGAACATGCAATTAGAAAGGGTTGAAATGACCTTCTACCATCAAGCTCATAACAATAGGGGTTAGTGAGGGTTGGTTCTTGAACCTATAATGAATGACTTTCGTCCAGCTTGAGGAAGTCATTGGTTTGTGTCCCCCACATTCTTCTATTTTATTTTGGGACACTTTGTTTGTGAATTCTCATCATGAGGTTGACCCTTTCCAAAAAGTAGGATTCATGAGTTAATTATGTATTGTAATTATACGTAGAATAGGCAAAAAAAAAAAAAAGCTTGTAATTTACATTAGAAAATAATAATAACATTATAGAAATAATATTAGGTAAAAGGTTTGGACTTCTATGAATTCATATGATTTCACTCGTTATAAAAAAAAACTTTATTATCATAATTATTAAAATCATCTTATGGTTTTTATTATTTTAAATTCCTAAAAATCATGGTACAAAATTAGAAATTAAAAATATTTTCTAGTTTAAGAATCTGTCAAATTATTTTAATAAAATTATCATATGACTGATAATTAAATAAATGATTATTTTCACTCTACTAATTCAATTAAACTTAATAAAAATATATTTTATAAGTTCCTAATTTCATAAAATATTTTTTTGGTAATTTATAATTTTTAAATACAAATGGGCTAATGTATCTTTTGCCCAAATAAATTCATATCATAATTCGAAATCATGTCAAAAAGCCTCCGGCTTATTAGTCACTTGTAAGTATGTGAAGCATTTAGTATCTATCTAAACCAATATTTTCAAAACTGGATTGGAAGTTAAACCGAAATAAGAAGAGGTCTAAGATTTGAAAGGTTCAACTGATATTAAGTTTTTATAAAACCAAATAAAGATTTTAAAATTTTGAAAAATGATTGAAAAGATTGTCCTTGCTTATTGAAAAATTAAAAGTTTAATTGAAAATGACTATTAAATAAAGATTAATTAGTTTATTTTAGTTTATAAAAATTGACTAGTTTAGGAAAATTGACTAATTAATTAATAAACTGATCGTTTTTAACAATAAAAATTATTAAACTAAATCAAACAAAAAATTGAAAACTAAACCAAAAGATTAACCGATTTAAGATTTTTACAGTTCAACTGGTCGAATTGGTCAATTTTAAATCATTGAATTAAACTATTCTTCTTTGCATATATTGAACACTATTTGATCTATTTATCTAGATCATAATCCTCATAATGATCATTTTCCTAAATTTAAGCAGTGACCATAACAATTTAGGACTATTTGTTATCATTTTCAAGAAGTCTTACCCATGGTCTGACCTAATGGAGCATATAATTTCTCTCACTCACTAACTCAAGATAGTAAAAAAAGTAAAAGAAAGAGGTTAAAAAGGATTCACCCAAGAACCACATGATGATGAAAGGAATAAAGATTAAAGAGTTTTATGACCAACTTTTCTTTTTAGCTATATACTTTTACAATCTCAAGTTTTTATCCAAAATTGTTATTTTGTTTCGGTTTGAGATGAAATTGATAGATAAAATACGAGTTAACTAAAATTTAGATTTTAGATATTCTGACTTGAAGATAGAAAACAAAAGAAAGTTAAAAATCTTTAACGAACTTGAAACTTAACAAACTTTGACTCGAACTCGAACTTATTTAAAAATTTCAAGTTAAGATCAGACCCTACTTGATTCATTACCAATAATAATTTTATTGAACCCTAAAACTGCAAGGAATATGTGTATTATCACCACTCTCATTACCATCACTACTCCTTAACAATAAACTATAACTCTTGTTTTGTTTATAGTTGCACATATTCCAGCATCATTTCTTGTCATGATGAGAAGTAATCAAAGTTTTAGAGACACTTTTATTTTAATTGAAGGTTTCAATTTTCTTATATTACTTAATCGTCCTATATCATTTTTAAATTACAATTACAAAGCATAGGATTTTTGGTGATGAGGATGAGTGGTATGCACATAACAAAACCTTTCAGTTTACGTTAACATCCCAATTTTCTCAGGATTTGCATAGCTGGATTCCTAGTCATTGCTGGGCCTACAGCTTCATGACAAGCACGTTCCTGAATAGCCCCACATGCAAAAATAAGATAGGGAAAAAGCAAAATAACATGATTAAACAATACCAACAAAGATAAAAAGCAAAGGCAGTGCAGGGATGACCATGTATGTCTTTTAATCTGTTAACCAACATCTAGAAATTTGGTTCTGCAACAGGCCAGCTTCCATAATTATTTCAGTTCTTCTTCTTCTTCTTCTTCTGATAAATCTGCTTATAATAATTGGTGTCTCCTTGACACCCCACCTCACGAAATGGGCAAGACAGGAGGCACGAAGTTACCAAGTTTTTGTCTGAACAGAATCAGGCCACATGTTAGAGTTCGTTCACCACCTATACAATCCAAACCTTGTGTGAATTCTGTTAAAGATGATCAGAAGAGTGGAGGTGTGGTGGTGGAAGAGAAGTCTGGTAATGGGACGAAACCTGTGTCTCTCACAGGTAGGAAAATTATGATAGTGGTTGATTCGAGCATTGAAGCTAAAGGGGCTCTGCAATGGGCTCTCTCTCACACTGTTCAAAGTCAGGATGTTCTGGTTCTTCTTTATGTGGCTAAACCATCTAAACAAGGTTAGTTTATTTGTGATATCGTATCTGTTTTTGTTTGATTATGTGAAGGAGACCCTAAGAGTTCTCTTTACCAATTGTAGTGACAAGTGAAGAGCCAAGAAAAGAGAGAGTTCCAAGGGCTTATGAAGTAGTGAACTCTCTGAAGAAAATGTGCCAATTAAAGAAACCTGAGGTGGGTCTTATACTCCTACTATTCCACTCTCATTTCTTGATCATCTTCCCAAATCAAACCTGAGCTGTTCAATATGATCTGCAGATACAAATTGAGACTTCAGTGGTGGAAGGAAAAGAGAAGGGACCAATAATAGTGGAAGAGGCCAAAAAACAAGGTGTGGCACTTCTGGTGCTAGGTCAGAAGAAGAGATCAATGACATGGAGACTGATACTGATGTGGGCAAGCAACAAAGTGAGTGGAGGTGTAGTGGAATACTGTATACAAAACGCCAGTTGCATGGCCTTAGCAGTGAGGAGAAAAGGGAAAAAACATGGAGGTTACTTGATCACCACCAAACGTCACAAAGATTTCTGGCTCTTAGCCTGAAGAAAAACTAAACCACCTGTTAAATTAGTTTGATGTTAGCTTTTCTTCTTCTACCAGTCCTTTGCTTATGTTGGATTGTTCATGTTTTGTGAAAAATTGGCTGGCTGTAAATAATAAAACTGTAATGAGACTGAGACATTAAAAGGGTATTGAGAGTTAATGAAAAAGTATTCATCTGTCACTATATATAAAGCAATTTCTTATCATAAGTATTTCCCAAGACACCTTTGAGTGTGGTCCCTGAAACCTCTTTTGATTGCCTGAGAACCTACGTCAGGACCTGGTAGGGTACAACAACAATCAGGTTTCCATGTGCTTTCATATTTTCCATTTTCATAGTCCCTGCTTCCTAGCAAAGTTTTCAGGTCTGTTACAAGTTACAGGTTTCATCTTTGATCCTGGATAGTTGATTCCAAGTGGCGTAATATAGTTCTGATACAACGGAAGAAGACAAGGAGAATAAATCAAGGAGAAAAGAACATATAGTTTTTAACATAACTCTGTCATTCATTTAAGATCAGGTTTAATCAGAACAACAAAAGCAGAGTAGGTCTAATCTTTTATTTGACAGGATGATGGATCTTCTACTTTTTGCGCAGGTCACGAAAGTAACCAGTAGGGTCTTTCTCAAAATCAGCTCTGAGCATGCGTTCATCTCTTCCTGGAGCTTTCATAGTCTTCTTGTTCTTGGTTGAATCTGATCCTGAAGCAGCATATACAATAGTACTTACCAAAGCAGCTGCACCTGCCACAGCACCAGCTACAGCAAGTGCAAATCCTGAACCATTTTCCTTTCTGCTCGACATCCCTTCGTTGCCAAACCAAATTGTTGATCTCAAAAGTCTCTTTTTTCCTTGATTCCGAATAAGAAGGTGTTTATCCCTTTTATAATAGGCATCACAGATATCAATAAGCATTAAGTACAATCTTTCTCACTTTCCTAGAATTTTCTGTAATTAATTAGAGTAATTGGAAGATGAAAAATTAATTTGAGTAGTTGGACAATGAATAATTATATGCTTTGCAAAACAAATTGAGACTTTCCAGCTTTTCTGTACGTTATGACAATGGACTGGGCGGATGCGGACTGTGACTCCTATAAACATGCAGCCCGGGTTTAGCTCTAAGTCCAAGCCCGAATTACAATAAGTCATCCAAAAGAGCATCATTTTGATCTTAAATTTGTTTTGATAAGTGTTTTAAACTTAAGATTAAAACAAAGTAATTTTAATAAGTTTGTCTAAAATAGAGACGTCAATGGGTCAGACTGGATCCAGGTTGAGGCCTTAGTCAAGGTGGGCCGCGGGCCGGCCTATGGCCCGCAGGTCAGGATGGGTAGGCTGTGGCCCGTCTAAATTTTTTTAATTAAAAAAAGACAAAACTGTTAAATTCAGGCCAAAAATAGGTCAGGTTAAGCTAATCCAGAACTGACATCCCTAATCTAAATCAACGTTTATAAGTTTACATAAAACAACATTGGTCATACGATTGAACCATTTTTAGACTCGAATTTGACTGAAATTCAATCTAATTGAATAAGATTCATTGAGTTCGAACCGTATTTTGGAGTCTACTATCATCTCTTCCTGTCTTGTTAACTTTGATTGAATTAACTCTGATAAAATATAATAAAACACTCAAAAGTAAACAAGAATTATAGTTACAAAAACAATTAAGAAATTGATTTAAAACAATTTAACCCTTCTTCTTTTTTCATTTTCAATAAAAAATTGTAATTTACAATCCATATATGTTAAATTAGAATAAAACTTATCAAGATTCGATTCAACGTTACTCTTTTTCTTGTCCAATATCGTATTACTAAAAGTTTTTTTTTCTAATTTTATTTATAATCATCTAAATTTGATATTAATCTAACAAATTCGAGTTTAACAAAATTACATGCTCAAAAATAATTAAATAAAATTAATATATTTTTTATAAATTCACAACTTTTTTGTCCCTATCTCAAGCATCTATTGTGAGTAGTGAGAACA
>JAOQMS010000001.1:1223916-1248416 GCA_027563885.1 Erythroxylum longipes | reverse complement strand
AATCAAAATTAAAATTATTATTAATTATTATAATTAATTAAAATATAAGTAGTTAATTAAAATATAATTATTCATTAATAAAAATATTGTAATTAATTAATCAATTAAAATTTAATTAATTATATTATATTATTATTAATTAAAATATTATTATTAATTAATTAATTTCATTATAATTAATTAAAAATAAAATTTTATTTCTTAATATATTTTACAAACCAACTACTATCAATAGTAATGGTAATCATTCCTTCCTTTTAACTAACCATCAGAATTATAATTATAATATTCATTCTCATTCCTTACTATATTCGTTCCCATTCCTATTACCATTGCTCCATACGAACCAACCACCCCCTAAGGCTTGGTTTGGAGGAGCGGTCACAGTTAATAACCTGCTGAAATGATAGAGAATAAGTACTTATATGTTTAGGATTGTTATTTTGGTAACTACTGAAACGTGAAAATAGATGTTTGGTAAGTTTAGTTGCGGTTGCTAAAATGAGATTAAATGTCTAAAAAGTCCATTGATTTAATAAACTATTAATTGTTGTATAAATAATTAAAAATATATATTATTAGTCATACAATTTTAAAATTATAAATAATAAAATATTAAATTAAAATAAGAAAAATATAAATAAAATAAATTTATTAATTAAAATATTTCATAGAAAATATATTATTAATCATATAAATTTAAAATTATAAATAATAAAATATTAAATTAAAATATAAATATAAATATGAATGAAATAAATTTATTAAATAAAATATTTCATTAAAATATTATTAGTTATATAAATTCAAATTATAAATAAGAAAATATTAAATTAAAATAATAAAATATAAATAAAATAAATTCAGTAAATTAAATATTTCATAAAACATATATTATTAGTCATATAAATTCAAATAATAAAATTTAAATTATTAAATTAAAATAAGAAAAATATAAATTTTTATTAGTTGAGGGTATAATGGAAAATAATAATTATCAGAAGGTTATTAATAGAAAGTAGAATTTCTATCATAAAAGTACTTTCCTGCAGTGGCACCACACTTTCCTCTAACTTCTAGTTGTTCGCCCGCAGATCTAAACATGTCACTGTGTTTAAAAACTGCAGTGGATAAGTACTTATCCTCACCGTACCACATATCCAAACGCACCCTAAGCAGAAACTTATTTGATTGAAATAGCCCTCGGCCCAACCAGATCCACGGGGGCTGGCTTCGACCTGACTTGAACAGATTTGGCACATTTCGACCCGATTTATTTTGATCCAACCCAACTTGATTAGGCTCAAGTTGAGTAGACCCGAAAGTAACCTAGCCCATTGCTTGGAGAAGGCCCGCTCGACTTCCATCCTGTACCCAGGTCTTCCATCAAGTTACGAGCTCGTTTAGACTGAAACTTATTTGATTCGACCCGACACAATGAGACCTAAGCCGATCTGAACCGATCCGAATCGACCCGAACATTTTCGTATGGTGACGGTGGAGACTCTGCGAAGTGTGAAGCTCTAAAAAATGGAGCTTTTTTGAGGCTCTTCAAGTCGTGGAAAATTCGTGATTTATTAACGATAACATCGCTTATGTTCGTCGGAGTCGTTCTTCTTCCGGTCAGTTGATGGAGATTTGCTTGATTAAAGCCAAATCCAAACACTGAACTTTAGTAGCTTGGTAAGAGAGAAAGTTTGGTAGCCGGGAGATCGAGGCCCGGGTTTGACCATTGAAGCAGAAGATTCTGACCTTGGGGCAGGAACTTGAAGATCTCCTTTACTACATTGGTTCGGGCCAAGTATACTCTCTCTGATAGCTCCTCAAGTTAACATACCGAAATAAAATAAAATTGCAGACTACATCAAGCTGTGTCATTTGCTTCTTATCTTAATTTTTACAAATAAGGTACTCGTCATGGAAGTCTATATCCCAAATCTACAGATGCTGCAAACATGAATTTATAATCATAAGTCAACAAGCATGACAAGTACATTATTCCAAAAAATTAAGATAAGAAGCAAATGACACAGCTTGATGTAGTCTGCAATTCTTTTATTATCCGAAATCTCAATCATGTGAGTGAGGATGCTGATATAATTGTTGGATTGCTTTAGCTTCTGAGTTTTGGTAACACAATCTGCCTATCTTAGCCTTGCCATGACAGATGATGAATTCGAAACATGAAATCTCTCATTCTTTGTCTTGAAAGTCAACATTTCAGGAAAGAAAAAGCATATCTTCAGAATTTGGATATATAGGTGATGCTGTAAAGATTTAATTTTTGCACTGATCCTTACCTCAAATACCAAAATCTTGAATCTGGATTGTCAAATCTGTTTAATTGCTAGTTTTCTTCCCAGAGTTCCTTAACTGAAATTACTCCTGGAATCTTTCACAAGATCAGGTACACATCGAAGCTGACGTGTTGATGGGGTTTCTGTCAGACATTTCTATGTTATTTAAATGAGACTATTTTGCACAGTTGCAGAGCAAAACTTGATATCACTAAGATTAGAAGACTATTTTGGCATGAGGTGCCATTGATTCGGAAGGACTAATGTCAGATTTGTTAGTTGTGTTTATCTTAACATCATTAGCCTTCACTTCTCAAAACCTGAGCAGATACTTTTCAGAAAAAATGAGTTCTGCATGAAAATGTTCAGTAGAAACTCAAAAGCTGATAAACACATTAATAGTTTGGTTTTCATTATTCATTTAAGCAGAGTTTATGTTCTGATTTACAATGCCTCTAGCATGACTTGAACTCCATGTTGTGGACACATAGTGAGAATCTGAACCGGCAAGTGGATGTAATTAGGTGACAATGTGAACCTGTAATGCTGCAGAATCATTGCCAGAACAATCTTCATTTCTGTCATTGCAAAGTTTAATCCAACACAGATTCGAGGTCCCAAACCAAATGGTAGAAATGCAGAGTTATTGTTATTTGTAGCATTAGCGAGGCCTTTAGCAAATCTTTCAGGTTTGAAAAGATGAACATCGTCTCCCCATATCTGACGGTCATAGTGAAGCGCAAGATTTGAGATGTAGACTTCCATTTTTGCTGGAACCACCAGGTTTCCTAATCTAACTTCCTTTTGGGCCTCCCTTGTTATGTTAAAAACAGGAGGATATAGCCTGAGAGATTCATTTATGATCATGCTCATCTACAAGCCAAAAGATCATAAAATTGGGATTCAGAGAAAAAAAGTTCAATGTGATCACAGATTGAAAATTTGGTAGTAGAAGAACAATCCAAGTAAAATGTTTCTTACAGTCTTCAGCTTTCCAATGCCATCTGCTGTTGGATTTTGGTGGCCAAACTGTTGAAGAACCTCTTCCCTTGCTTTGTCTTGCCATTCTTTGAAAATGGCCATCAGAAGAACAGTCCACGTAAGGCCACTTGCTGTGGTTTCTTGTCCAGCAATATAAAAATTCTTACACTCATCAATCAAGTCATCTATTGATATCTTCATAGTCTGATCAGGATCAACATAAGCTTTGAGAAGTAGTCCAAGAAAGTCACTTTCGGAGCAATTAGGTTCATCTTTTGTTTCCTGGATTTCTCTTTTCTTTATAATTCCTATTATGCCTTCTCTTACCCCTTGCTGGATCTTCTCAAATTCAATATCATCCCTTGTTCTGAAAATTTCTCTGCCAACAATGGAGAGTGAAAAATTTTTCATTATTTTACAGATCAAAAGAAGAATAGAGCAGAAAATTACCTAATCCCTGGAATCCCAACTTTGAAATGATTTCTTCCTACTATGCTTATCATCTTCATTAACATGTCAAAAATCCTCCCCCCTTCTTGATAGCTGCTTCCAAAAGCTGTCCTGGAAATCACTTCTGATGTCAAAACCTTGAACTCCTTGAAGACATCAATCTCCTTTCCTCCATTGTATCTCCATCCTTTAAGCATCATCTCTACACTTGAAATTATTGCTGGAACCATCCCCTACAAAAGGATCCATTTACCAGTTCTGCTATGAATGGCTTAGCAGCAGCAAGTTTTTGTGGTATAAACATGAACTTACTCTCAATCCTTCTGCATGGAAAGCATGATTTGCAAGCTTACGCATCTTCAACCATTTTTCACCTCTAGATAAGACAAGCCCGTCTCCTAATAATCTCTGAACGTATTCATAGTATTCCACTTTGCAGAACACCTCTTCTTTACTGTTCATTATCTCTTTAACAAGCTCAGGTTCAGTGATCACCAGTTGAGGTCGAGTACCATACCAAAAAAGGAAGTTCATCCCTGTTAGAATTTGTGTTGATCCCAATTACAATCCAAGACTGATGGTGCTGAAATATCATATTAAAAGTATTGTTCTTACCATAGAGTTTGATCCATGAATAAATGTGTGGTTGGATTCTTGGCAGCATTTCATGTGTTAATTCTATAGGATAGTTCCTGGTTTCCTCCCTCATTTTGGATATCTCTTTGGTGTTTCCATGGAGGAATTTGTAAGAAGGGCCTTGTATCCCTTGAGACCTCATCACCGATTGTGTCTGAATTGGGGCTAACCATACTTTGTTGATGAACTTGATGAGAATGTAGAGAAAATACAGAAACAAGCAAGTTAAGATATAGCTTACAAGGTTTTGCATCTGCACTAGTATAGACTATAAACTGAAAACCCTGATAAACTGAAAACTCTATGATTGCAGGTAGACCTTATCCTTTAAAGGGCTTCCATGAACGACTTCATCTAGATTTTGGCTTTTTATGGCAAGAACTTTGTTAACTTTCTTTATAAAGATTCTTGAACAAGACCTTGTAATGTATCGCTACAATTGTTTAATGAAAGCAGGTTTAGACTTTATCAATAGGTTTGTCATAAAAAAAAAAATCTCTTCTGTTGGTTTATTATGCTTTAAAATATGAAGTTTGGCCGACTATATTGTCCAATACATTTGGAATTTCTCAACTATGATCAGACACCAACAAAAGGGGCTATCACACCATTCCTTTCAAAGAATATTATTCTATGCAAATTCTGTATTTTACTATATAGATAGGAATTCTGAATGATTTTCCAAAATATACAATCAACTTTTATTTGTTTCTTGGTGAGGAGTGTATTTTTAGGAGTTGAATCATATATAGTAGCTGGTCCTAATCGGTGAGATTCCAGTGGCACAACGATGGATCCTACACATCGGCTGTATTATCATTGAGATGCCATTGACAGAACAAGGTGTGAGTGACATCATTTGGGATGAATTATGATAACAATTAACAAGTTACAGCTTCTAGTTAATGGGATGCTTATAGTTTCATAAGTTGAAAAGTTTGAAGTGTCGAGAGCAACCAATGGATCAATCTCTTGAGATTCTAATTTGCAATGCCTCAAGCATGATTTGCAGACCATTTTGTATGAAAACCTGAAATGGTGTCTGTACATACTTTGGTGAAAATGAAAATCTGCAGCTCTGCAGAATTGTTGAAATCGCATTCTTGATATCTGTAAGATTGAAAATTCAAGCGAACATCAGTTTGAGGTCCCAAAACAGATGGAAGAAACGCAGACATACTATGATTTGTGACCTTAGCCATTCCTTCAGATATTATGATTCTTCAATTAGTCTACACCAAGTCCTGCTAAACTCAAGAAAGTTGAACCATACTTCTTGGTTGAAGTTAAACTCCTCAACTGTATACTCAGATCTTTTAAACTGTAAACAGAAAAGAAATACAGAAACTATCAACAGTGAACCGAATTTTTCACAGCTGCTGTGACAGAATCGGATTTATCAGGTTCACCAGATACAAGTACATTGACATAGTTATTTATTCTTAACTGTCCATACAAACTTGATTGTACATTAGATAATGTAATTACACTGCTGTATTAAATATGTTACATTCAAGCTTCATCCGAATGATCAATTGTGTGCCTTAAACGAATTAAACGAGCTACAAAAGCTTCAGCAATCAGGCCTTGTTTATTACTGCGTTTACTTCCTTTTTTCTTTTTTTTTCTCAACCTCTGGAGCATGATTTGAAGCCCATATTGTGGGCACATTCCTATGAGGGCGACCGGTGAGTGGAGATAAGATGGTGAATCGAAAGAGTAAACCTGTAGCGCTGCAGAATCATTGCAAGAGCAATCTTTGTTTCAGAAATTGCAAAATTCATGCCTACACAAGATCGAGGTCCCAAACCAAATGCCAGAAAGGCAGAGGCATTATTGTTAGAAGCTTTAGCTACTCCTCCTTCAAACCTTTCTGGCCTAAAATGGTGGACGTCATCTCCCAAGATTTGAGGATCAGAGTGCAGTGCTAGTACTGAATAAGGATTTCTATATCAGCTGCAACTATTAGCTTTCCTAATCTCGATCCCCTTTGGACTTCTCGTCTAGTAACCAGAATTGGTGGATATAGTCGGAGAGATTCATGGATAGTCATGTTCATCTACAAGCAACAAGGTAGAGACTTTAGAGTGAATCATAAATGACATAAAATTCATTGTACAAGGGATTTTCCATACAGTCTTCAATCTTGCAATTCCTTCAGGGCTTGGAACTTTTCTGCCAAATTGTTCCAGGACTTCCTCCCTCACTTTTTCCCGCCAATCTGTGTTAATTACCAGAAGAAAGATTGGCCAGGTGAGCGCACAAGTGCTTGTCTCCTGTCCTCCAAGATAGAAGTTCCTGCACTCATCAATCAAGTCATCTAATGTTATTTGCTTGGCCTTGTCAGATTCATGATATAACTTCGTAAGCTGTCCGAGGAAGTCATCTCCATAGAAACCTGCTTGTCCCCTCCTAGCCTCCTCCTCTCTTTTTTTCACCAGCTCTATGATGCATTTTCTTAGTCCTTATGTATGTTTGCCTGATGCAGTATCATCTGTTGTTCTGAAGATTTTTCTGCAACAATAACATCATATCAGCTTAGACGTTAGAAGGGGTTAAATTACCCAAAAAAAAAAAAAAAACTCAAACTTTGCTCAATTTTACAATTATAGCTCGAACTTCAAAAAGTGGTATTAAAATGCTCAACTTTCAATTTTTTTTAATTCTAACCTTATGTTAGTGTCTCCGTTGAATTTGTTAACTTAAATCAAATTATGCAGCTCCGACAATTTCACACTTTAATTTCAATTTTTTTCTTCATTTTCTAATTATTCTCTTGACACCCTCATCTTTCGATTTTCAGATTATGTAGTCTTGACGTTCTCACACTAAAGGTATCGAGAGAATGAACTAAAAACAAAGTACTTGTTGGTACAGTACGCTAGAATGCGAAAGTAGTTTGGAGCGTCGGAAGAATAAACAGAAAACAAAGAGCTAAGGGCGTAGGGAGAATAAATAGATAAAGAAAGGCTAAGGCTGCATAAACTGATTTAGGGATTTCATTTTTAACAACGATGTCGTTCATTAATTTTCATTTGTTGTATTAATTTTGACTGACATGTATTAATAGTTAGGGTTTTTAACGTCGGCCTAGCATTGAAAGAAATCGAAAGTTTAAACATTTTATTGTCACTTTTTGAAGTTTGGGTTAGAATTGCAAATTTGAGCAAACTTTGAATTTTTTTTTTTAATTAAGTCATGTTAGAATATATATGTTTGAGCAAGAAGAGACAGATTAGACAGAAAGCTCACATAATTTCAGGACTTTTATTTCCATTAGGATTTCTTCCAATAACCACAACCATTTGCATCAGCATATCGAATATTTTCTGTCCTTCCTAGTAGCTGCTTCCAAAAGCTGTCCTGGAAATTGTTTCCGATGTAAGAACTTTGAATTCCTGGAACACTTCTATCTCCTTTCCTTCATGCTCTTCCCATTTTTTAAGCATCGTCTCGATGCTTGTAATCATTGCTGGAATCATATTCTGCCAAGAAGATTATCACCTGTCAGTAAGTAGCTCCTGCGAAAACGAATTAAGCAATATCAACCCAAACCACAGAATGAGGTATAAATTACTCTCAAGCTGTCTCCACTAAAAGCATGATTGGCCAATTTACGTAGCTTAACCCATTTTGCTCCGTTGGTCACCACCAATCCATCCCCAAACAGCTTCTTTACATGAGAGTGGAGCTCTGGCTTTAAATATGTTACACTTTATTGTTCATTATCTCTGTAATCAGGTCAGGTTCAGTGACAGTGAGTTCTGGTTTGCAACCTTTCCACGAAACAAAGTTCTTCCCTACACCAATTATGCAGATAACATCAATGTAAATTTAGTAGTTTAATTACCATATAGTCTGGTCCACTGATAAGTGTGAGGAAGCACTCTGGGAAATATCCGATGAGATAATTCCATTGGACTACTGTTCATCTTCTTCCTCATGCTGTCCATTTCCTTGACATTTCCACGCAAGAATCTGTAGGAAGGACCTTTCACTCCTTGTGACCTCTGAACTAATTGTGTCTGAATTGCCTTCCACCAGACTTTGTTAATGTACCTGACGAGTGCTGCAATGGAAAATATGCATACAAAGCTTGAAACGTAGATCATTTAAGCATTGAATTAAAATTTTAAAATTTAAAATTTAAAAACTTTTAAATTTATTATCTCTTATTTTTAATGTTCTAATTTAATCAAGAATTTTCAAATCAATAATAATTAAAAATAAAAAATCTCTAATTAAGGATGATTAATTACCTTAACAGTCAATCGAGATAATATTAATAAGAATAAGTCCAAAATAGTCTTAAAATATAATAATTCTTATATAAATTTTTTTTAAGATCTCAAATTAAAAAAGTCATATATTATATACACAAGTAATATTTTATATATAATTCTCACGTCGATTCAGTTCAATAAATCTGTTCTTTGTGTTTGTTTAATTACTTCTTATTTTAAAATATGAAGTCAATTACTTTCTTAATAAAAAAATAATACTTAATAATTTTTTCTTTATTAATATTCAATTTTAATAAAATAACAATTACTTTCTTAACAAAAAAATTAATATTTAATAATTTTTCACTCTTTTAAGTATCACATCATTTTTTAATAATAAATAAATTATATAGAATATTATTATTTTTAAAATTTTATTAAATGTATCATATTTTTATTTAATAATATTGTATATCATAAAATTTAATCATGATGTTAAGAATATTTTTTACAAAATTTAACAACATTTAAACCTATTTTTTATAATTTCTAAAATTTTCGTCCTTTATAATTATATAAAACATGATTACTTAGTCACATGTTTTTCAAATTTTATTAACAGTGTATTAGTGTATTATACAAATTCTTAAGCCAAAATCATAAATATTCAAATTTTCATAAATATAATAACTCGATATAATTAAATTATATCACTAATTAAGATAGGACAAATATATACTTTTAGTAATTTTTTGATATTCGAAATAATTTAACTTTAGATTATCTAAAATTAGATCTCTAATTTTAAAAAAAAGTATGAGTTCCTTTTTTTTTGAAAGTATACGGTCCCTAATTTTATTTATTTTAAAACCAAATATATATATATATATAATTTTTATATACTTCAGTTAATTGTTTATTCCATAAATATTTTTTAAAATAAAAAAATTAAACAACTTCTACTTGATCAATGTCCAACAATCACTTGGGAATGGTATCGGACCAGATAATCAACTGAAATGGTAACTTCAGTTGGTTTAATTTTTAACTCTCCGATTCGATTCACTTCAATAACTTTTGAGCAACCAATTTATGTTTGTTCTATCCTGAAATGGTAACTTTCAAGATAAAAAATGAGAGATTTCATGTTTCAAATTCATCTTCTGTCATGACAAGGCTAAGATAGGCAGATGGTGTACCAAAACTCATAAGCTAAAGCAGTCCAACAATTATATTAGCATCCTCACTCACATGATTGAGATTACATCAGGCTGTGTCGTTTGTTTCTTATCTTAATTTTTACAAATAAGGTATTTGTCAAGCTTGTTCGCTCGTGATTTTTTTTTTTAATACAAGGGAAAGAAAACAGAAAAATTCGTTACACACACAGAATTAGCCGTAGGGGACACCCCAGCGAGACAAAACGCGATTTCTATCGAAATCTAGAAAAGAAATCGTGGTTGGCGGAGGATCAGTAAAAACACACAACCTTGGTGGTACTTGCAATGCTACAGCGGCCAGACTGTCTGCGCTTGTGTTCCCCTCCCGATAGACATGTTGAAACTGCACCTCCCAATTGCGATCCAATAACTCGCGGAGACCCTGCATCAAGCCTCCGGAAGAGGAAAGAATATTGATAACTTGAAGCGAGTCGACTTCTAATATAATTCGCCTGTGGCCAAGGGCCCATGCCACGGTGAGACCTGCGTGAACCCCTTTTAATTCGGCGATCAAAAGCGGACATGCCTCAAACTTATGAAGAAAACCCCCACGCCAATGGCCATTGCACTCCCTAAGCAACCTCGCAGCTGTACTGACAAAGGGCCCAGAATGCACCGAGTCATCGGTATTAACTTTGGTCTAGCCCTCCGGAGGTGGGGTCCATTGGACGAGAGTCCCTATAGGCGAACCAGACAGGTTAGTGACGCAACTCGACACAGTTCGAGCCCGGCCGATTCAAGATACATACCCTAAGACGAGGTGATATCCTGCGTCGGGCCACTCGAAGCCCTCCTCAAAGATACATTTGTTGCGCCATTGCCAGAGGTACCAACACGAAACCCCAAAAAGACCGCCCAGTCGGTTGCCGACGTAATACTTTGGATGGTCAGGTTGGATTGTAGCCACTGTACTAGGTCCCCCTGGTAGAAGGAGGCCGCTTGCAATCCAGTGGTCCAGTGATGCCAAAATTGCCGACCCCTGTCGACAAACACGCTAATGGTTAGTCAGAAGGTTGTTGTTGGCTAGAAGCCACAGAAAGGCACGGATCTGCTGGGGCCCTGGCCACTTCCAGATGATATGCCATAAAGGGGTTTGGGCCACCGAATCGGTCTCTGTAAGTAGCTTATAAGCCGAGTCGAGGGTGAATTTCTCTTATGGACCGGGACCCCAAACCAACTTGTCGACCTCTGCCTTAATAACCGGAGGTCGCACTGTGTCTAAGACCCTACATAAGTGAGCAGGAAGAAAATGAGTGATCAAAGCCCAAGTCCAAGTGCACTCCTTCGACACATACTCCGTCACGGAAGTGTACAACAAGCTGTTAGGAAGGGGTTGCGAAAGGTGGTGTATCAGGGGACCCCATCCGGGTAACCAGTGGTCAAGTCAAAATTTGGTCCATTAGCCATTACCCAAGGTCCAATAGCACCTAAGCGGATATCATCTCACGTAGCCGCCAGCCAGCGCCAAAGGGTCGACGTCCCATTGGTATGCAGTGTGAGAGGGATATGAGAGTCGTGGAGCCGATATTTAGCCTTTAACACTTGAACCCATAAAGTGGTGGGTTTGGTGAGCAGCTCCCAGCCCAACTTCATGAGATAAGCATCATTGATTGCGCGAATACGTTTGATACCCAGGCCGCCTGCTTTTTTCGGGCGACAGACCGTGTCCCAGTTGACTAGGTGGGTTGCCCTCTTGTCAGTGTGGTTCTCCCAAAGAAAAGCTCGCATGATCTTTTTCAAGTTATCACACAGACGTCGGGGTAATCTTGTCAGGCGAGAAGCGCGGAAAGCACAGACTAGGTAAGAGTAGCTCGGCCGGCAAGCGACAAGGTCCTGTCTCGCCACCCCGCTAGTCTGTACTGTACTCTATCAAAGATGTACTGATAAGTATGCTTCGTGGTACGCTCATATAGCAACGGAACTCCTAAATATTTGCCCAGATTGGTCATGCGCTGGGTTTGTAGAGAGCAGCTGAGCTGCTGTATGAACGCGGCCGGCACGTTCGGAGAAAAAAAACCCAAGTTTTAGCTTGATTCACTTTCTGACCGGACATGCCACAAAAAGTCGCTAAGGTGGCTGAGTCAGCGACCTCTTGTTCACTCGTGATTATAAATTCATGTCTTGAGCATCTGTAGAATATTTAAAGATGGTGTCTTGTCACGACAGTTGTTTAGTTGGAGAAACATTATCATTGACTTTGGAACACGTGATTCTCTAATTTAAACACGTGATTCTCTAATTTAACTCGGTTTCAAATGGAAAATACTCAAGTTCTAACCTTTTCAAGTACCATCTATAATTTGCTGCAAGTTTTGCAGGAAGAGGATGATATTAAAGAAAGACAAAGCTAGGGGGCACAGGTAATCCAAATCCTGACAATATTGAAAGATTGAAGACTTTTATTAACAAATCTTTATCTGTAATCTAACAAAACAATACCATTTTTCTATAACTCGTTCATTGAAGAACAGGAATCGTATAACACAGTGAGATGGAGTTGCTGAGGTGCAACCATCACTAGAAATTCTATTGGCAAATCTTTATATGATGTTAGTCAATGAAACTTGTGAGTTGGATCCTCCGGCTCTCAATCTCAGCAGCGAAGTCTATTGAGAAGCCAGATCGGAGAAGGTACTTATCCTCAGCAGTGTCCATTTCCGTTAAGCTTCTACGGATTTAAACTTGACTAACGCACAACTGCTTGGATCTTATTCCGCTGCGCTAAGAAGACGAAGAGATAAGCCCCTGTGGCGCACATCCTAGTTTTGCTCTGCTGCAGAGTCATGAATGCCAGGCTTGCAATTGATGCATTATTGTACATAACCAACTATAAGTCTTAAGTTGGTAATAATTTGCTAAATGATCAATGCAAGATTAAACAGTAATCTTAGTGGTCTTTTGTAGTCTAGAAATGTAGCTTAAATAGCAGAATGCAAACTAATGAAATGCAACCTCCATCAAGTGAATAAATGAGTGTATCATTCAGAAAATTTTTTTCTTATCTACAAATCTCTAGTGGTTCTTTACAAGTATAATGGGTCTAAGCCTGTGCAGTCGGATTGGCCTAAAAATGCTGCAGGTATCATAGACAAGGAAAATAGAAAATCCTTACAGCTCTCTGGTGGAAACAATAGCCACCACAACGAGCAAAAAAAAAAGGTCTACTTCAACCAAACTTTGTTAGCTCTCAGTAACCTGAGAAGGAGAAAATTTTCTCCTTCATGCGGGAAATAAGCTTAAACTTTTCCTCGGCCTCGACTTGCTGGCGTAAGTCAGCCCTTGATGCTCGGTCAGGATGAAATTTTAGTAAGGCTTGTTTATAAGCTGCACGCACCTGAAATGAACTTCTAGTGTTACTAGACATCTTTAGAATTTTCATAAGGAAATTCAGTCATGAACAGCAAACCGAATCTTTTAACCTTCAGCGTAAGCAAACTTGATAAATAATTTACTACAACAGCCAGATTAGCTGATCACTTCTACATATATTAATATAATAAAAATGAAGAATCAACCTTACCGAACCGCAAAAGACGGCAACTCACCTCATCCGGGGTTGGTTGGAAACCACCACCGACATGGATTCCCAAGCAACGAAGTAATGAAGCCATATCAACACATGTCATTTCCAGTCGGTCAAGCTCCTTTCTTACTTCAGTGCGAACAATCTCTTTCATATTTAAATCTTCCTCATCCTGAATTTGGCAGTGATAGAACAAATCCAAAACGTGTGTTGGGATCCAATATATTAGCACACCATCTTTTTTGACAGAAGAACAAAACTAGTCATGAAATCAAAATAAAGTGAAGAACAAACCTTCTTTTGGGACGCTCTCACTTCTTCCAAGCGCAGCTTTTGCCTTTTCTCCATGTCTAAAATGCGCAACATTTCAGCCTTTTTTTTTCTTCGTAGCCGCTGAGCCTCTTCAGCCTACATAAGAACAAGGGTATTGTCTGTCAACTAAAGATGCTATATCAACAGTTTCAGTCACGTGAACATACTCAAAACAATTGCTGTTAGTAGTATAAACTAAACAGATACTAATCGACAATCTGATGTAATGAACCTGAGTTTTCAATTGTAACTGCCTAGCTGCCCATTCTTCTTCCATTACTCGCTTGTATTCATCTGTCTTCTTGAGCTCTTCTCGTTCATTAATTATATTTCTTTGAATGGTGGGTATAACATCATCCGAAGAATCATATAATGGATTGCTTTCACAGCAAAGTTGTACATTAGCCATAGTATCAGTATTGCACTCATTTCCTTCCACAGTACCTGTGTTAGGCCTTAGCTTGGAATTTGATATAGAATGTCTGCTCATGTTGTTTTTGCTACTAACCTTAGAAAAAGATCTTTCAAGGATGACATTCCTCTCACTTGGCTGACTTATTTTCTCATTTAATTTTGTAAAGATGTTCTCCTTCTGGGGACTCAAAACAATACCTCCTACCAAACCATCTTGAGTAGCTGTTCTAGCAGAAGATGCTACTTCTTCACGTTTTACACTTTTTGAACTAGTGCAAAAGGGCTCGGCATTCTCTTTGGTCCTGCTATGGACATTAAAATCAGGATGATAAACCTTGTTGAAACTGGAAGAAGCAGCCCGGTCTGCTCGAACATACTGAGCATTGGAGCGATTAGATTTTCTCTTCAAACACACTCTTTCCCATTGTTCGTTAAGCTCGGTTGAAGAACCTTCAATAACTTCACAATCAGAAGAATCACTTGAGGATGCATCAATATCAGGTACAGTATTCAATCCATAACGATTACTCAAGGGAGCTCCCTTGCGCTTTGATAAACTTATTTCTTCTCCGTTTTCCTGCACAACTCGAGGGTCACCAGCATCGGTACTAACTGATTTTTGGACGTGTTCAGAAGAAGAACTACTTGAACCATCACTATCTAAGTCGCTTCTACCCCCCACATTTATTTCAGGAGCCTTAAGTTCATCACTTACACATTCATCATCATCATCATCATCAATGCAAATTATGTCCGGAAAAGAAAATCTTTCACCTTTTCTGATTCCACTAGAACCTCTAAACTTATGATGCAGAGAATTGGGAACATCAATGATAATAACATTATCAACTTCATCACTTTCAACATCAATAAGAGAGATGTTACCCAGATTTCCCCAAACTTTGCAGCCTTTCATTATTTTCTTCCCTGATTTAGCTCTATGTCGACAGCAGCCTCTGGAAACCCCCTCTCCTCTCATTTATATTTAAATTCTGCACAAAACCATGGATAAAATTCCCTTAGATTCTGTGCATAGAATGCCTCAAATAGTAAGCCATAAATTCAAGTGAAGATTGCACGTCTTAAAATTCAACCAAATCTAAAAAGAACTAACAAGGTGCAGAATTCCAAATTAACCAATCGCCAATACAAGAAATCACCACAGGCCATACATAAAAATTGAAACTTTCCTAATACCTAAACTCAAAAGGCCCAAATGAGTAAAAATTCAGAATTGAACCCTAATCGAAATCGAATCAGACACTTGAAGAAAAAGGCATGATTACACAACCCCATGTTACAGAAGCCATTAATTAGCCAAAATAAATCCTACAACTATGACTCGAAACTCAATCAAGAACCAGCAGAAAGCATAACCAAAACCTCAAATCCTCTGAAGCTCCGCGACTCTGTAATCAATCCAGTTAAGAGAAAAAACAGAGACAGAGAGAGTTGTATGCGTAATCGTACTCAAAATCGTGCATGGAGGGGTTTTGGGAACATCGAAACTCGAAATTGACGAAAACCTTTTCACAATCGGTCATGGATAGGCTTATATTTGGATATGGGGCTTACCACACACGATTCTTTGACTCTTGGGCACATAGCGCTTACAAACGGGAGTCACAGTCACATGACGTGGGCAAATACTGGGTTTCGATTCGTCCGTATTTGAATTTGGGTGACCTTGATGTTACCTTAGGATTCAAGCATGAAGTGAACGAACTTCTTATTTGACAAATCCAAGAAAACTTTGCACGACACAGTGTCACATGACGTGGACACATACTGAGCTTCGATTGGCCCGTATTTGAATTTGGGTGAAGCTTATGTGACCTTAGGATTCATTCAACCTGTTCCTATTATTCTATTTCAACTCTGTTCTATTAAATCTCATTCATACATTTATGTAAGGTCTACGTAAATATATCTTTTAATATTTAATAGAACATGATAGGAACACTATAACTAGTACAGGAGATCTGGCTCCTAGGATTCAAACATAAAGTAAATGAACTTCTAAATCAAAAGGAAATCCTCTGTTGAATAACCCTGCGTCACTCTTGTTCGAACGATCTCATCCACATAAATATATGGGACTCAAAGAAATTTGTGAATGGGATCACCTGAAACAGGTTTAGTACAAAGTTATAAGTACAAAGAATTTGATCCCCTTCTATACCAAGTAGTTGATGAATCCAAGAAAACTTTGCATATACAATTTAAAATGATTCAATTGTATCAAAATTTGGTGGTAATTTTATATAAAATTACAAAAGATAGGAAAAATATATAAGATTTTAGTTTTAATATATATGTTCTTTAATTACATACTCAATACAAAAGTTTCCTGTTTTGCAGGGTCTAGGGAAGGTCATAATATACGTAACCTTCCATTTATATTTTTACAAAGAAGTTATTAAATCTGTGACTTTATAGTCACAAAAGAATAACTTTACCGATTACTCCAAAGCTCACTCTCTTTTAATATATATTTTCTATTTGAAATAAAATTTTCTTATCTTTCAAATTTTTACTATTCCTAAAATTTTTGTGCCATATTTTCTTAATCATGATAAAATAATTATTATTCCATTTTAAAAATGATTTTATAGTAATAATTTGAAATTTTATAATTTTTTATATTCAAGAATATTACTTATTATTTTTAATTATTACGTATTTCTTAAGATCACTCGAATGATGAAAAAAAATTATATAAAATTCTAACACTTAAAATTTTGCATTAAAATTCAGTTAATGTTAATTATTTTAATATTAAAATTTAAGAATAATTCAAATCAAATTTATCATTTTAAATTCATGAGTTTAATTTGGAGTGTTAATGTCAAAAAGGAATAAAAATTTATCATATATATTTAAAAAAGAATAATAAAGAGTATGAACTTAGTGTGTTTTACGGCTTTGAACTCAAATTTAGGTTAATTCTCTTCTCTAACTCAATTAAGCCTATTGTAATCTTTTTATATTCACATTTTTATAAATTGTGAAAATTCGTAAGGGTAGTAGTTTCGTAAACTTTCCAATTTTACTGTGGTCGTCTCTAACACAAATAAAAAAATCAAAAGCAAAATAACAAATAATACCATAAATTTGATAACGCAATTTGGCACACCTTGCCTACATATACGGGGCCTTCACCCAGCTTAATATTTTGACCAAAGTACAATAGATTTACCCAAGGCTTTACTGAGCCGACATCACTCAACCCTAGACACTATCTTTCAACCTCGCTTCTCGTGAAAATTTTTCACACCCAATAACACGATCGACTCGTGTTCACCTCGTCAAAGGATTTCTCTAAACAACTTTTAATTAAAATATAATTAATAAAAATAACTCAAGTAATGAATCAACTAAGAACATAAACAGAATACACTTGAAACAGAAAAGAAGACAACTTCTCAATCGGTTCAACTCCTCCAAAATAGATATGGAAATTGTTTACCAGCTGAACTGATCCACGACTACTCCAGAATCAAACTATGGCTGCTCAGTTTACAACCGATAGAACATACACGCAGTCCTCGATTAACTTCCAGCTGAAAACCAACGCATAACGAAAGAGACACTCCCAACCGTATGCTACTCCAACAATCCAATATAAAAAACAAGAGTCCCAAGTTTCTTCCCTCATGTAAATTATCTAGCTTCAACAATTCTAATTAAATCATGTGGGACACGACATACACCATCCACTCAAAAATCAAAAGACACACATCTATCTTTTCGCACACAGCCATCATAGAGACATACACTATACACACCATGAAGAGCCATACACCAACACATAAAACCAATTCACTTGATTCCTATCACAAAAATCCAGCAATGCGCATATCAATCTCTAATGTGATAATGATATACTTCAATTTTGTGTAGGACCACATCTCTTTAAATCCAAGTCCAATTAATATCTTATATGTTTAATTAATAAATAAGATGTCAAAATTAAATAAAAAGATATATATTATATATCTTAACAATCTCCCCCTTTTTGGCATTTTTATCACAACTCTTAAGCTCTCCCTAAATAACGTAATTGGACATATAAATATTGAATCCACAATGTTCCCCCTCAACAAATCACAGAAGATTAAATACAACTTCAGTCGAGTCTTATCTTCTCCCCCTTTAGGACAACATATGCCAAAAAGACTAATTCAAGGAGCGCTGGGAAAGCATAGAACTCGCTACTTTAAATGGCGAAGGGCATTAGTAGCCACTTGAATGAGACCTTCAATCGTTTCAATTTCAGTAAAAAGAGCTTCAAGAGGATTGATAGAAGTAGTCCCCGAGACATCCGAGGGGCCACAAGTAGTGTACGGCAAATCCACTACTCATGGTTGACAAAAAATCCTTGGAGAGATGTTCATCAAGGCCACCAACTCAAGTGTACTCGACTCTATCCTAGGAACTTCATTGGCATATAAAAATTGAGAGATTAAGCATGGAAAATATAGTAAAGAATGTGACTTACTCTCAATGGCCAACATAGCTTCAATAATGAGGCGTTCAAGATTGAATCGCGTCTCAGTACTGATCGCATAAATCAATTTGGCCTGTACCAAGTAGACAGAAATAACGTGTGTGCTCGACATCCAGTTGGTCACAACTAATTTAAATAGCACAAAATACTTTTGGGTAAGCATTGAGGAACGAAGTACAGAGTTAGACAACCATGCAGTCAGATTCCCACCAATGAATACCATAGCAATTAAGTCATTTGACACATTCCAATCATCATCATAAAGTAGATCACCAATCAAATTATCAAATCCCAGAAACAGATTGAGTTGAGCAGTGCGAAAACGGACTACCCGACCCCGCTCATATACTGCTCTATAAATCATAGCAGTCTCATTCAGAATATCATAAGATAAATTGCAGTAAAATTATTTTATCATATCTGAATCATAGTGCTACAGAAGCAGTGAGGTTTGCAGTAAAAATCGTTCCGATAATAAAGTGACCAGACCAAGTTGTTGAAATTCCTCTAAGTTGATTGGGCGATCAAGAACAAACCCGGCGGTGTTGAGAGTCGCCCATTTATGTTCAGCTAGTAGGACTTGAAAGAAATCACATTATCCATTATCAGGCAAATAGAAGAATTACGTCGAGGTGGTCAGATTGTTTTCTGAGCCTACACCTTTGTACATTTCTGAGGAGCCATAGGAGGCGCAGTTGGTGGAGCAGGTGCTGCAGGAGTCTCATTGAAATCTGAAACAAAGTCTTAAACCATGGATAATATGACCTGAGTAACATCATCATCTGGATCTGGTACTTTTTCTTGAACAGAGGTAGCATCAGGAATATCAATTGGAGACGCAAAAGATGTTCCCAGCCCCGATGAATCTCTTGTCGGGTGTCGAATTGAGCATTAATCGACTGGAATGACGTGTTGGAGTTGTTGTCTTCTTTTCTGACACTGAAGGGAACAATTTCTCTTTGTTCTTGCCCATATTTAAAACAAAAAACAAAAACAAAATCCCAACCAAAATCAACAAATTGAATCAACCTTGAAGTGAAATAAAGCAATATCGTAAAGAGAAGATATGGGTCTTCAATTGAGGTTCACAAATTTCACATATACACTGAGTTCAAGGTGGAGAAAGCTTCAACCCAATGTCGTGTGTGCCTTGAGAGCTTAAGAGCCAACACATATGAGAAATAGATGAAGCTTCAGTGGTGATGTCCCTTTAAATCCAACATAATTCCAATGCCCACGATGAAGATGTCTTCAACACAGCTACAGGAGTGATTTGAAGCTTAGGAGTGGACAGATAGAGGGTTGTAAAAGGGGCGTTGGTGAGTAGAGAAAGACACCTGGGGATTTTTAATCCCTTGGATGAAAAACTTTTTTGTTTTTTATTTTTTAAATAATACGTCAATAATATAAAGCACAAAGTCCCAAAGCCTCTCAAAGAAGTTCAAACTTTACTGCATCAAGAGGTTTCGTAAAGATATCTGCCAATTGCTTTTTCGAATATACATATGACAAGGTGACTATTTTGCTTTCCACAAGCTCTCGAATAAAGTGACACCTGAGATCAATATGTGTCGTTCTTGAATGCTGAACTGGATTCTTAGAGATATCTACGGCACTCTTTTTATCGCATAAGATAGTCAACAATTTCTTATCAATCCCATAATCTTCTAACATTTGTTTTATCCAAGGAAGTTGTGAACAACAACTACTTGTAGCGATATATTATACCTCAGCGGTCGATAGTGAGATTGAATTATGTTTCTTACTATACCAAGAGATCAAATTGTTTCCTAAGAAGAAACAACCTCCTGAATTGCTTTTCTAATCGTCTAAGTTTTCAGCCCAATTCGCATCACTATAACCAACTAGATAAGATGTCGAGTCAGATGTATACCATATCCCAAAATCAAATGTTCCACTTACATACATGATAATCCTCTTGACAGCTGTCGGTTGTGTTTCTTTCGGGTTGGCTTAATAGCGAGCACGTACGCCAACGCTATTACAAATATCTGGCTTACTTGCAGTCAAATATAATAAACTTCTGATCATGCTCTGATATAGACTGACATCAACACTTTTACCATTCTCATCTATGTTTAGTTTCGTTGAAACACTCATAGGTGTTCTCGCATGTCAGGCATTCTCAAGACCGAACTTCTTAATTAAACTATTGGCATATTTGGTTTGCAATATAAAAATTCCATCCTTGACTTGTTTAACTTGCAAACCCAAAAATAAATTCAACTCACCTACCATACCCATTTTAAATTCGGATGTCATTAATTCAACAAATTCATCTATCATCTTCAGATGTATGGCACCAAACACAATGTCATCAACATAAATATGAGCAATTACAAAATCAGATTTAAACTTTTTAATAAACAGAGTTTTGTCAATACTACCTTGTTTATATCCTTGCCTGATGAGATATTGTGTGAACCTTTAGTACCAAGTCCCTGATGTTTGTTTGAGACCATAAAGAGCTTTCTTTAGCTTAAAAATGTGATCTCCATGGGATGAATCAATAAATCCTTTTGGTTTCTCAACATACACTTCTTTCTGTGTAAACCCTTTCAAAAAAGTACTCTTTACATCCATTTGATAAAGCTTTAACCCCTTCACGCATGTTATGCCCAATAATAGTCTGATAGACTCAAGTCGTGCCACCGGTGCAAAAGTTTCGTCAAAGTCTATTCCTTCAACCTGAGAATATCCCTGAGCTACTAACCTTGCTTTATTTTGGTTACATTACCCTTTTCATCTGTTTTATTTCGAAACACCCATTTTTTTCCAATCATATTAGTATCTGATGGTCTTGGCACTAATTCTCATACATCATTCCGTGCAAATAGAACTAATTCATCTTGCATAGTTGCTGCCCAAAACTCATCTTGTAGAGCTTCTTTAACGTTCTTTCGCTCGAATAAAGATGTGTGGCACAAGTATCCCGCAAGTTCTTGATAATCAACCCTTTTTCTTTCCCTTGTTTTTTTTCTTTCACTAACATCTCCAATGACGTTCTCTATTGGATGATTTCTTCTGATTCGAGAGGGAGAATCCTGGTTCAAATTAGCTTCTCTCGAGTTTTGAACATTTAAAGGAATAATTTCCACATCCATTGTTTTGGTTGATTCATCATCTGAAGCAACTGATAGTTCTTCAATTCGCGCAATTACTTCCTCAGCAGCAACTGACTACAAATCTAGGCAATTTTTCAATCTTGTCAGTTATGTAGATTTTCTTCTGCCACTTAACCATTCAACAAAGATACATCATCTATCACAAAATTTATAGACTCTAGCACTTTCTTGGTTCTTTGATTATACACTCGGTAAGCTTTACTGTGAGTTGAATAACTAATGAAGATTCCTTCATCACTTTTGCTCTTGAATTTTTCTAGCCGTTCTTGATATCTAATAATGTAGTAATTACTACCAAAAACATGAAAGTAACTCACATCTAGTTTCTTTCCCTTCTAGAGTTCATAGGATGTCTTGTTCAAGATGCTTCGAAGATAAACTCTGTTACATATATAGCATGTTGTATTAACTGCTTCAGCCTAAAATCGCATAGACAATTTACTTCCATTCAACATAGATTTATCCATTTCTTGAGGTGTTCTATTTTTCCTTTCGACAACTCCATTTTGTTTTGGAATTTTGGGTGCTAAAAATTCTTGCTTGACGTTATACTCTTCATAAAAGTCATTAAAGCTTGTATTCTAAAATTCCTTTTCGTGATCCGATCGAATTCTCATTATAGTCATATTTTTCAGATTCATGACCAGCACACATAGGCTTTTAAAAGCCTTGAAAGCGTATGATTTTTCTTTCAAAAATGATACCCAAGTATATCTCGAATAATCATCAACACAAGTTAAAAAATATTTCATTCCACCAATGTTATCATGTTATGTTGGAACAACCAAATTCATGTGAATTAATGCAAGTATGCATGATGAGGTAACGTGTCTAACCCTTTTATGTGGCACTCTTATCTGTTTACCCATTTGGCACGCACTACAAATTGATTTCCCTTCTTTGTTCATTGTGGCTAAACCCTTCACAGCTTCTAATTCCGTTAACTTGCTAATGAGATCAAAATTTACATGTCTAAGCTTTTGATGCCATAAATCAATGTTATTGTCATGTGTGGCTAATTTACAGGTGGTCATGACCTGCAACATGTAGCAATTGCCAGATGATCGCTTGCCGATCACAAGACATTCTCCTTGTTCAGTTAGCACCATGCATTCATCACTTGTAAATTTAACTAACAAACTATCACCACAAAGTTGGCTTATACTCACCAAATTGGCTTTTAGTCCATCGACATAGAGCACATTCTTGAGGGGAGGCAATCCATCCACACATAATGTTCCTCTACCAATCACTGAAGCCTTCTTTCCATCTCCGAAGGTTCCATGACTATCTATACAACTCTGATAATCGGTTAAGTAATTCTTTTCTCTTGTCATATGACGTGAACATCCACTATCAAAATACCAACTATTTTGCAAAGTTGCCTTCATCGATTTAAGAACCACGAGAGCTTGCAATTCACTCTTTTTCACCTAAGTAGATTTTGATACTGAGAGCTGATGTTGAGATTTTTATGAGGGACGTAGAATTTTTCTGCTTTGGCTTCTTTGAAACAGCATCTGCAGTAACTGGTAACATCTTGGCCTCATATGCCCAATAACTCTGCAAAAATGACACGCGGGTACAAATTTTTGATTCTTTCTCGATGTTTCTTCTTCTCGGACAGATCATTTTTCTCCTCATTCACCTTAAAGCACTCTATCTTATAGTCAATGCCTTGAAGATTCCTATAAACCTTACCGATTTCCATTAACTTTTCTAGTTTTTCTGTGCGTCCATTCAACATTCTCAATTCCTTTTCTGTACTTACTAATCTCATTCTAGCTTCACCAAGCTCATCTAATTCCAACATCAATTTCTTTTCTAACTCTTGGATGGTGTTCTTTATGGAGAGATTCTCTTCCTTCAATCTTTCATTATTTCTACATATTTTCACCCATTTTTCATACATAGCTTTGTAAACCTCGTAAATATTCTCCTTTTTATCATCTAGGCTACTTTCATCACTGTCATAATCTGATATTAAGTCTTGAGCTGAGTTACTTGTTTTTTTCTGGAAATTTTCAAATTTTCCCCCTTTTTTGTCTTTAGTTACTTCCTTCTCAGTTGTTGTTAAGCAAGTAACTAGACTTTTGCTATACAAAGCAACTAACGCAGCACCATTAGTAATTTCTTCTGCACTACCATATTCACTCTCGGATTCATTCTCACTCCAAGTGCTAGTAAATGATTTCCTTTTCTTTTCTTCAAAGTATTAGCACATTCAGCTTGAACGTACCCGAAGCCTTGACACTCATGACATTGGATTCTCTTCAGCTTCCTTTCACCCTTTTGAGTTTTGGATTGTTGTTTCAAGTTGTTGTTCGATGAAATCCTACCATGTTGTCTAAATTCGGGTCTATCTTTTTTCATTCTTTTCAGCTATTTACCAAAATTTTGTATAAGTAGTACCAAATCTTCATTCTCATAAGATTAATCTTCTGCATCATTCACACCTTTTCTAGTTTCAACCTGTAGTGTCAATACTTTGCTTCTTTCTTGCTTACCCCTTAAAAGATTCATTTCAAAATTTGTAAGAATTCCAATTACATTCTCCAATGACAGATTATTAATGTCGTGGGCTTCTCTATTGCTGCAATTTTCAGAATAAATCTCGGAGGTATTGATCTCAACGTCTTCTTGACTAATTTCAGATTGAAATATTTCTTTCCGAGTTGATGTGCCTGATTCGTTATATCTTGCAATCTTTTATGAATATGTTCTGATTGAGCCCTACGGGCCAAAACATCTGTATCTGTCTGTGAAAGGCTCTCAGTCACAACAATAA
>JAOQMS010000001.1:1195057-1215379 GCA_027563885.1 Erythroxylum longipes | reverse complement strand
AATTAATTAATTAAAATATAATTCATTCATTAATTAAAATATTGTAATTAATTAATTAATTAAAATATAATAAATTATAATATAATTAATTATTACATTATAATTAACTAAAAATAAATAATTAATTAGTTACAATATAATTAATTAAAATATAATTCATTCGTTAATTAAAATATTGTAATTCATTAAATATTGAATTACAATATTTTAATCTTAATATTTTTTACGAACCAACCACTATTAATAGTAATGGTAATCATTCCTTCTTCTTAACCAACCATCATAATTATAATGATAATATCCATTACCATTTCTCAGTATATTCATTCTCATTCTTATTCTCATTCTCCCGTGCGAACCAACAGCCCCTTAGTGTCTATGGCGGCCATGGAAGAAAAAAGATGAGAACTTGGCAATTACTGTTCCATTTTCTTACCTATTCTGCTTTTGCATTTTGTTGGCTTGTTTGCTTTTATGCGTTCAAGCTCAGTTTTGTGCGAAATCTTGGTCAAAAAGGAGAAATGGGATCGCTTTCAATGAGACTAAAAGGTAGAAAAGGACCATTCACCTTGATTTATCAAGAAAACGTCAAGAAATTTATGTTTCTATGATTCAGGAACAGTATACTACTTCTTGCTTTCGATGGGTCAAAAAGGATAAGCCAAAAAACAGAGAGAGAGAGAAAAGCTTGGAAGACATGGAAAGAAGCTTGGTCAACAAAACCACATGGTGCTTAGATACCAAACCTAATCAACAAAACCAGATGGTGCTTACACAGACCAAACCTATCTCCAATTGTGCATATGTTTGTCAGCCAGTCAACAACAGGAAGCTATGAAAACAATTATATTCCCACACATAAAGTCATTATCAACTACCAACACATTAGCCGCCATCAAATAGCTGTCTGTCACCTAAATATAGGGTTGTAGTGGTCAAACTTTCCCCAGAAAAAAGCGTACCCTTTCAGATTTGTCTGTCAATAATCAATCCTTCCAAACAAAGTTACACCTCTTAAATCAATTTTAGCAACCATCTTTCAAATCATTTGGTCACACACAAAGTTTGAGTCAAAATGTCATTGGCAGAAGTGCAAGGATTAAGTTTCAATGTTAAGAAAATTATAAAATGGAACAAAAATAAAAAATTAGTCAGAAAAGTATAGGCAGACAAAGCTCCTGTGTCATAAAAGAACTGATATGGACGATTAAATTCGAAGCACTGATTAATTATGTACAAGAAGATAAAATTAGGAGTTGCAAGGTCATTTAATGGCTCCAACATGAGATTGGATCCACAGTAACAATCAACCTTAAAGTGGGAATTTACATGCACTTTCATCTTCTCTCTTAACTCCTTTTGAAATGACTTTGTTCCTAAAACGCAAATCACAAATAAGCTATCAGGGATTGTACGTGCTACAAGGCTCGTGGCTTCTAGAGGATGTTCATGTACGTGGTATGTGAGCTATAACTGCTCAAGAATATGACCGAACCAATCCAAAGTTGGCAAAAGATCTGGACTTGAAGAGGCCACCAAAAAGAAACCTTGTAGGTGAATCTTGAGACACAGTTTTGGACTCTTCAGGACTTCCTTTAACCTTAAGAATTGTCTGGCCAATAACTTGCCGGATGGAATCTATAGTTTTAGAATCAACAGGATATCCTGATGCATCACGAACGTAAAAAGTATTCAGAGCCTTGCCTGCTCTAGTTGTCACTTCTGCTCTGGTGACAGAGAGACTATTTTCTCTGAAGATGCGTGTAACATCAGATAACAACCCAACTCTGTCAGAAGTGCACAGCTCTAGCTTCAAACCCTAAATTTGAAATAAACAATTTTATTAGCTAGGTAATGGTCAAGCACATCATGGGAACGGCTATCATTCAAAAGGCAAAGAACAAGTTTTTGTTTTTAGTATTCTAACTGATTTGTATTACATAACAGGAATAAGCTTTTGTTCTTTAGTACACAAAGAGAGTCGTATTCATGTCCACACAATTCAAAGAATTATAACAAACAGAATCTGTTCGATCAAACAAACAAATGGGTCTAACCATGCACAATTTAACAAAATAATAGTCTCAGTAATCAGATATTTATCAAGCACTTGTATTTGAAATTGAGCTGTCATCACCTTAGCAAGATGGAACAGTAAAAAGTATGGTTCACTCACCTCAGATACCCTTCTCTCGATTGCTGCTTCAAGACACTGTATCACCCTTTGTCTCTCTGCATCTGACTTCACAGGAGATCCATCGATATGCTTGATGTAATATTCCTACAACAGCATAAATAAGAACAATTAAGTCTTGTCTACTTGGACTCAATGATAATCGTATACAAAAGGATTTGTGAAAAAGCAAGTAGGAAAAATGGGAATACCTGATAAGCTTCTGGGCCCTCAGCATCTATATTAGCATGAAACACCACATAATCCATGTCTGTCAAAGTGCAAACCGTATCAAAAAGAAGTTTTGGCCTATCTTTACTACTTATGGTTACCACTGAGTAGTCCTTATCATACAAATTGACCACATTCACATCAGGCCTTTGATTCTCATTAAATGAATCATCAAGTGAACGCTCATAATCCCTATCAGCAAACATCATCTGGTGAAGCCTTCTATCTGTATGAGTTAGCTCTTGAGACACCACTGTTTTGGCTCCCCTCGAATGATTTCTTCCCCTAAGTACATTACAGAGAAGTTGCTTGATCCTGGAGAGTCTCTCAGGATCAGTAATTGCAGAACCTGTGTCCTCATCCGTTACTTGCATTACAGCTGCAGCTCGTGTATTGTGTGTCCAGACTTCTGCATTCACTACATTGCATTTTAGGTGAGTTAGTACAGCACTGACTTCAGAAAGAAGTCCTGGTCTATCACTTCCTGTTAACTCAATTGCCGTGTGGTCCATTGATTGCTTAACTCCAACAGATCTCATAGAAGATGCAAAGCAAGCTTCTGTCCCCAAAGACTAAGGAAAGAAATAATAATTAGATTTCCAGCCTAATAGATGGAAACAAAAGTTGTCAAAGACTGGAAAAGGAAAAACAAACTTGAAACTCACCTTTCGAATATAATCCAGAATTGCTTCATCAATGATCTTATGTCCATCTTGATCTCTGACATTGAAAACTGGTAACCAGAAAAGGAAAAGAAGATCAAAATCAGCTTCTTCTCTTCAAAAATAATAGTAAATAACAAAGAAGCTAAGTGGAAAACAGTATGACAATATCTCACCGTCCATGAACCATCCACCATCAGAAGATATGTAAGCTTTGGTTATGATAAGATTCAGATCGGTAAGAAATTGCACAACATCAAGAAGTATCCCATGTTTGTTTGCACTGTCCACCTACGTCACAGAACCATACAGGGATTAAGAAAAAAAAACAATCAACAGGATAAGAGGAAGAAATAGAGAGGAACTGAAAGAAAGGAGAAAGAGGGATAAAGGTATACCCTAATTACAGTTGCACCCTTGCAGGCTTCGTTATCAATCACAACCCTGAAAAGTTTTTGGAAAAGTGAAGCAAACAAGTTACAACCAAAACAAGATTAAGCTGCAAACGTAAGGTCCTTTTCAATGGAACTGTACAAGATATAAGAATTTGCATACCTTGGTGGGTTCAGCCTCCGGAAGAGTTTCTCATATTCATCATCCATATCATGCGAAAAGCTAGTGCTGACCTCTGCAAAAATTGAAGGCATGAGAGGCATACCGGATAAAAGCAACCAATAGAAACAAGTCCATAAGGAATAATAAAATCCATAACCCAAAAGCATCACGGTAAAATATGCAGCAGTAATGTCTCACGGAAATCTTCAAGGACTAATTCCGAAAGAAAGAAAGCACCTAAGAAACAAAAGAATGAAAAGAATTGAATCTCGAACACAAGGTGACGAACTTCAAGAAGAATGTCAAAGAGAAAGACCAAGCACAAAAAGTAGAGCACACTAAGGTGGCAGGAACTTGACTACGATCAGAGACACCACAAAACTAAAAAGGGTTATCACCAAATCCTAGAAAAACTAAAACAAGAAGAAAAAAGAAAACAGAGCTTACGAACAGATACCAATAAACACTAACTACCAAAATTCTAACATCAGAAAAGGAGCAACCCCAACACAACCCAAAAAGCCAAAAGAGAAAAGCACCAACAAAAACTAAGAAAAAGCCAATGAAAACCACAGGCACACGAGAACCAAAGAAGAAAGTAAAAGAGTCGAGCACATACCCATTACAGAATCCCTTGATTGCGATATGAAGATCCCGCTGAACCAATAAAAAACCTCTCTTGGTCTCTCAACAAACACAGAAACAAGAGACTCTAATCTCTATGAGCACATACATGTACATAAATTTCAAAACCGAGAAAGGGGTGTCTTTAGCAACTCTCTGTCACTCAACTGGGAGAAATGGCAATAACAGGGTACTTATTTATGAAAAGTGTGATTGTTTACTGGGAAAATTACGAACAGCCCAGAAAAGGAAAACATAAAAGAAAAACAGAGAACCGTTCTTTCTTAAGAAAAAGCTCGCAAACCAGACAACTCCTGACACGATACTCCAAAAAACCTGCAACTTTGAAAACAACACAACATACCCATGAACAACCCTCGCTTTCTCTCTCTAAAGATTGGATTATGTCTTCACTCTCTATCAAGTTTTCTCTCTCTCTCAACTCTCCTTCCTATTTCAGTCTCTTTGTAAATCGACAATGTTCGGTACTTAAAGAGAAAGTTCCTATGATGTAAGAAAGAGGAAGGCAGAAAATGAAGGATTAACTACCTGGCGCATTTTAGCGAAATGTTCATGCGGAACCTAACATGAGCTGGGAGAGAGGGTAAACACTAAATTTTGGGGCGTTATTTTAACGGTGCAATTAAGGGAGAGGTTAAAATAGGAAAATGCAACAATAAATAAATATATAATTTTCCAAGGTTTGGGGAAGGAGACCCGGACCATGATCCATCGATCTCGGGTTAACCGGTTGCCCTTTTGTCTATAATTATAAATAATCATGTGTGCCTTGTTTAATCATTTTCTTGATAATTTAACCCAAGTAATTAGTATGAATTAGGCATGGTAATGAATCGGAACAAATTTGGTCAAGGGGAAAGCTCGAATTTGGTCTAAGACCAAAACTCGAGTCCAATTCGCTCAAACCATCAATACGACTCTAACTCGAGTCTAGGTTCACTCAAATCATTCGTAATAACATTATTTGAAAGAGAAAAGTCTTATCATTCGAGCTAAATTTCAAGTCAATCTTTTAGATCCAAGGCCTACCTGTAGTTCGGTTAATAAAAACTTAATTTATTGAGTTCAAGTCAAATTGAGTTTCGTTAAATTTTTTTTGTCTTCATGAATAATAACTTTCATTTACCTCCAAATAACTCTTAAGAAATTGAAACAAAAAATTCATCTCCAAATCAATTCATATAATCGCTTTCAATCCTAAATTTTATTTTAGGAATACAGATCATTACAATTTGATTTGTTAATTTATTATTTACTTTTTAAAGCTAAATAATTACTAATAACAAAAATTGCCTAACATGACCCAGTCCAACTTGAAATTAATGATTTCAGTTCGTATTAATCTTGTTTCAAGTTAGGTTTGAACTTTTCTAAAACTGATCTTTAAACTAAAATCTAATTAAGAATATCAGGTCGGATCTGATCTAAAACTCTATATTTTTATGTAAGATAATATCGTTTTTAATTTTTAAAAATAAAAAATAAAGCCAACCCTAAAATGATACTTAACACAAATGTTCGATCTTAAATTTTTATTTAAATAACCATAATACTAGAAAATAAGATTTAAATTAAAATATTAATTTAATAATCCACAATAAATGGCCTAAGATGTGAAGAGATGAGCCGCCAAAGTTTGGCATGATCTATGGTCAAATGTGTCGCTTGCTTTCACACACAACTTAGAAAAATCTAAATGCATTATGGGACTATTATCTATATAGAATAAGTCAGTTTTGTCCTTACTCTAGAATATAAGCCAAAACCCGGTCTAAAGTTCATGGGAGTGGGCGGGAAGAAAAGTGGTGGTGCGCGCCTACATAGGCACAAACGCGTGTCTCACGGTGGCTGCCGGAGTGATGTCCACCGCACGTGGCAGCCCACATGCTATGCTCTGCTCTGCTCCGCTCCTCTTCCTTCTTTCCCGCCACTTTCTGTTTCTTATTTTAAGGCTATAGTTTGAGATTGGCAAAATTTACCAACTCCAGAATTTTAATCTAATCTCTATTTTTATATATGTTATTACATTATAATTAAATGTTTTCAATTTATTATTAACAGAACCTTAAATCTTAATAAATTTAAATTTATTGTATATGTGTTATTAATTTAAATTATGTGGCCTCTTCGGGGGTAGTCGAGTTGGTTGGTAGAGTAGAAGAGTACAAGGTTAAAAGGTCCTGTGTTCGAATCCCTCTACCTATACTCTCTCGATTGAGCCTGTTATACAGAGCTTGCCTAATGCGAAGTACCCGGTTAACGTGATTTACAGGCTATGGTATCAATCAGGAGGTTTACCTAGTGCCCATCTAAAAGATAGCGACTGCGGATCCTCTGTTTTTAAAAAAAAATTATTACGAGATGTTATAAATAAAAAAATTTAGATTTATAATAAATTTATTTGGTCTTTAAAATTATTTATTTACTAATTGACTTACAAAAGTACTGAAGTAAATCCTTACTATTTTTTAAATTTACAATATATTCAAAATAAAGTAAGATTATATTTTTAATTAACAATAAGAAATTTCACTTATTCAACTTTCCCATTTCATAGCTCTAATTTAGATTAAACATGATTTCCTAATTTCTTAAAATTATCCTAAAGTCATTATGAGTTAGACATTCTTTCTTGATTATGTCTTAATGTTATAATTAAGAGATCATTTGACACAATAAAGAGGGTGACCCTTGGACTCTTTTGTGACAAAAAAGTCATAAGTTCAAGTCATGAAAATAGCGTTTTTGTAAAAATATAAAGGAAAGAGTATGTATATTATGACCCTTCTCAAATTCTTACAGTAAGTTGACTTTTTTATTATGTCATTTTAATCTATAAATTTAAAAAATCTAAAATTAGAACAATATTATTTCTCGGACTGTTTTTAAATTAATGCCAAGAAATTTAAAAATGGAATGATTTCATTTCAAAAAATTCGATTAAAACGATATCATTTTAAAATGATCTGAACAAATTTAAACCAAGTTCAAATTGTATGATCCAAATCCGACCAAATTCAAATTGTCTATTTAAAGCAATGATTAAAAATGTTAAACGGTTTGGTCAGTTTAACCGTAAAAATTTTGAATCGGGTAATTTTTAAGTTCAGTTTTCAATTTTCCAGTTTAATTTACTTTAATAATTATTTTTGTTAAAAATTAATTAATTTATTAATCGATCAATCGACTTTTGTAAATTAATATGTTCTTGTCAACTAAAATAAATTAATTAGGTTCCATTTAATAATTTTTTTCGATTGTACCTTAAATTCTTTAATAAGTGCGGAAGATGTCTTTCAATCATATTTTAAATAATTCAATTTTATTAAATCTTTAACTAAATTTATGATAGTTTTATACCGATTGAATCTTAAATTTTTTGTATTATGAACTAGAGTTAAATTGGTCCAACTTAAAATGAGACTCAAGGTCAGACTCAACTGACGTTATCCTTAATTCTAGTGGTGTTGGATAAGACTGAAGACAAGTAGTAGGACCTCCAATTTGTTCGAAGGACAAGTACTTACGAAACCAAAGCCCTGAACCACGATTTGTGCCTCCTCATCTCTTTGCAACGCCATCTGCAAACATTTTCCATGGATGTTGGAATGGTGTGTGAAGTGAAGTTGGTGTCTTCCACCTAAAAGAGTGGAGACGAGTGAGGGTTTTTAGTGATTTTGGACATAAGCAAAGTGGTGGCCGGTGAGTGCTATATCGATGCGATTGGCACTTGAACCAGATGCACACAATCACATTGCTCACCAATGTGACCAAGAGCAAACCCAAAAACCAGTCTCAGGGCAGGTCAAGTGGTGACTAGTGCATACGAAGAGTGTCAGAGCTTGTCCCTGTCCACTTGACCACTACATGTGTGCCCTGACTTCATGGACCTATTTCACATATTAAATTTAGGTTTAAATGTTTTAAACTTATTTTTTCTTTTCACTTTAAGAGAGAGGTTTATTTTTTAAAAAAATAAAAGCTCATGGTAGTGACGGGACTAACACTCAAACTTACTTGTTATCGATTCTCTGAAAGTCTTAATCAATGTTTTAAAAATATGATAAGAAGTTAACCCTATAAAATAAGAATTTAAAATTTTAAAAAGTTTAATCAGTATTTCACAATTATAAAATTAATTAAAAATTAATTAAAATTAAATAATTTAAAATATGATTAAAAAAGATTGTCTTTATCTATCGAAGAATTTAAAATTTAATTAGAAAAAAAGATTGTTAAATAAAAATCAATTTATTTAATTTAGTTTATAAAAATTTATTAATTAATAAAAATTGACTGATTAATTAATAAATTGATCAGTTTTTAATGAAAATTATTATTAAAGTAAATTGAAACGTTAAGTTAAAAATCGAAACATAAAGTTGGATGGTTAGAAGTTTTTACGGTTTAACCAACTGAACTAGTTGAGTTTTTTAATCATTTGTCTTAATATTATTTATATTCAAGATAAACTCATTTGATTGTTATATGTCTTAAATCATATACCACGTGATACAAATATGATAAGTATTGTATTATGCAACACTTAATTAAATTACATGACATCATTTAAACTTAGCAGAGGATAACATCAGGGAGTATGAATGAAACAAAAAAATAATTAAGAGGATATAATAATTTTAAAAAAATAGAGACAAAGGTTAAAAAAATACAAATTACACTAAGGTAAGGTTAAAAAAATACAAATTACACTAAGGTTAAAGGTGCAAATAACATCTTTTTTTTAAATTGAGTCTGAGTCTGAATTGTCCAGATCTAGGTCTGTCCGAGACCCAACTCTTATAATTAGAAAAATTAGATTTCGAGCAAATCTGAACTTGGCCGACTTATTGAAAACACTCGAATCTAAGTCTATGGGTCAGCCTGTTGCCATCCCTATCTGTGTTATTAGCATATACAAAATTTTGTATTTAAGCAATGTAATAAAGTAATTTGAGGTGGGAGCTTATATATATATATTTAAAATTATAAAATGATAATAATAATAATTAAAAAAATATGAAAAAATACAAAACTAATTTGTAATACTTAAAAAATAGCATCTCTATTAGTTAGGAGTAAAGTTTCGTATTACTAAAAATTTTCAAATCGCACGTACCAGCGAAATTTTATTGAGTTGTTATTATTATTATTGCTCTATTTTCAAGATATTCAGAAATCCCTTACACATATTCTTAGTCATAAGTGAAAAAGAATCATATACAATGGAAGTATATTTTTTTCAAAAATCGTTTTAAGATCAAAATATTTTCTTTAAAGCCCAAAACATTTTCTACCCTTTATTTTAACAAGATTTATGCATAAATATAATATAAACGTACAATAATAAAAAAAGATAAAGTAACAAGAAATATTATAATAATTTGTTACACAATAAACAATTTCATTCTTTTTAGTTCCCGAAAAAGTCAATGAGTCTGACGCTCAGCGCACAGTCAATTTAAGCTACAATTTAAATGGCTTGAATACGTGACCTTATAGCCATAAAAGAATAACTTTAATTGTTCACTCTCTTTTAGTTCACTTAACTTGAATTATTTTAAAATTTTTAAAAATTATATATTTTATTCAATTTGAATTACTTTAAAACTCTATTAAAATATTTTATTGTCGACAAAAGTTAATCACACAATAATTACACAACTTGACCCCAAGAGTTAAGGCTTAGTTTGGGAGAATAGTAGCGGTTGATAACTTGCTGAAATCAACCTACTGAAATAATAAATTCTTTTTCTCAATAAGTACTTATGTGTTTGAGATTGCTGTTTTGGTAACTGCTGAAACATGAAAATAGGTGTTTAGCAAGTGCGGTTACAGTTGCTGAAAAGATATAAAATAACTAAAAAGTCCATTGAGTTAATAAACTATTAATTAATTTATAAATAATTGAAAATTATATTGTTAGTCATATAAATTTAAAATTATAAATAAGAAAATATTAAATTAAAATAAGAAAATATAAATAAAATAAATTTAGTAAATAAAATATTTTATAAAAATATATTATTAGTCATATAAAAAATATAAATAAAATAATAATTAGTTGAGGGTATAATGAAAAATAATAATTATCAGAAAGTTATTAAAGGAAAGTAAAATTTATACCGCAGAAGCACTTTCCTACCGTAATCCTCTTTCTACTTATCGATTTCTGTGGTGGTACCACACTTTCTTTCAACTTCCGATTATTCACCCGCATATTTAAATATGTGATTGCGTTTAGAAACTGCGGTGAAAAAGTACTTATCCTATCGTACCGTAGATCCAAACGTAGCCTAAGTCACTTTATAAATTGAACTCTTAGTCCATTAATGCTAAAAATGTGTGTTAAGTCACTTGGTAACGGGATCATTGGGGTACTTAGGACTAAAATTAAGAATTCCTAATTCCATCAATGCTTAAAGCGTGATTGAAATTGAAATCTTCATATTTTGTCTGCATTATTTAAAATTAAAATTAAAAAAGGTTTACACTATTTAAAAAAATCATTTAGATATGCTAGGAAACCAAACCCTAGAGTCCCTACGCAATCTGCCAAACTACCTTTATTTAGCTATTGCATTCCCTAGGCTACGTGAGGGCTCTTTTTCTTGTTTCTTTTAGTCCCACTAACTATTAATTTATGGTCATTTATGTCCTAAATAATACTACTTTAAGGCTTACGTCAAAGTATAACATACTTACAAAGCTTTTCATTTTACTGGAATTTAAGTTATAATATAGACAATTTTCTGTTTGTATTTTTACAAAAAAGTTATTTTCAGTCGTTCTGTCATACTTTTAATCTTTTACACTTAGGTGTAGAGGATAGACCCAGAACGGATGTCAATAACCATAACTTTACCATACTCTCAAAGTCACAGCCCAAGTAATCCTAGTCGTATTGGAGTAGAGTAGCGACGTGTCTTTCCCTGCCCATCAGGTATTTTTACAGAGCTGGGCTCCATATTAGGTATATCCTTTTCATTTATCTATTTATTTCTATATTGTTTCATTATTATCTCATTTAAATGTGGGTCTATCGGAAATAACCTCTCTACTATGTAGGGGTAAGGTTGCGTACTATCAGAACTCCTCAGACCTCGCTTTATTATGGGATTCCAAACTGAGTGATAATGATGACAAAAAGGTTATTTCTGTGATTTGATTCTGTAATCTTATGGTCACAAATGAGCAACTTTACAACTTACTCTAACTTTAAGCGGAGAAATAAATATTTTTAAAATTTTAAGTAAATTATTAAGTATTAAAACTATTTTAAATAAATTTTGTGACAATTTAAATTTTGATAAATAAATAAATATAAATAAGTCAATCAACTAAATTACGATGGTTAAGTAAATAAGTTTAAATTTTTCGATAATAAGGATAATCTCTTTCGATCATATTTTAAATTCTTTAATTTTATTTAATATTTCATCAATTTTATAAGTATTTAATATTAGTTGAACTTTTTAAACCTTAAACCTATTATTTTATCAATTTAAATTCAGTTTGTTAAAACATTGGTTAACAATTAATTCATAATATCATAAAAACAAATTTATCTCACGTGATAAATATCTAGTTTAGTAGATAGAGATGTCAATAGGTCGGACTAGTCCGTCATTTAAAAAAAACTTTTAAAACAACGACTTTTTAAAAGTAATGGTCAACCTGACTTATATTCCACTCGTAATTTAGTCAACTCGAGCTAAAATCGAGTCGAACCCATTTTGACATCTTTACTAGTGGATGAAATAATCCAAGAACCTTATTTTATTTTTTAAATTTAGCTTAAGCCTAACCGTAGTTAAAAACTTTTTAAATATCTCATTAATTTAAGGTTACGTACGGTCTCAGACTTCATTAGATAGATGCACTCAGCAGTCAACGGTCAACTCTCTCCTCCCTTTTAATTTACCCCATTATATATTATTAAATTAATTAATTTTAGAGACGTGAGCAGATCTACATGTGAGCACAGCATGGCACTCACGCACGTTGCACGTGCTGTTTTATTTTTCTATACTATCTTTTTTTCTTTTTTTTTTTTAATTTAAAGGAAAATTACTTTATTTTATTGGTCTTTAATACGACTCTCCACGACCACTAAAGGTCGCAGTTGTGCAGTCGTTTTCGTTTTATTAAATTTACTATAAACGTAAAATTTAATTATTAAATTTACTATAAACGTAATATTTAATGCACAGAAACGGTCAATAATTATTAAATTCTTTGTCGGTTAAAGACAAGCAGTTTGGCAAGTTCGGTTCCATTAACTCACACGTGAACTTATTCGAAGTAGAAACGGCATTTTTAGGATAGCAATAGGTTAGACCGGCATGGGCTCACCCAAGTCTAAGCTCGGCCTGGTTGACTCTATTAAAATTTGAGTTTGACTCGAGACTCGATTAGGTCTAAGCTAGTAGATCCAAGTTTGAGTTATATTTACTTAAAAAATGTAAATGCAAAGTCATTTTTATAAAATAACATCATTTTATTTATATGTGTCAAGTCTCATGTTAAGCTAAACCTGAGTAGTTTGAGCCCAAATCTAATTCAAGGTTAAGACTTAGCCCCATTGACCTTGAACTAGGCCAATTAATAACATAAAACGACCTCATTTTGTCATTTCCCATCTATCTCCAAATCGGGTTGGACTTGAATAGCCTAGCCTATGCATGGCTCGCGGGCTAGTTGAGCTAAGAAGTTTCGTTCTATGGCCTGGTTAATTGGGACAGGCCCGGGCTGCATTGTCATCTCTAATCTTATATAAGATTAATACTTAAAAATAATCCTAAAATTTGTGAAACTGTTGAGAATATCTTATTGCTATTTAGTAAAAAGTTGAAATTATTAGTAACATTTTTTACTTATAAATTAGAAAAATTACAATATCATAAAAATAGAAAACAAGTTCAATTTTATTAAAAGGACCCAAAACTAATTTGAATCCATTAATAAAATCCATTAGATTATTATTATATTTTGTCACTATTTTTTTAATAAAATGCATTTTTATAAGATTTGGTATAAGGAGTGGTCTTTATCTATCTATTTATGTATGATAACGACAATAATCCAAGAAAAGTCTTATTGATAGCTTAATTTGGAGAGGTCCAATAATACGCAACCTAATATAAATTGTTTCTAAACAATATTTATATATAAATATTAAATTAATAAAAATATATGGATATTAAAAAAAATCCATATGATTTGGTTTGACATAGATGTAACACTTCCTAGGGCATCATCATGTCACATGCCTTTTTAGCAACATGAGACGAAGAAGAGGATGATGATGGAAGATAGGCTTTAGAGTTTCAAAAAGAATAAGGAAACGACAAGTAGTCCCCACCACTAACCCATGCATAATAAGAAACAGGTCATTATCAATATCAGCCTCCCCATCTCGTAGATCTTCCCCCAGATTCATATGGATACGTTCCAGCGTGTTGTTTTCTTTTGAAAACGAAGGCTCAAGAGTACGTATTTTGTTTGTGTGTGTGTGGAGTTGGTGACACTTGGCATATTAGGGTTTAAGGGATTTTAGGTGGGACTCGACTTAAACCCTACTTTATTGTTTTAATTATTCACGTTTGAATTATTAATTTCATTTATTTTCATAGTATCAATAATTAAAAAAAAAACAACTGATTTATTCATAAAAACTTTGAACCAATTAACTTTCTGGTTCAATTTACTTTAATAAATATTGTTATTAAAAATCAATCAGTTTATTAATTAATCGATTGATTTTTTTAAATTAATAAGTTCTATAAATTAAGATAAATCGTTCAATTTTTATTTAATAGTCTATTTTTTAATTAAACTTTAAATTTTTCGATGAGTAACGATAATTTCTTTTAAGCACATTTCAAATTATTTTATTTTATTCAATCTTTAAGTAATTTTGTGACGGTTTAATACTAGTTGAACTTATTTAATTTTAAATATTTTGCCTTACTGATATAACTTCCAGTCCGATAAATCAAAGTTATAATTTATAACGACATTTTTAACAACATTTTCTTTCTAGAACAATGAATTATAAATTGAAGAAAAAAATATGAATGAAAATTTAAAAAAGGGAAAACTAAATATAATTAATTAGCATACAGAACAATTATATTGGACTTTTATGTGATTAAAAATTATTATTTACTTATTAGTAATATTGTTTAATTATTATGCAAGTTTTTTGGACATGTTTTGTTAATTTTTTCATTCATTCATAATTTCATGTCGTTGTATTAGAATTCTAAAATTTTAAAACTACATCAATTTAAAAAATTAATGAAATATTATTAAAAAAACCATTGTGTAATAACTAAATAATACTATAAAAATTTATAATTTTTAAAACGTGAGAATTAAGATAAAGAAAAAATGTTTTAAAAACTATACCAGAAGTTAAACTGATAAGAAGTTTAAAAGATTCAATCAGTATTAGACCGTCATAAAATCAACTAAAGATTAAATAAAAGTAAAGAATTTGAAATTTGGATGAAAAAAATTATCATTATTTATTGAAGAATTTGAAGTTTAGTTGAAAAAAGAGATTGTTAAATAAAAATTAATTAATTTAGTTCAGTTTATAAAAACTTATTAATTTATGAAAATTGATTGATTAATTAATAAATTGATTAATTTTTAATAACAAATATTATTAAAATAAATCGAACTGAAAAGTTGAATGGTATAAGATATTTAAAGTTGAATCAACCAAATCGGTTGAGTTCTTTATTTATCATAAAAAAAAAGACAAACCATTAGAGACTGCAATTTTAACATTTTTTCCAATTTTACAAATTTAAAAAATCAAACATTAATCAAAATTTATGATATTAACTAATTAAAATTATCTTGCTTGGTGTTAACGTTGTCATCATCAAACCCTAAAGGCAAAAAGAATGCTTGTTGAGAACGGACGACACTTTCCAAGAGTTTGTGGTTAGTTGTGGTGGTTGAGAGGTCGGTATGAATCAGACCTAACTTCACATTATTTGAATAATTGTTCATAATTGCATGTTCCTTCAACGACTTTTGGTTGCATGAATCACATTTTTATTTTTCCCATTATTTGATTAAAGAATGTAGAAAAAGATAGGTTGGTTTTTATTACATTTAATTATGGGTGACAATAGGTAAGACATAGACCTGAAATAGTTTTTACTCAAGCCTGAATCTTGTCCGAGGCTCAATCAAACTCGAGTCACCTGAGTTCAAGCCCTAGCCCGATCGGACTCAGGTAGTTTGAAGCTTGACTTTGTCTAACTTGACCAACAGGCAATATTTTTTAAAATAAAAAATTTGAATAATGTGAGAAAGTTTAGTAATAAGTAACTTTATTCTTAATTAGTAGTAAAATTTTGTAAATTAAATCAAAATATTATTTTTGTTAATGTTATTAATAAGTAGACATTTACTAGATATCTAATAGTCATATCACATAAGTAACAACGACGTTTTTACCTTATTTACGCAAATTTTAAAAAATTAGTCACTAAATTAAAATTATATATTAAAATTAAAAAATATTAAATAAAAAATATTAAATTTGTTTTTTAATAAAATATTGAAGGAAGCATGTGAAGAAAAAAACATCATTAATTACTTGTATTAAGGCAAAGTGACTAAGTACTAAGTATCAACCGACCAAGTAATCATAAAGTCAGGAACCAACCAACCTCCTCATTTACTCCGCGCTCTCAGGACACGGTGTCCAACGATGTTTCCAAGATTTCGTTACACAAAACTAGGGTTAGTCCATGTTTTCTTGGACTAATGTCTATAAACAATTGGCAATTAAGACAGGCAATTTTGTCTACTTGTTGAGATGGAATGTAACGTTTTACTGTAGTACAACTGTATTTTTTTTTCAATATTTTTGGAACTTGATTGTATTGGATTACTAACTATACATAAAAATATTGAAAATTTTTAGTTAAATTTGTAAATTAAGAAAATTGTAGGATTAAATTAAAAATATATAGTTTTATTTTTAAATATAGGGTTAATTGCCAAGAAAAGCTCAAACTTTTGTCAATTTTTTAATCATGACCCGAACTTTAAAAGTTACAATAAAATGTCTAAATTTTCAAAATATTCAATTATAGCCCAAACTTTAACAAATGATAATAAAATGTTCAAACTTTTAATTTTCTTCAATTTTAGCCCACCGTTATTTATTGTTCTCCTGATTCCTTCAACCATTTGTTTTCTGTTTATTTTTCTGACGTCCCAAACTACTTTCACATTACAGCATACTGAATCAGTGAGGTCGTCGAGAGTGCATAATCTGATTTAGGTCATTTTTAAACTTAATGGAAACACTAAGTTCGTGTTAGAATTGAAATTTTTTGAAAGTTTGAGTATTTTATTACTACTTTTTAAAGTTTAGGCTTTTTTATGTAATTAACCCTTAAATATACTTAAACATAAAAATACTTTTGAAAATATTTATTATTTCCAAAAATATTTGTATGTTAATTTAAATATATGGAATTATTAAATCATATTATAAAATATTTTTCAAATGTAATCAGTATAGAGAATTAAATTTAATTATATAAAATGAGAAATTTTTTATAAAATTAAAAATTGTTCAATATTGTTATTGTTGTTATTATAGTAGTAGTAAAATATAAATTAGAGTAATAATTTACAAATTATAGAACAACAACAATAACCCAGTGAAATGCATGAGATACTGAGAGGTCCAATAATACGTAATTTTACCGTAACTAATAAAAAGATTTTTGTGGATAGACTATATGAAATGAAAAACAGGAAAAAATATAATATGCATATGCATATTAAAATAACAAATTAATAGTAATAAACACTTTTTAAAATCCTTCTAACATTCAGCTTACCAGAGCCCAAAACATTATCCTAAACTGGCCGGGGGCCCTTTCAAGTTTCAAGTTATCTCATGCTCAGAACTAGTCAAATGGTCTCAGAAGAGAGTTCTCACGCTTCTCTTTGGGCCTAAACTTGTGGTCTGGTCCACATAATGACATATCCTTGAAGAGGTGAAATTGGTATATTCAAAGAAATGAGTTTTTAAAGAATTTTGCTATTTCTTATTACAAAAAATTCAAAAAAAACTCAACTTTATACATAAAAAAACGAATTTAATCATTAATCCTACATGATTGTTGCTAAATTATTAGATGACAACTCTTGATTATTACTTGTTTTCAGTGAATAAATTATTTAATATACGTAATAATTATAAATATATTAAATTTATAATAATTGAATCATTAATTATATTATAAATAATGTGTTAAGATTTCATCTTATTAAACTGACTAAAATAAAATTTTTACTCCTACTAACGATAATTAAAAAATCCAATTTGCTCAATAGGTCAACCGTAAAAACTTTGTACCGTTTAAATTTTTATTTGGTTTTTAACTTTTCGATTCAATTTACTTTAATAACTCTTGTTATTAAAAAATAATCAGTTTATTAATTAATCAGTCAATTGTCTTAAATTAATAAATTCTTATAAACTAAAATAATTCGATTAATTTTTATTTAACAGTCTTATTTTTCAATTAAACTTTAACATTTTCAATTAATAAAGACAACCTATTTTAATCTTATTTTAAATTCTTTAATTTTATTCAATTTTTAGTTGGTTTAGTGACGGCTAGGCTTGGCAAAATTTTGTCCGAACTGATAACCCGACCCTGTCTGATCCAGAAAAAATCAGATACGGGTTAGAAATTTTTTGACCAAATTTAAACCGGGTTGACCTATTTTTGTCCGAATTAAAATCAAATATAGATCCGGGTTGACCTAATCAGACAAAATGTTCAAAATTTTAAAATTGTTTAGCAAAACATATTAAAATTGTCCGATCCGAATTTAAAAAAAGCAAAAAAAATCATTGTTTCAAAATTTAGGGAAGAAAAAAATACAAAAAACTCATTGTTTTAAAATTTAGGGAAGAAAAAAAATTACATAATTTTGAATTTTGATTTGAAGTGTGTTTTTTTCTTTGTGGCAGCTGGAGAGCACCAAAAAGCCTACTTTGCAATTTTTATTTTTTACAATTCAAAGTGTAGTCCCCACTACCCACTCAGCACATGCTCTATACTTGAAAGTTTTCATATAAAAACCCAAAAAACCCTAATTTACATTTTCTTGCTAGTCATTAACCGTTCTTGCCTCTCTGTATTTCACTTTGCTCTCTCCTCATGCTCTCTTTTTCTTCATTCTTGTGGTTTTCTTCTTAGCCTTTTAAGTTTTCCATTTTAATTTTCATTTTGAAGAGATAATACAATGAAAAATGGCTAGCAGTGAAAGAAGAGAGAACGAAATCAACATTTCCGATTTAGAAGTGGTAAATTCTTCTCCTCCTTTTCCCCTTCTTTCTTACGGTAATGTTAGATCGTTTGTTTTTTTGTATTTGTTATGTTTTGTTTTGTTTTTGTTTCTATTTTTCGATTCAGATATTTTTTTGGCTAATTACATTGTTGTGTTTTTTCCCCTATAATAATGTTAAATCTAGCCCTAGCAAAAATTATAGTTCTGATGGAAAATATATTCCAACAATCCAGATGACGGTCAAAGCGGACCAAAAAAATAGATACTCTGAGCAAGTTTTTTCTAGGTTGGATCTGGTTGCTTAGTTCAAAATTTGTTTCATTTTTTTTTTTTAGAAAAGAAAATTGTCAGGACTAGTTCTTTTGTTTGCTTTCATGAGTGGCGTAAAGTGATTTTTTATTTTTTTTTCTCTGTTTTTTAATATAAAGATTTTGTATACTGTTTTTTTGTAATTTTTGTGTGATTTTCATTTTTCTAACTTTTTTTCCTTTTAATTTGTGTAGAAACAACCAAACACATCTGCATCAGTGAGCAATACAAACACTAAAGGAAAGCGTAGGAAGAATAGATATGATGTTTGGGACTACTTTGAGATCCTAGAAGAAGATACCTATACTAAAGCTAAAGACGATGGTTTTAGGAGAGGGAAGTGTATTGGTTGTCACAAAATGTATATCACAAATAGTAGGTATGGAACCATTAATTTGAGACGTCATGTTAAAGATTGTTTGGTTCTAAACAGAACACATTCTGATTTGAATCAATTGTTTATCTAATTTACATTAACTAGTGGTAAAATGTCATTGAGGACTACTAAGTTGGATCAACAACTATATAGGAAAGCTTTGGCAATGATGATTGTGCAACATAAACTACCATTTCTGTTGGTTGAATATGATGGTGTTAGAAAGCTCCATTCCTACCTTAATTCTGATGCCAAACACATAACTAGAAATACTGCCAAGGCTGATATTTTTAAGTTGTATAAAAAGACCAAGGCTTCTATTGAAGAGATGCTTAAATCATGCCTTGGTCGAATATGTCTTACCATGGATATGTGGACTTCTTTGACATCAGACTCCTTCAAGGCAATCACTGCTCATTTTATTGATAAAGATTGGAAACTTAAGAATCTAATCCTTAATTTTTCTCATTTACCTCCTCCCCATAGTGGTGTGCTCATTTATGAAAAGGTTTCTAAATTGTTGAGTTGTTGGAATATCACGGAGAAGATATTTACCATCACTATGGACAATGCTAAAGCCAATGATGCTTTTATTGAATCTTATAAGAATGTTTTGAATGCAAAACGTGTGTTAATTTTAAAAGGTAAGTTTTTGCAAGTGCGTTGTGCAGCCAATGTGTTGAAGTTGATTGTGGAGGAAGGGCTAAAGGAAATTGATGTGGGAATATTCAAAGCTCGAGAGAGTGTTAAGTATGTTAGAGGTTCAGGTGCTAGGCTTAAGCAGTTTAAAGAATGTGCTAGAGAATTGAGCATTTCTTGTAATAAAAAGCTAAAGCAAGATGTAGCAACGAAGTGAAACTCTACTTATGAGATGTTAGAATTTATTCTTTTTTATAAGGATGTACTTAATCGTTTTGCTAGTGTTAAATCCCATTTCACCTATTGCCCCACATTTGATGAATGGGAGAAATTGAGGCTTCATGCAAGTTCTTGAAACTCTTTTATGATCTAACCCATTTGTT
>JAOQMS010000001.1:1183285-1194957 GCA_027563885.1 Erythroxylum longipes | reverse complement strand
TTTTGATGAGCGCTTTACTGATCAAATTTATTAATTGGAGCATGCAATTGTTGAAACTTTAGATTCAGTCAAATTTAATAACATTGAGGTTTCTAGGACATTTACCAAAGAGTAAAAAAGAGGCTGTACCGTATTCATGTCAATTTTGGCCTGATCTAGTGTGGCCTGGTCCGATATTAACCCAGATTGATTGAGCTATAAGCGAGTTAAGAGTTAAAAGTGGCTGAGCATGACTCGACTATTACTTTAAAAACATCATCTTTGATAATTTTTTAATAAAAAATTATAAGATAGGTCGAGTTAATCCGATCTGCCTGAAACCTGTCAAGCTATAGGTCAGTCAGTCCATAATCAGACGGGCTATAGGTTAATTTATCTTGACTTGTCAAATCACAGCCTACCCTAACCTGCGATTAGGCCAAAGAGAAACTTTAGATTCAGTCAAATTTAATGACATCCAGATTTCTAGAACATTTACCAAAGAGAAAAAAAGAGGCTGTACTATGTTGAAACGTATTGATTACTTTATGTAGGGATCATCAATTGAGTTTGGGTGTTATTCAAGGGACTGTTAGTTTTGATTCGGTTATGGTATATTCTATTAAATTTCATTCACTAAATCCTATATAAATAAACGTATTGATTGCTTTATTTGGGATCATGAATCGAATTTGGGTATTATTCAAGAGACTATAAATGTTCTGATTCAGTTATGATATTTCTATCGTGTTCTATTAAATCTCATTCATATATTTATATAAAACCTATATAAATATATTGATGAGATTTAATGGAACAGAAAATTTAATGTGGTTATTTAAATAGGATTTATATCAAATTGGGTCACATCTGGACGTCAATTTTGGCCTGACCTGATTTTGACCTGGATTGACCGAGCCACAAGGGAGTTACGGGCCAAAAGTGGTCGAGCACGACTCGACTGTTACTTCAAAAATGATGGCGTTTTTTACATTTTTTATAAAATGGGTTGAGTTAGGCCGGTCAGCCCGTGATCAGGTCGAGTTACAGGCTAATCTATCTTGACCCGTCAGGCCACGGGACACTCTAACCTGTGATTAGGCGTGAGCCATTAACATTTCTATTCTAAAATGAAACTTGACCTAATTTTAAATTCAAATTCGACCAAATCAAATTTATCTATTAGCTTTAGGTTGAATATAGTTCAGATCTTTTTACCAAATTAAATACCCCTTTAAAATGTGTAATTTTTTGCTATAATAGATTGATTGAAAATTTAAGTTAGAAATATAAGAGATAAAAAATTACAAATATATTTTTATTTTTCAAGTTTTAAAAAAGATAAAGAAAAAATTAAAGATGACATTTGAACTCGAGTTCGACCCTTCCAAGGTTGACTACGCCTAGGCCTAGGCTTGGCCAAGCCAAAACCCTATCCTTATAAACAAAACGACGTCGTTTTAATATTTTTAATTTTAAAAAAATCGCGTCAGGTTAAGTCAGACTCTGGACAGACCCCAATAGTAAGGATTTGCTTAGGCCAGCTCGGGTTCAAACCGAGCCATTGCCATCCCCAAGAAAAAGCTAAGCCACGTGATGTGTAAGGTGCCAATGGCAATTAAGTTTGCAACAAGAATTAGTTGGAGATTCTCAAATCCTTAGCTACTAAGGCATGTCCTTGCGTCAATTCAAGTTAGGAATTAGAAAACCATATTCGTCGATTAGTACTTTCAGCCTTTAGGTCCACAAAATCAATAACTTATCTTCTTCTTCTTACTTTTTTTAAAACCCAATTCTTGTATTGTAAATGGTTCAATGGTAAAGTAATTTTTATACTGATAACTAGGAAATTAAACGAAGTCTGGAGAGGTCTAATAATACATAATAAATACAATCTTACGTCTTTTAAGTAGAGATGTTATTTCTAATAGACCCACACGTAATATAAAGTCAATAAACATGAAAGATTATTTAAATCATGTATTTTTTCTATTATTTAAGGACGTCAAAAAGGGCTCTGCTCTTCAGCTTAGCTCAACCCGTGACCTAATAATTATTTCAAAAACAACATTATTTTTGACATTTTTCTTAAAAAATATGGCGGGCTGAGCCACGAGCCGACCTATTCCGGTCCGTTGGGCCACGGGCCGGGCCATTGATGCCTCTACTATTATTTTAACTTTATTTTACCTATAAATGTAACAATATCATAAGAGAAGTTACAAAGTCACAAATTTAGGTTTAAGGCATAGTTTAATTAGTAGTTTTACAATTTAAAAAGATTCAAATTCTGAGTCATAACTCATAATAAAGGGATTGAAATTAATTATAAATATTATAAAATAAATAAGTAATAGTTAGTAAGGATTCACTAAAACTTAAATTTGAATAAGATTTCTTTTTCATTTTAAATTATTAATTCATCAAATAACTTGATAATTTAATTATTTAGTATTTGTAATGTAATTAAAAAATGAGTGCCACATATATATATATATATATATATATATCAAAATTCTTCTATTATTTGAAGTCATTAATATATCAAAATCGAGTTTTGTTTTGAAAAATTAAGTCTCAATTCGAGTTCAAGATTAGATTGTCTAGCCTAACCTGACTGATGTCCGAAAATTGTAAAAAGATAATATCATTTTTCATAAAAATAAAATTATTTTTATTTTTATTTATAAAAAATCAAGCAGGGCCGGTTTCAGCCCTACGATATTTAATTTCAACGACCTCCTAAGTTCAACAAATATATATATATATTTTGAAAGGTCTAAGTTCAGCAAATATTAAATATATGATTAAGACGTTAAGTCTCAAAGACATCATCAAACACGTGTAAGTCCAATTAAAAAAGATCGTGAGATCACGTGACGTGACGACGTTCGATGCCGATCCCGAAACTCCCGTTCCCAACTTCCCATACTTCAAAAGACGGTAAAGGTCCAGGAGCACTAATTTGCTGTGGTCGGCTTTAATGTACTTAACTTGCACTTGGCCTTTAATAATATTAGGACCAACCTTGTTTATGAATGAGAAGGCTTTTAGAAAATATTTTTTAAAATTTTATAATAATACCATATTTTTTAAAATTTTATTAATAAACAAATTCAAATTTTAGTATTTTATAGTATCCTGAAAAAGACAAGAAATTTCAATAATTCAATTATAAATAAAAATTATATCTATAAAAATTATATTTTTATCATACAAATATTATTATATATATTTGATAGATATATTAAATAATTAATGTAATTAAAAAATAAGTTATATAAAGTTAAAGAAATTATTTTGATGAAAACAAAATTATATTTTTACAATTGGAAACAATATCTCTCCATATTAATATTTCTATTTCAATTAAGATTCATATCTTTTATTTTATAATAAATCAAAATTTATAGAGCATCTAAAAATAGAAATTACCAAACATATTCATATTTTATAATGTCCTAAAAAACATCCAGATCTTCCTCAATCAATGTTTTAAAAATCAGACCAGTAAAATAAGAGGTTTAAGGTTTAAAAAGTTTAATCAATATTAAAATTGATTAAAGATTGAATAAAATTAAAAATTTAAAATATGATTGAAAGAGATTGTTTGAAGTTTAATTTAAAAAGATTGTTAAGTAAAAATTAATCAATTTATTTTAATTTATAATAACTTATTGATTTACAAAAATTAACTAATTAATTAATTGATCGATCATTTTTTAACAATATGAATTATTAAAATAAATCGAATTGAAAAGTTAAAAACTAAACCGAAAAGTTAAATTATATAAACTTTTTATGGTTAAATTGAACTGATTCTCGAACTGAAAAAGTTAAAAATTAAATCGAAAAATTAAATTATACGAATTTTTATGGTTAAACCGAACTAATTAGGTTTTTTTTTAATCATTGGTTTCAATAATTCAATTATAAATAAAACAATCAAAATAAGGAAAAGAAATAAGCTAATTAATATAAAAGGCAACTACATAAAATAATTATTTAAAAAAGTAGAAAATTAGGAAGCGGCCAGCTCAAACCTCTTCTTCAATGCCCTGACACACTGTACCTTCTTCATCATGAGATCATAAGCCCTTCTTTCTCTCTCTCTAACTCTCAGGTACAGAACAAATAACAACGTGTCTTTCTCTTCTCGGCGACAACGTACGAGAGGCTTAGCCTTTTTTGTTTCATTTGACTTTTGTAGTTTGAAGTTGATAACGAACTGAGAGAGCAATAGTGAGCGTGTCCGTGTCCGTGTCAGTTTTGTTTTGTTCTGAGTATCTCTGAATTTCCTCGACTATCGATGTCAGACTTCGTTTTCTCTGGTTTGTTTCTTTCTTCTTCGTATATAATAAAGAAACTGATAGTCAAAAGGAGTTTAGACTAGATGGTTTTCTTGGTTGCTTCTGAAGTTTTATCGGGAAAGTGAACCGATGTGCTGTTTGGCCGCCCAGAAAGTTCTGCTCCGGCTTTCCCTTTCTGGGTGGTATTTAATGAGGTGGGGTTTTGATACTTTACTCAAAGAGTGAGAGCGAGAGCCGTTAGCTGCTCATGGGTTGTGGGGTATTAATTACAGGCAGAAATAGAGACGTGGAAACAGTTGATGTTTAATACTATGGCGTAGTTATATTACCATGTTATGACGTCAACAAGAACAACGTTATAGCACTTGTCTGTCTATTTCTCTATCTTAGATCCTTATATCTTCAACGGATGCCTTTACAGAATTGGGTTTTCAAGTCTATATCTTTAACACTTGTTTACTAGAATTTGTTAGTTCTTGTTTCATATGTAGAATGTTGGTTTATGTGTTTGTGTGTGTTCTAATGATGTCTTTGTCTTCGATGACATTAGGACAGATGAATTTGGATTCCTTGTCTGAAAAGAAGGAAAGGGTGCCTGGCTGACCTCTAGTTGTTGATCAGAAAGGTATTGGGATTTCAAAATTATCTACTGTTTCCTGTTTTTGATGTTTAGTTTTGGTTCAGGTTTTGGGTTTGTTGAGGTTGGTTGGGGTTGGTTGGGGATCTGGTTTCAGATCGTTCACTTTCTGTTTGATTATTTGCTTCTTTGATTGCATTGATAATGGATTTAGATCATATATAAGACTACCAAACAAGAAAGATAGTGTTATGGTTTGATGAGGGCCCATAAGAGTTGATTCGTTACCATATAAAATAAGTGTTATTGAGTTGAAAATGTGTTAAAACTTTCCCAAAAGGTTATTGCCTTTTCATTTTGTCCTTTTTCACTGATAGAAGACAGATTTAGGAATGGTTAGCCGAAAGTATTAGTCTTTTCAGAAGATTGTGAACCCTATTGTTGTTGACTAGTATTAAATTATTGATGGATGTCTGAGCTAAGAATCAAATCTACAAATGAGTTGTCCAAGCTTAACATCTTCAACACTAACATCTTTCTGCTCTTTTTATTTATACTGTTTCTTGTTGTGATTCAATGGAGAACTTGTTCTTGTTGTTCTCTTTAGCTAGAAAAGATACCCGTTGAGATATATCGTGTTCTTCCTTCCTGCTAGATTTGATTTAGGTTCCAGTGGTTTCAGGTTGATTCTGTTTTGTTCTCAAGGATTATTTCACTTCTCGATCTTTTAGTTCTTGAGCTGTGGATTATGCCCGGTGTTTATTTTCAGATTTGCTCCATGTCCTAATCCGTGGCGGCCACAAAATGACTTGCGGGATAATTTCTGTTATGCTGATTTTGTCTTCTTATTGTTGTTTTTATCCCAGACCGGCTGTATTTGTGGCTCATTGATGCCATTTTAATAGGCAAATCTTGGATTGGTATGCTCGAAGATATCACCAACATAGAAAGAGACTTGAGTTATTGCATCTTTTGGCAACTGTATGAGAAGCATGAAACTTGGTGAGGAGTCAAACTGCAAATCTTTTTCTAGTTCTCAGCTTCTATTTGACATCTAAATTATTCATCAATACCTGAAGTTGGGTAGTGCCATCTTTGGCATCTTGTCTATGTCGCAGCCCGAATCTGTCAAAGTTTGACTCTCGAAGTGTTCTTAATTCTCTCAACTAACTTAAACATACATTACGTGTTGCTTAAGCTGACAGGAGAATCGACTATGTCAAACCTTACAACTAATGGTTTTCATTCATTTTGCATTGTCTGATGAATCATTTTCTGAAGATACTTTCTTCTTTGATGGTTTCAGGTTTTTAAATTTATTCTGATTTTGTGTAGCATGGACATTTGAATTACAGCCAATCTGATTTAGTTTTCATCACTGCTGAATGGTGCATAATGCAGATTCTGAACAGATATTTTCCCATGGAACTATAGGCCATAAGCCTGAGTGCAAGCCTTCTGAATGCAATGAAAATGGTCTGGAATCCAGAAAACTTGAACCTCAAGATGGGATTCTGAAGGAGAATCAGGCTGGAATCTTCTGCAATTTCACAGATAGGCAAGGTGATACGGATCAGTTACCATATTTCTCGGATGATGAAGATGGCAGGACAGACTCAAAGCTTAACATCTCTAGAAGAGAAAATAACCTAACAGATGACAATAAGAAGTTCATCAGGGACTTTGTGGCACCAATAACATCAACTCATCCTTCATCTGAATTACCGTCATTTGGGAAGGACTTGCGTCTCCACATGGACAGACACAGTATTGAACATGGGTTGCCGGAGTTGATGGTTTGTTATGAAGACAATACTTATCACGTCATCAAGGACATCTGCATTGATGAGGGAGTTCCTTCCCAAGACAAGTTTTTGTTCGACACAGATTTTGATGAGAAAACTGTGTGCGCTCTCCTGCCTCCTGGAAACGACATAAACGATGGGATGACAAAAGAAAGTCATGGCATTGTGATGTCATTGCCTGAAGTTGTGAAATGTTCAGCAGAAAAAGAAAATACAGATCTCCATTTACCTGTTGCAGGTGTCCTTAGATTATCTGAAAAGAAGGGCTTTACAAATCAGATTTCCCCTGAACTGGAACCTAATAATTTAAAAGTAAGTGAGGAAGCGACAAATGATGCGACAGAGAAGCTTAAAAATGCCACATTCGAGGAGTCCTTTTCACTCAAGGATTTACTTTCAACTGCACTGTTTGGTGAAGATTCCGTTTCTGAGTCATCCAACAGCAGCACGGTTGAAATTGAAGAGCAGGAGTCTGTACAGGCAAGAAAATTTCATATTAGCACTGATTTTTAAGAGCAAGAGATTTCTAATTCTAATAAATCTACGTCGAGTTTGAGTTGTGACCTATCTTACAGACTAATTATCAGGAATTTGTTTTTCATTTGGGAATTGTCTGTGTATTTAGGGATGAAGTTTATTACTGTTGTGATTTGTCATAATTAACTTAAACTAATATTGGAAGATGTGTCTGGCAACAGAAATCGTTTATCAACTCTTTTGGTTGAAATAGCAAATGTTTTTCACCAAATCAAGGTGTATAAGAATAGCGTGATGCTCCGGTAAGAAACATATAATCATATTGTCTACTTTAATTCCCATGTGCAAGTTGTTTTAGTCCAGTTTCAGATTAGTGGATATGTGGCATGACAGGGAAAGGGTAAGTGGGAAAAGAGTGGGTTATATAATCTTTAGACTGTAATGCTGCTTACTGTATTTCAAATTACTGCAACAGATGGCTAGGGAAAATGTTCTCTTGGAACCAACTTCTGCACACAAGTCTGAAAATGGTAGAGAGCGAACGATTGCCACTCCAGTGATTTCTGCTGCTGGAGATACAGGCAGCAGTCAGGAAGCATTCCTGACAACACCTCCCTTTGATATTACAAGTGATAAATCTAACCTTAGCCAAGAAAAACCAGTTTTAGATCCTGCTATGAGATCCACAACTGAGCAATCAAGCAAGTATTGTGATGATGCAAAATTGGAAAGCAATGCTCTGAATTATGTGCCTGAAGAATCCACCAGTAGGACTGTGGATGAATTACCTTACAATAGCCACTTTAGGATTGAAAGCATCACATATGACTTTGGCTCTTCTGCACGTAGAGCAAGCTCAGATAATGGTTGTCTACAAAATGTTGACTCTGATCATACTGAGACTGGAAATTCATCCAGGCTAGAATATTCAAATGCCACGCCAATTTCAAGTCGATTCCAATACAGTCCAGGGGAGTCGAGCTTTTCTGCAGCAGTCCCTCCATCAGGCTTAATAACATACTCCGGGCCAATCGTAGCTGCTGGCAACCTCTCTGCAAGATCAGATAGCAGCGCTACCAGCACCCGATCCTTTGCTTTCCCAGTGTAAATTGCTGCCAAATAATATATTTCTTGTTCTGCACTTGTATGTTCACATTTTGTTGAATTAGAGTATATGATTCTTTCTTTTTTGCACAATTTCTTGCAACAGATTGCAGACCGAATGGAACAGCAGTCCTGTAAGAATGGCCAAAGGAAACCGGCATCAATTACAGAAGCACAGGAGGTGGAAAGAGAGCATTCTCTGCTGTAAATTCTAATGCTTGTACTCTATTCATAGGCTAAGTAACTTCTGAGAATGAGTAGTAGTTATATACATATTCTTTTTCCTTCAGGTATAGGGTATATGTTGCGTAGGTCTACACTGTGTAATAGTTGAGATGTAAGCAATATTTTATGATTTTGGTTTGTTAATCTGACTCCATATTTCACTTATTTTTAAGCATTACCCAAAGGTGGCTGCATTGCACTCTTAAATTTCTTGTTCAGCACATAGAGGGGAACTGTGAGACCCTCTTTTCAGTGTTCGGTTGACTCATGCTTTTACAAAACTTTGACAACGTAATGAAACATGTTTTAGCAAGGAATCGATGCAACCAAACTGTCCAGTGAGACCCTCCCTTCGGTGTGCGGTTGACCCGTGCTTTTACACAACTTTGACAACGTAATGAAACATGTTTTAGCAAGGAATCGATGCAGTGAGACCCTCCCTTCGGTGTGCGGTTGACCCGTGCTTTTACACAACTTTGACAACGTAATAAAACATGTTTTAGCAAGGAATCGATGCAACCAAACTGTCCAGAAAATCGGAGTATATGCTGTTCATTTCAGAAAAATGCAGTCAGCATAGAACCATGTCTTGTGTATATCTTTCAGGGTCAAAAAACAAAGTCCTAACATGGTTGGATAGAGTAAACAGAATGTTTCTAGGAGGCATAAAAAGAAGAATAAAACAGCTACAGAAGCAAACACAATGTGCTGAACTGAATCAACTTTTTGGGATATTCAAAACTAACCCACCAGCCAAATTAAACTGTGGTTTGTGTTGATATATGAGAGAAGTGATTTCCTATGTCGGGTTTAAGCTTTTGGGACTTGAAGCCTTTCATTTTGGGACATGTACTCTTTATCACATCCCTTGTAACCCTCATGAGCCAAAAGGAACATGAAGTGGCTTAGTGCATAATTCAATGATGAATGAGCTGGCCTGCATATGTATTTTTCTTCTTTTCTTTGATAAGAATAAAGTACCAGAAAACTAATATCAGATAATCTCTTAAATTCATTTTGAAAGATTCTGCTTTTGTTTCATTCTCATCATATACCAGACTATATTTGGGCTGATGGGGATTTGTATGGGGAAGTGTAGACATATATAAGTTATAAAAATAGTAGAGGACCCTCCAAATAGTAGGTGACAGAAACCAACAAAAATGCTGTGAACCTTGAAACCTCCTAAAATAAGAAGTAAAAAAAGGTACATAGAAATCCTATACTTGTTCTAGGACTTGTTAATTTTGTGCTTTGTGTATGTCCTTGTTCCTTATTGGTAACTTCTCAGTTTGGTTGATATATATAAGAATCATATCATACCATACACTGTTATATCTAATGCAACACAAAGTCTGAGGATAAGAAAGAAAATGAAGTTCACAATCATCATTGTTCATACTCTCTATGTCTGCTTCTTTGTACTGGTAAATCCATGTGTTTCGTCTGCTATTCATGTTCAGGAACATACATTGCATGAGCAAGAAGGTAAGTAATTACTCTTTCTGTTACATCTGTTTCTTGCATATGACTGTTTCCTCCATGTTCATGATGTTCTTAGTTATTATACTTATGCAGCAGCTGAAGAACTCAAGCTTTCTGTTCCAATACTGCCAAGGAAGCTTAGACTACTCCTTGAGGAAGTAATAAATGTAAGCAAATTAAATCACTCATTACATTTTAGAAACTTATTCTACTTGAAAACTCTACATTCAAATCAGGTAAATGATAATGGAGGACATGATTCCTTTGCTTACAAGAAGCAGAAAGGAGATACGTCAGGTATCATTTAACATACTTTTAATCACGATTCCAAAATTTTCATGGTTAATAGATTCTTATCTAACATTGTTTTAAGTTTCATTTTCAGAACAGTAACTACAAGAACTTTAACTTTGTTTTCTTACCTTGTTTTCTTATCCTGAGTATTCATCTACTAACCGCAATTTCTTTTACCCTCTTGCCATGTAGTTTGAGATTGAAGATGATTTAACTTAAATTAGTCATTGATTTAATGTATAGTTTCAGCAGCTAAGTAAGAACATAAAAACCTGCCATGGACATAACCATGTCTACGTGTTTGCGTGCAAAATCTGATATAAACAAGAATAGCTTCAGGTGATTGTTTCAATCATAACCACAAAAGTGACCCTCATGAACAAATCTTCCTAAATAGTAGGTAACACCAGAATCATATTATAATGGGGTCTGGTGGAATGTTCTGAACTAAATAAAAAACTCAGTAAAACGCCTACACAACAAGGAGATCTGCAGAATATTAGAAGATAACATAAAAACAACAGATACTCTAAATAATCCCATCTCATAACTTGTTTTTCCATAAACAATACCCTTTTTCTCATAACAGATTCTTTGCTTACTTAATGTGTGTTTCATAGGTGACAGAAAACACCAAGAAGAAGATCAGAAACTGAGGAATGAAAGAAAAGGGACCTGGCGGGAATGGATTGAGAGTACCAGCGACAAATCCCAGTTTTTCACAATGGATTATTCTCACGTTACAAGAAGACGTCCCATACACAACAAGTCCACCCTAGTTGGTCCATGAAAACTTGGAAAAGTAGCGATGCTTTTTCCATTAACAGTTTTGTCTGAAACTGATGTTGTGTTCTGCTACATGGCCGACATAACCGAGCAAAACACTAAAGATTGTAAACAAAAGTAGGAGGCCTCCTAGATAGCGACGTAGCCTCTGTTGTTTGTGTGCATGTGTTGTGTTGATAATCTCTTGGTTTCATGATACCTAACCTTTCTGGTTTCTTCATGGTTTTTCTTAGTCAAATTCTAGATTTACGAACCCCACTAAGTAACAAGATCTTGGAATTGTATTTAGCTGAAAACTTCAAGGTGTTAATGCATTTTCATGGCTTCGTTAGTAGTAAACTAAACATATCTTGCATGCCCTCAAGTCCGTACTTATTGACATTTGTACTTTGCACAAACATTCATATTGATAATATAAGAATACTAAAATTAATCATCATTAAAATTATATATATTAATATATATAATAGAGTTAAATACATTGAAATTTTTGGTTTAACTTTTTTTAATTTTAATTTTAATATATATATATATATAATATTAAGAATATATATATATAAATATATAATTTTAAATTTTATTATTATTATTATAATACTTTTTTTCTTCATATCACAATTGCACGTAGAT
>JAOQMS010000001.1:1162265-1183185 GCA_027563885.1 Erythroxylum longipes | reverse complement strand
TATACTACTTTTTTTCTTTATATCTCAATTGCACGTGGATCTACTGAAAACAGTCTCTTTACTCTATGAGAGCAAGGTTGCGTACTATTAGACCTTTCCAGATCTTATAGTAGTGTAGGATTCGGACTGAGTGTAATGATAATGATGTTGATGATTAAGAATATTAAAATTAATCATCATTAAAATTATATATATTTTCAGGTTAAAAAACTATAAAAAGAAAGGGAGTTTGTTCTTGCAAATATAATTAACTAATATATAAATTAAAAACATTAGAATTATACAAATTTATTTCAAATTCTAAATTTTTCTTTTTTTTAACAATGTAAAACTTTTTTTATATTCAATAAAATTTGATTTTTTATTTTTTTATGCATATGTGGTGTAAATTTATAAAAATTAATGTATTAGTAAGCTTTAATTAATATCTAATTATTATTAATGATCAAAATATAACTACATCAACATTAACATCCATGATTTTTTTTTTAAATATAAATATAAATATAAGTAAAATCAAACAAATTTTAAATTAAATATATATGAGTTATAAAAAATTGTAATTTTGTATTTATGCTAAGTGAACAATATATTTCTAATTTCTTTTAAACACGAGAATCAGTTGAAGGTTAAATTTATTAATATTTGTAATTTAAAGGCTAAGGAATTTTTAATTTTTGTTTTAAAAATAAATTATAATAATATTTACTCCCTCTTCTCCAGCTTTCAAATATTGTGATATATAAAGACAAGATGTTTATTTATTTTTATTTAGTAGTTATTTGTTTATATATATTTTTATTATTATTTTTTCAAATCATTTTCAAAATTTTGTGTTTATTGAAAGCTATATTTTTACTAATTAGAAATAGGAATGTCGAAGTCCAGGCCAGCCCAATCCGTAGTCGGCTATTACTTTTAAAAAACGACGTTATTTTGAAAACTTTTTATTTAAAAAAATAAAAGATGAGTCAGGCCTCTGATCAACCCATCTCAACCCAATATCCCTGATTAGAAATAAGACTTCTAGATCTCTCTAAATTTCACATTTTATGACACTTTTACTAAGATGTTGCTATTAATTTAAAAACAAGGAATATCATATCTATAGTTTTAAATATGTTAATCAAAGAGTGTAAACATCGAATTAAAATTTGATTGCTTCTTTGTTGGTACATCACATGTATATAGCTTGATAATTAATCAAGATACATGTAATTAAGCACCTAGCTTGATGCTTTAAAGCATTTTGAAAGCAAGCCCTATTTATAATGGCACCGACCGTAGTAAATGCTTAAAATATATATATATATATATACAACTAAAATCTTTTTTCTGCATGTTTGTCATATTTAATTTGTATGTGATTTTTTTGTTGTATGCATCTGATTGACCAACTGAGCATCTGCTTGATCAGCTGGTCGAACTTTTCTTCTTTTCTTATTCTTATTCTTATTGTGCTTATTATTATTATTATTAGTAGTAGTAGTAGTAGTAGTAGTAGTAGTATTACTATTATTATTCTTATTCTTTTATTAATATTTGTATTCTTATTTGTCTTATTATTATTAGTATTATTGTTCTTCTTATTATTATTTTGTCTTCTAAATTTGCATCACATACTTGAATTTTTTTTAATTTTCATGTCACATTTGTCTGTAGATCTACCAGAAATAGCCTCTCTTAATCATATTTTTTAAGCATTTACTAGGATTTAGACCTCTTTAGACTTCGCATTAGTGCGTACTATCAGACCTCTTCAGATCCCACATTAGTGCAGGATTCAACTGGATGTGATGATGATGATGCTGAATTAAATTTTTTCTTGGTTTTAATTTGTTTAATATAACTTAGATTGAGATTGAACAATTATTTTCCTAACCATATTTTTTAAGCATTTACTAGGATTTAGACCATAAGCCAATGTCTAAAAATCAATTTTAATTTTAAAATATGTTTGTTATATATCTTAAGCACCTAAAACTTTTTTATTGGTTTAACATATAAAGTATAAGGTTAAAGGCATTGTACCATGATTTGATTTTTTATTTAATTATCATATTTTAAAATTATCATTATCTTAATTTTTACTTATTTTTATCCAAATGACATAATGTTAAAATTGTTATTAAATTTGATATGCTATTGCTTCTTTAAATAAAAATAATAAAGTAATAAATAGCAAAGTGAATTATACTATAAATAAAAATTGATTCCAATACATTTAACTCCAAAATATAAATATAAATATCATTTATAGATAAACATTAAAATTAATAAAAATTAAACAAGAGGTTACAATATATTTAACTTGAAAATATGTTTATAATCTTAATGATGATTAATTTTACTACTCTTATATTATTAAGTTTTAATGTTAAAATTATTATTAAGTTTGACATGATATTGGTTTTTTAAATAAATAAAAAGAGTAATGAAATGTGATAGAGTGAAATATGATATCAATAAAAAATATTAAAAATATTAAAAATAAAATTTGATGTTATATTGGTTCTTTAAATAAAAAAAGAATATGAATAAAGTCTAAGAATGTCGGTCGTGCCCGCTTATTACTTTCGAAACGACATCGTTTTATTAAAAATGACATCATTTTGAAAGTTTTGCATACCTCGCTCATGACCCATTGGGCCATAGCCCGGGCTACACCCACCTTGGCCTGTCGGGCCATGGGCTACCATGACTTGCCCTTAGTCCGGCCCGGCCTATTCACATCGTTAATAAAGTCAATTATAATATAAATTAATTAATTAAAAATTAAATTTTATTTTGGATTTCAAACGACGCCGACTTGCCTATCTGGCTTCTTCTTCTATAGATCCACGGAGCAAACTTAACAGACAGTAACAGAAAATGGAAGAGATGTGGAAGAGAGCTCGGGTCTTCGCGGAGGAAGCCGCCAAGAAATCGCAAACCCTAACCACCTCCGGCAAGTTCGCCGATCTGGTCTCCGAGACCGCCAAGAAGTCGAAGGAAATCGCTCTTGAAGCCTCCAAGAAGGCCGATCAGCTCAAAGACGCTGCCCTCAAACAAGCCGATCAGATCCACATCAAGTCCTTCTCTGACATAATCCCCTCGCAGTTCTCCTCTATCTCGATCTCTTCCTCATCATCGGCTCCGGAGGTCTCCGATGAAGAGCTCCGGAAGTTCGGGATCACTGATGATTTGAGAGATTTTGTTAAAGGACTCGCTTCTAGTACCTTCCAGAACTTTCCTATTCAAGGTAACAAGATTACATTGAGTAATGTGGATATATTTTTTCGGATTATTGAAATCAGTTAGTGTTCGGTGAATTGTGTAGATGAAGCTGAGCAGTCTGATGTGCCGACTACGGCGTCTAATGTACGGAAGGATCTCACGGAGTGGCAAGAGAGGCACGCTACTCTCGTTCTCTCCACCGTCAAGGTTCTTTATGATAAATTTCTTGATTTTATCATTACAATTATGATGTTTTCTTCGATAATTATAAGAATTTGTGTTACTTTCATAATAGTTGTATGTTAATTGGTGCTTGATAATTGAATGATTTGTGGCGTTGTCTCAGGCAATTTCAAGGTTAAGATATGAGTTATGCCCGAGAGTGATGAAAGAAAGGAGGTTCTGGAGGATTTATTTTACACTAGTCAGCACTCATGTTGCTCCGTATGTAACTTTTCCTGTCTCATTTTACTTTTCCTGATGATGTTTTAGTAGTAAATTTTTACGATTCCACCGGAATTAGATGTTAATTCAGTGCACATTATTAGCAAATATATAAAACTGTTCTTTGATTTAAAGAAAATCTCCATCCTGAAGAAGTAGAAGGATTGGATTTCATTGTGCTTTGTTGTTGGTTGAAATGCAGTTATGAAAGGGACTATATGGAGGAGGTTAGGCGAAAAGCAGAAGAGCAGATGAAAGATGATGAAGCCAAACAAAATCCAACTGCTACGGAGACTTCTAGATCAGAATTAACTGAAAAGAACCTGAAAAGTAAGACATCAACTGCATCGTCTGAGCAGGACCTGGATAAGTTTCTTTTGGGTGATCTTGAAGACAGTGATGGAGGTGCAGGTATATAGTTTTGGCTTGTTTTAGTTTGGTTATGATGATGAAGGCGCCTTTGTGTGGACAAGAAGCTGATTGATATGTTATCAGCCAATATCTTTATGCCGTCAAATATGACCATGTATATAGATTGGACAACCTACCGTGCTGCACATTTTAGAAGCTTAATTGATATTTGAATTAGTTTGGAATACTAGGCGGATTCGATTCGTAATAGGGGCACGATTCAAATTCTTATCGGTTGACTTCATCGTACTTGGTGACCACACTAGTTCTAGATGTTCACTATACACTAGTACGTAAGTTTGGGTAACACCTGCTGCTTCTTTGTTAAAGATATGATTCGATTGTGCAGGACATGTAACCTGGTTTTATATGTCACATGAACAAAGTTAATCATTTGTAGCAGCCATTTCCTTTTTCTGCTATCATTTGGTTGTTAATGTGCATTGTCTCACAGATGATGCTGATGGGAGCTATGATGATGACTTTGACAAGATTGATAATTCTGTAAGTCTATCTCGTAATCATCTTTTCTCAGGCCAACCCTTTTCGCATTTTCTTTTGCTTGGCTAATCCTATCATGGATTTAGTTCAGGAATTTCACAATGCGAAGCTGAGATAAAATGGACTTTCTTGGTTGCTAATCAGTTTATAATCTCTAAAACACATTGCAGGATATTGAAGACGAGAAGCACGCAAAGAAGTCAACAACTGCAGCAGAATAGATGGTCTCAGTGAAGTGATCCTGGAGTGATAATAAGTAACTACATTATGTAAAGAACGGAGAAGGCAACCGAAAATAAACGGCAGAGAGATGTAGAAATCTGCAGACTTGAGATAGATAGACGATAGATGCCGTGTGTTCTTTCATTAATTTAATTGTTTAGACACTAATCGAACATGAGGCTCAATTGTTGAAAATTAGGGCAATTTGAAATGTTTATGTACCTTGTACAGATTTCCTGGTTCAGTTGATTCAAACCAAAATTTCATGTTCAATGCTTAGATATACTCTACATTTTGATGGAAGAACTATACTGTAGAATGATTTAGACTAGTTTAGCAATATATAACAGAAGTTGAAATGTGTGTGCAGTCACTGAAAATTCTAATCTTTCGATTACTTCATAAAAGGATTACCAAATTAGATCAATGCTTGGTTCTTCATAACCGGCCAATGAAACCTGTATCTAAGCTCTGATGGGCCTTTCAACGACGAGATTAGGGTTTGGAGTGGTTTTGATAAGCTTCCATTTTGATTTACAGACTCAACTTTGGTGCCCAGACAACAATGGCGTTTCCCTCCTTGTTAACATCAAAACCCAGACTCAGAATTTCCCTTCTGTCCCTTTCTTCTCACTTTTTAATCCACTCCACACCCTACTCCTCCTCTTCCTCCCGTTGCCGGCGGCAACCAACCGCGCTGCCGGAGTCTCCTCCGGTGGCAAAGAAAGTACCTTTCACAGTCTCAGCTCATGGCAAGATGTGGCAAGACCCTTACCATTGGATGCGAAACACATCAGACCCTGATTTCGTTGAGTATCTCAACCATGAAAATGCATATGCCCAAGCTTTCATGTCTGACACTCTTCACCTTCAAAGAACTCTGTTTGACGAGATGCGAAGTCGAATGCCAACCACCCAGATTTCAACTTCTCCTATGCCTTGGGGTCCTTGGTTTGTCCATTTTGATCATACCCTTTTCATAGTTTTGATACCTTCTTCATCTAATTTGGGATTTTGGTTTATTTTGTGAATTTGGAGTTCGATGTTTACTTGAACAGGTTGTATTATCAGTATATTCCAGAGGGCAAGGAATATCCAGTGATGTGTAGAATGTTGGCTATGGAAACCGGTGGTTGGTTTAAGAAAATTCTCAGTTACGCCCGTGGCTTGTTTGGGAGGGAGCAGATTTTGCTGGACTGGAATGAGATTGCTGAACAATATGGTAAGCTTCTTTGATGGCTTCCTCATAAGCTATGTATGTTACTATCAAATCAACAATATGGTAAGCTTCTTTCATGGCTTCCTCATAAGCTAGGGATGTTACTATCAAATCTCAACAATTTGATAAGCTTCTTTCATGGCTTCCTCATAAGCTATGCATTTTACTACCAATCTCAACGATATGGTAAGCTTCTTCCATGGCTTCCTTATAAGCTATGCATGTTACCATCAAATCCCAACAATATGGTAAGCTTCTTTCATGGCTTCCTCATAAGCTATGCATGTTACTACCAATGCTTTGACATGGGTGGTGAGTTTGGACATACCTCTCTTACAATCAAGTTTGAAAAAGAGAAAAGCTGTGCATTCGTTTGTTGCTTTAGAATTCAAAATTTATATCTCCTTAGTTAAACAATGACAATTGAAGATAGTTTAATCTTGTTACAGGTCAAGTGAGGTATGTCTTTGGTTCTTTTGTGTGCTCGTGTTTCTTCTCGTGTGGTATCCGATGTTATATAACGTAAAAGAGTACCTGAATAGCCTCTCTTTATTATGTCATTGATCACCTTGCATATGCTTATATGCAGGCTATGTGCATGTCGGTAGTTGTCGAATTTCACCTAACCAAAACTTTCTTGCATACACACTCGACACTACTGGCAGTGAACAGTTTGTGCTTCAAATTAAGGACCTTAGAAATGGTTCTATAATTCCTAGAAAGCAAGTTCATGGAGTTGTTAGCTTGGCATGGGCTCAAGATGGCAGTACTTTGTTCTACACAATAGCAGATGAGAATCAACGGCCCTACAGGCAACTCTCTTACTTTTATTTTTGAGCCACTTTCTTGTTGATCGTGTATCTTCAACAATTTTCACTGTTTGCAGGGTCCTCTGCACAAAAATTGGATCTGATGAGACTGATAATTGCCAAGTATTTACAGAAGCTGATTCAAGCTTCTGTGTGGATATAGCAAGCACAAAAGATGGCAAATTTGTAACTGTGAACTCAAACTCAAGAACTTCATCGGAGGAAGGAATTAATCTTTTTAGTTTCATTAAAATCTTCCTTGTGGAATATCTTCATTCCATTACTCACCTCGGTGTGGTCTTTGTCTTATGTTGTAACTACAGGTTTATGTAATTGATGCGACCAGTCCACTTGGTGGTTTGCGCAGGATCCATAAGCGCATCCCTGATGTACAGTGCTTTTTGGAACATCACTATGGTGTATTCTATACTCTTACTAATGCTCCACTCAGCGAAAACAAGTGGTCATGTGGAAATTTTTACTTGGCTAGATGCAATGTGGAAGATACACGACCTTCTAATTGGCAGGTCTAGGTTTCTTAAAAAGTCCAAGCCTGTGTTGTTCATCCTTCTGCTTCCCATTTGTCATCTTTTCGTCATACTTTTCTGCAGAACATCCTTCCGAGTGAAAACATGAGTTTTGAGGACATGGAAATATTTGATGGGCATCTAGTGCTTTTTGCCAACAAGAAGGATAATCCTATGCTATGTTCCATCGATTTGCCTATCTCATCAAATGTCAAGGTTGCAAAATATTGCTTAATTACATTTTAAAAAAATCCATGGTGGTTCTTTATCAGGGAAAGCACACTTCTTCAAGTTGTTGAGGGGATGCTAATCACTTATTATTGAAAATAATGAAAAAGAACAAGATAAGCAACGGGTTCTCCTTTTTATGCCATTCAAATGTTCTGTACCTATTATGCAGGGTTCACTAAGGCTTGAGGATCTCGACCCATGGATTTTTCCTCTGCCTTCAGATCACTGTAGCATTGTTCCAGGACCTAACCTAAGCTTTATGAGTTCAGTTTATCATGTGGTGCTGTCATCACCGGTGGTATAATTTCTTATAAGCCTTCCAAGAATAATGACTGACAGTTGATTGATTATAGCTATTATGCCTCCATTTTTACCTTTCTCATATCTTTTAGTTACTATACTTGGTACTGCTGTTCAATATTTATCAACATTACTCTTAGTTACTTTGGTAATGAATAAATCTTGATTGCTGTAAAATTTTCATTTTTACTTGTTTCATAGTTATATGATTATCGGTGCATCTTCTGTTTCAAATAAAAGGAGCATAACTCATCTTTATAGCTCATCTATTGATGTAAGAATTTGGGGAACTGAGGGCTACCGCAGAGAAAAGTACACTCGGAGAGTACTTCTATTCTAAATAAATTCTTGTTCTGTAAGGTGCTCAGTCAAATTGAGTGTCTTGATTCAGGTTGGAGCTTCATGTTTGTGGTCATCACTCAATATTTTTAGCAAAAGGGTCGATTGTGATGACTGACCAAGCAACTTTCATCAAAGTATGAGGCACTACTATAAAGAATATGGCTGTAGTGTTTTCCATGCATGGAGCTAATAGTGTACAATTTCTTCAAAAATCAAAATGATCGTTTTGCTTCTTCCTGTCTTTTGAATTAGTTCGAAGGATACAATATTCTGAAGTTTTATATTACAAGTTGCAGAATGAGGTATCTAGTGCAGAAAGTTGTTATGAGTGAGATGAGCAAGAGAAGGGCTACTAAATTTCATGGGTTCTTTATGGGAGCAGCTGTTGGTGTTCTATTATATACTTTTTAGTTTTTATAGCATTACAACTAGTTATTAGTTTATATACTTATTAGTTTAAGTTGAGTAGCTATTATTGTCATGTATGAGAGTTCTGTTTGTGTAGGCTTTAAAACTCTTCTTTATGATGCTTTACTGATATTGGTGCTATCATATGTTGCCATCAACCAGCTCGTCCAATATCTTTGGGAAAACAATTAAATTTGCATAAAAAAATGTGCAGATGCCTGATATGATTGTTGACTATGATATGTCAAAAAGGACATTCTCAATTGTACAGCAAGAGGAAGTAAGAGGTGTTTCAAGTGATGGTGGATTTTCGAAACAACCTTCTAAGTTATTTACACCTGAACCTTTTGAACTGAAAAATAATGAGAAACATCACCTACATTCTGAATTATGCAAATGGAATGAACTCTCTGACACATACTGCTGCAAGAGAAAGGAAGTCGTATCTCATGATGGTGTCACGATTCCTCTGACCATTTTGTACTCTCAAACAGCCTGGCAGAGGGGTCAGTCTCCTGGACTATTACAAGGTTATGGAGCATATGGAGAAGTTTTAGAAAAGAACTGGTGCCCGAACCGTCTGAGTTTACTTGACCGTGGCTGGGTGCTGGCCTTCGCTGATGTGAGGTTGCGCTATCAGCTTCATTTTATTTTCTTAGTTACCGGTGGAATGTCAATTTTTAAATGAACGTCTGTGAAGTCAATTTATGCAAGCAATTTCAAAGAACAAATCTGATCCTTTTTTCAAGTTCTCCCTGATTTCTTTGATGTTCTTTTCTGGTAAATTTGTCATTTCAAAGACAGAATTTGCAGAACCTTTTTCTTCATTGGTGGTGTCTTGCAGATTATATAAGAAATTTCACATTTATTCATTGTTCTCTTTACATACTCAAACAGAATGGTGCTTGTTTAAACTAGAAATTTCACTTTGTTATCAATTTATATTGTTGACCTCTGAAGAGTTGGTATTTTCTTAATGAGCAGAGGGGGAAATGGTGGTGTTTCTTCATGGCATAAATCTGGAAGCGGACTGAATAAAAAGAACTCTATATATGATTTTCTCTCGTGTGCCAACTACTTGGTTGATGAGAAATATGTTCATAAAGAGCGGCTAGGTGCCATTGGATTCAGTGCAGGGGGTCTTCTTGTGGGTGCAGCCATGAATTTACAGCCAGACCTGTTTCACGCTGCCATATTGAAGGTCAGTTCCATCCACTGTGGAGCTAGCAAAACTGGTGGTGCATGAATGCTTAAGTTTCAACCGTTTCTGTTTCTTGTGTAGTTCTTGTGAATAGCAGGTGGAACATGGCAGTTATGTGTTATTTCCTTGTTGCTAGAAAATATAGAAAACAAAATGGAAGTAACATGAATTGTAGAACTCGACATCGTCAGAATAGAATCAAGTTTCTTTTTCATTTACATGGGCAAACAACAATGAAAAAATGTGAGCCACACATAATATCATTTTAGCTAACTTGTGCATTTGTTGACATGGAATGAAGAATACTTTGCAAGGTTTAGTTCTTCCACCGTGATCCTTTGTTTGATTTTTGGTAGTAATGTAATGATATTTCTTTCCAACAGGTTCCTTTTCTTGATATTTGCAACACCTTACTGGATCCAAGTCTACCACTAACAATCCTGGACTACGAAGAATTTGGGAACCCTAAGATAGAGTCCCAATTTGAGTCTATTCTAAGTTATTCTCCTTATAATCACATTCGTTCAGATGCTTGCTATCCAGCAATGCTTGTCACAGCATCATTTCATGATTCCAGGTAAATTCATATTTTGCAGTCTTTGGTTAATGATTCCATGCAGTCATTTTAGAGATCCTGGTATTTGTGTCCCTGCACATTTTTGGATGTAAATTTGCATCTAATGTATAGTTTCTACTATTAACATGATTGTTTATCTCAGAGTTGGAGTTTGGGAACCAGCCAAATGGGTGGCCAGAATACGAGACTGTACATGTCATGATTGCTCTCTATCAGTCATTATGAAGACAAATATGAGTGGAGGACATTTTGGTGAAGGTGGTTCCTACAGTTATTGCAAAGAAGCGGCATATGATTATGCTTTTCTGATAAAAACTTTAGGAGGGTTGAATAACAGCAAATAAGGTCCCTGTTATGGAGCGAATTCATCAAATTGATTCAGGACTACCACTTCAGTTTAATGACTCGGGACTACCATAGATCAGCAGATATGAAGACCAGACTTCTGAAAGATTGATCTGTTTCATGACATATGCACAAAGATTAGTTTACCTTAATCTTTACCTTCAGATTGTCCAGGATGAGTATCCCGCTTTGCTGTTGGACTGTTAAATAAGCATACAAGGAGACATTTCCTGAGGAATGTTTTAAGATGCTTCTTGCTTAGATGATGGGAAAATATTATTTTTGGATATTGCATTACAGGGACTATAACGTACAGAAATTGCAAGCAGCTTTTTGATTTGGAATGCTCTGGTGTTCCTTAATTTGAGAAAGAAAAGTCAACGTACTTGAACAGGTATGGCCGTGAACACTTTCTTGCAATTCCACCATTAACAGGTGAAAGTCCTTTCAAAGGATGGAGCTCACTCGGAGAAAGATTACCATGATCATTACCACCTGCCTGTTACTGTGAATTATGGCAGTTCAACAACAGTATTTCATATGTGATTGTGTAGTCTACTTCTGATTTCTATACCTTCTTTTCATATTGATGCCTGTACGACTTGTTACAATATTTTGCACCGTGTTCCTTGTGGCCTTTATTGAAAAAGTTTCGAGTTTGGCTTAACATTCTCATGCGCTCATCATCCACCTCAGGTTTCATGCTTTAAATGGCAAAACCAATTTCTGAAAAACAGCTTTCATCTTTGAGTAATTCTGTGCTGCATGTGACTGCAGTATATTAACAATGAATGGACTTGGTACTAAACACTAGAAGAATGATTTTGGTCTATGTCGTTACTGCTCACAAGAAATAGATACACTGAAGTTGGTTTGGATCCATTCTGAAGTTTCTCTCATTTGATGTGTCCTCCGAACATGATAAGGTATCAATGACATGCCCGGTTTGATGTTTATTTTTGCACATTCATTCATTTTCCATTTGAGTAAGATCGCAAAAGCATGAGATGGCAGGGAATTACAGGGCCTTAGAGCAATAAATCTATTGCAAGAAGATGGCAAAACTCTATTCTTGTGTATATTGTAGCTTATATATAATACAACCAGTCTCGAAAACTGCAGATCCTGACTAGAAATCTATTCAGAAACTCCACAGAATATAAATATAAACACTTATATAGGAAACTCAAGGACTAGAAAAGAATATAGGAAGCTCAAGGACGGCATATACAATGCACGGAGGATACTATTGCACTTTGAAGATGATTGGTGAAAAGAACGAAAGACTAAGCAAAATGAAAGGCTGGAGAGATGTCATCCTACTCTTGTGTCTTCAGGCGTTTCTGAGCTTGACACAAGTCCTCTTCACTGCTAAAGTTCCTGAGATGTTCAGCTACCTGACTGCTAGGAGGCAGATTATGAAGATCCTGGAAAGGAATAGAAGATTTCAGAGTTGTGGTGTTGTTTGTTGAACTTTACAACAGTTCTCCAGCAATATCAGTTTTCCGGTTAGTCAAAGGTTCCACACCTTGGGAGTACATGTTCCAAAGCTCTGCCCTCTATTTGCCTGCTTTCCGAGGTCAATCTGCACTGAGATTTTGGCTTGTGACAAATCTACACCAGCACTCTGAAGTGCCTGTGTCAGAGTGTTCAATAACCTGGTTTACACAATATATGGAAGTTATTTTCAACATATCTTTGCTCCAGATAACAGGAAAAGCATGTAGAATGTGAAGAATACAAATCAATAGCTGACTTTAGGCCAACTTTCAGAATGTAAGAGCATATAAAGAACACTACTCAGACAACCCCACTGTTGTAAACGAATAACCTACCATGACTACTTAGCTTCATAACATTTAAGCCTCATTTCTTCCTGAAACTGGAGAAGACTAAATTTTCTTAGTACACAGTACAAATGATGTGAATTAAAGCTAAGCTACACGTTGATGCACTACCAACTGCACGTATGGAGCCACAACAGAAGTTGAGGATGAACGTTTATAAGGAAAAGATTTCCTCACAACTACGCAAGATTAACAGAAGTGCGGACAGTTTAGAGGGAAACCAAAAACAAAAGGCATATGCCCTATCTCTCTTGGTGTAATGCTTCTCAGAATTTACAGATCTCACATACCCTTCAGAGTACATACTCGAGATGCTTATCGTCCCACCTTCAATTGTCAGCTCCTCATGCTGATTCAGTGGATCATTGTTTGTTCGACAGTCATCTGATTGTGCATCAGAGATTGGATGATGATGAAGAGGATGTGGAGCAATATCAAGACTCTGGATAGAAGCTGGAATCTCAGACTGCACAGGCATCTTCAGAGACATACCCTTGTTTGCAAACTCAGATTGGCTTTCCATTGCTTTGTATGTTGTTTCCCGGGTAGGATCAGATTCCACGGGATTTTGAATTCCTGTAAGCATGTTTGGGGATATTGGAATGCTATTCTCGTCAAATCTTCCAGGAAATGCAGATCCTGGACTAGAACCATTTCTCATGGCTTGTGGCTGACCAACAAAACTTTGGACACGCCAGTGAATGTTTCTCTGTTTACAAATAAGAGAAATGACAAACTTGTTCATACCCAATAACCATATCAATAACTCAAATGAGAGGGGAACGAGAGCTATAATTATATACAATAATTGCTCCACAAAACCAGAAACTTTTATCTAGAAAATCCACCAAATTAACAGCTCTAACTTTAATAACAACCAAAAGTAAGAATCTTTGATAATCTACATACATGCAACTACCAAATAGATACGAGCCAAGAAGGTCAAAACAGAAAGAATCCCCAATACAAAGAACGATCCCTCTAACTTACTTCATAATTCAAGTAGTAAGCATTAATAACAGAGAAGAAACTCTTGAGAACACCATTAGCTGTGGAATTATACTAGTCATTATTTACGTTCAGATATTTGATAATTTGTTAGTCCATTTACAGCATTTCACTTAAATGAAAGCATGAAACCATAATTTTTCTCCATGAATGTACTGGTCAAAATCCCAGTTCAAGGGAAAAGAAATGTTCCTCAGTTTATGTTGTTTACAGTTGTTTGTAGTAACTTGAATGCCTAGAAGATTAGAGTACTTACCAAATATACGAGATCCATTTGGGAAGCCATAAAACACTTATTTACTATCCATGCATCACGGCCAAATTTAGTTGGTGAATCTATCAGATAACATAATCCTCTAGCAAAATGTTTCTTTTAACAAATAAATTTTCATGATAAGTTTTCTGGAGACAATTTATGGTTGCACATGTTATGAAGGTACAAATAGCCATCAACCTACAAAAAAGTACACTAGTGAAGCACATAAGCAAACAAACAATCAAACCAACTATAAGAGCTTTACCCAAGGCATAAGCAAACAAACAATCAAACCAACTATAAGAGCTTTACCCAAGGCATCAACTTGGTTGGCTCGGAGCCCCACTCTTGACATGTACCCTCGTATTTTTGCACCTTTTCTTGTAGATATTGGACATATTCAATCACCTACAGAAATGCAGATGTTCAGTCAACCAATTGGAACCCAGTTCAATGTACATTTTCTTGTGGTTGAATCCCACATAACTGGCTTACCTCTAACAAAAATGATGCTGTATCTTTCTTTTGATCACCATGAGGTATAAGTTCTCTAAGTATCTGGAATCTGGTCAAAACAGATTACACTTCATTAAACGGTATTTAGTAATCATAAACAAATACTGTAATCTCAAGCACTTCATTCAGTCCATCCTTGACTTCGTGGAAAAGTAAACCACAGCTCATGCAAATTCGGATTACTTAAATTGAAACCACCTGTCATATTTTTACTTGAGGAGATTAGGTGAAGAAGTGAGGGAGACCTTAAGTTTGACAGCTTGTGTTAAACAGACTCAAATTGAAGGTTCACAAGAAGTACAAGTAATTCTCCTTTCAAGTCACTTCTCTGGGTTGTGTATAATAAAAACTATGCAGCACCGCTAAAAGCTGATAAGCACCAACTGTAGATGGATATCAATCTGATAACTACAATTAACATATTTAAACACTTTCAGAAACACAGCAAAGGAGAGTTCAGAATTGAAAATCGATTATAATTTGACAAGGACCACAATGTAGAATGCCCGATAAGTATGATGTTGAAAGTTGTTGCCTTATAGTTCAAAAGTTACACTTGTCATGTAAGCTCGTTGATCCATTTCATTATTAGATAGTTTTAGTGAACAAAGATTACTTGTAACAAACCATTAAAATTCTACTCTAGTTCTCCTCCCTAAAGCAGAGTACATGCAACAGAATCCCAACAACAGTATGCATAAGACATTAATAAACCAAAAAGAGAAACAGGAAAAGAAATCATTGAGAGGAAAAGACGAAACATAGCATGTACATATGCAAGAACCTATAATTTAAACAACTGAACAAACCTCTCGTTGATCTTGCTCCTCCTTCGCTGTTCAGTGACAGAATGCTTCGATCTTATGGCGTTGGCCTTATCACTATTCTTCCCATATGCTACACACATCAAAGAACAGTCAAGAAACTCAAAATTGAATAACCCTTTTGAGAACACACCATTTTAAAGCCCCGTAACCACGAAAGCTCGAAACTTTACAACTGGGCAACAGATAAAAGGAAAAACAGAGCTTTCTACATATCTCGACTCTTAAGAAATGAGGAACCCCATGAAAGAGCAATCAAATTGAGGCGGATCTAAATTCAAACAAAAGCAGATGATATACCTTTGTTGTTGATAACGTTAGTGTGATTGTTGCTCACTGATGTTGCTGTGACATTTGAAGATGGCCCGTCTTTTCTTGGACCGAAATCCTCGTCCTCGTACTCATCATCGTCTTGATACTGATTTGGTTTTCCTCTCATTTTCTAGTTATTAAAGAACCGTAATAGCCTCCCAGAATTCAGATTCGGACAAGAAAATAAGGTTTTGGTTATAAAAGGTGAATCTTTTTCTATAGAAGAATTGAGCAGAAGTTGGTGTGCATAATTCATAAAACAGAGGACTTTGGCAGATGTTAGGTTGGTATGCGCTCATGCTTTGTCCGTGACATCAATTATGTATATAAAAAATTAATAATTCAAATTTTCAAAAAAATTTGAACTAGTCGATCTTATTTTAAAATTTTAGTTTATTTTATTTTGATAAATAATATTTATTTATTTATTTATTTAAATGACAATTTTAATAAATTAATTAATATTTACAAAATTACAATAAATCAATTTTTTTATTTAAAAGTTTACTTTTTTAATTAAATTTCAATTTTTCTACTATTATTCAATCTAATTTTAAATTTTAAATTTATTCAATTTTAACTTATTTTTTAATATTCTAATATCAATTGAACTTTTAAATTTTAAATTTTTTGTCTTACAAATTTAATTTTTGGTCTAATTTTTAAAATATTAAATATTGTTATATCTCCACTAATGAAATTGAATTTATTTAACTATTTAACGTGAATATGTAAATAAAATTATCCAAACTAAACCTAGTTAATTCACCTCACTGATATTAGAGATAGGCTAAAATTGAAACTTTTAGAACTCTATTAAGAGTTGTAATATTAATCATTGAACATTGATTTAACATTAATTATATGCAATAATCATAATAAAAATGTTTTTATTGTAAAAATGAGAAAGGAAAGCTCTAACATTTGACATGAATATAAAATGAAGTTGGTCATGAGAAAATATTTTGGAGAATTAAGAATTGAAAAAAATCAAATTTCAATTTAAGTGTCATAATTTGATTAGATTTGAGTAAAATTGAATTTAATAATATTTTAAAATTTAACTAATGATAACAAAATCAAATTAAACATACTTAAAATTGATAGATTAAAATATGTTTATTCAATTTTGAGCTCTAATATTTAAACATATTAAACAAACTTGATCCATCCAATTGTCACTTTTAAATTTAGTTTATATTATAAAAATATATATGAGTGACAATGGGTCGAGTCAGGCATCTAAAGTTCGATCGGACATGAGATACCCATTCTTAACCGGGTCAAAAAAATTTATTTTAAAAATTAAAAATAAAAAATAATGTCATTTTACTCAAAACAACGTTGATAATTTTCGAGCTTCAACCTAACCCCAACTAAGCAGTACAAACCAGAGCCTAATTCAAAGCTCAAAATTTTGAGAAGACAAGCTCGAGCTTGATCCGAAGGTTGGTCAAAGTCAAACCTGAACTCTATTCCTATCTCTAAATAAATCTAATCCAACAAAAACTAGACATGTTAAACGAGATTAAGGATGAAACAAGCTCATTGTAATCAATTGGGATTGATGAGTATTACTTATAATATAGTTAAATGGTTTGCTTTAATCTATACTTGTAATGTAGTTCATGATTTTCATCATCCTATCTTTATTTATTACATTACTTTTGATATAGTTAAAGATTTATTTGGATCCCTCAATTGAATATATTTATTGATTTATCAAGTAGTTTATAATTAAATTAAATTAGTATCATCCTTTTTTTCGAATATAAATCATTCTAAATTCCCAATTCCATATAATTGTCTCTAATAAAAAATTTTATTTTCAAGCATTCAATAATTTTTAATATTGTGTAATTTTTGTGAGTTTGAATTTTTTGAATCTCGCTTCAAAATTTAATATATAAAATTAAAAGTGTCAATCTTTGGTTGATTAAATGAGTAGGGCTGACTTGAGGCTTGATCTGAAAAGTCTAAATAGTCATAACTCTAAATAAAAATGATATCATTTTATAAAATTTCTAAAATAACTTAATTTTAGTCTTAAATTTTTGTAAATTTAAAAATAAAGCGACATTATTTGAGAAGCTTTTTTCAAAATGAAAATGTATTGATGAGTCCAATCAAGATTTAAATAAAACGATTCAAGTTCAATTCAATTTTGACCATACTCAAACTGTGGGATTGGGGTCGGGCAACAATTTACCCAACTCGGTCCAACTTATTGTTATCTTTATTAAAAATGACAATAATTTTAACCCAATCCAACTAATTGTCGTAATATCATATAATGATTCATTTTAGGGGTACTTATTTATGTTGGTGTAGTAGTAAATAGACAACATGCCACGTGTTAAAAAATTATGAAGCATTGAAGCTTATGTTTTGGTCCAAATTTATTGGAAAGACACTGATATGTAAGGGTGGAAAGATCTCAGATTTGTTCCGGAATATTTGGAGCACCATAAGAACAAGTCCGGTGATCCCTAGTTCGGTACAAAAAGTTGGAAGCAAGCTCATTAATAGTAGAGGGCCCTGAGGTTCAGACCCAGACAACCGGCTAACGTGGATCAAGACCAGACAACATAGGTTCGTTTTATGAGGTTAGAAACTCATGGAACCAAACTAGAGAGTAGCTGTCTTTGTCCATTCTTAATCTCCACGTAATTAGAACAACTCATTAGATGCTTAAATCATTGATTGCAATTAGAGTTGATAATTAAATTTCGGTTTGATTTGAAAGGTCCGACGGTCTAAACGTCTCATTGATTGCCATTAAAGATAGTAATTGCAGCTTGACTCGGCTACACATTCTGAGTCAAAATAAGACTTTAGACTCAGTCAGAATCATCGGTAAAGGATGACTTACCTTACTTAACCTGACTCGTTGTTATTCCTAATTAAAATTATAATAGTAAAAGCAATTATCGGATTTTTTTATAAATGCACACAATATTTATTAAGCTTGGCAATTTTGGCCTGACTTGTTTGGCCTAATTTTGGTCAGAATTGACCGAGTTGTGAGTTATAGATCAAAACAGTTCGGTTTGATTGGGCCATGAGTCAAGGTCAGATCAAGTACAAGTCAGACTAATTTGTGACCCGACTGAAACAAAAAAAAATGTCGTTTTGTAATTTTTTTATAAAAAAGCAAGAATGGGCTAGGGCGGTCAGCCAATGGGCGAGCCAGGCCACGAGTTGGTTAGCTCAGCCCATCGGACCACGGGTCAATCCTTGCCATTGATATCTTTAATATAAAATACAATTAATCAAATGTCCCTTATATAATAGCTTAAATCATCTATCTAACTCAAATAAATTAAATTTGATTTCAATTAATAAATTAAGACAATTATAATAAATTATTAATATAACTTGGATTTAATTAGTTTAATTTGAGTTTAAGAGTTACGTTGGGTTGGATTATCATATAATGTTACATTTGGTTGATTCATATATGATGTTTATATTGTATGCATTTGATTGTTATCTTTTAATTGAAAACATAAGAGAAAAGAGTTTCTGATAATTTTAAAACTATAAAAAGTTTTTTCAATAATTTTTAAAATTAAAGATTTTTAAAATTTTGCATAAACTGCAAAAGAATTTCATACTTTTAACCCCTAAATATAATAACATCTAATTTTCATGACAAAAACTTGATATTAGAATGGACTATGGTTTTACTTAGAGATGTCAATAAATCAGACTGGGCTCGGACCACCCCTAGCCTAGCCTAACTTGACCCCACCTGATTCTAAGTTAGAGTGGCCCGTAACCTAGTAGGTTAGAATAAGTTACCATATTTTTTAAAAAAAGTAAAAGATGACATTATTTTTGACAAAACAACATCGATTTTGAAATAATGATGACGTTGACCGTGATCAACCCATAACACAGATGAGATCGAGCCCTTTTTGATATCTTTAATTTTACTTCTTAAGTTTATGAATTCAGACATAATACATATAAACACAGAAATCTTTAAGCAAGATTCGATTTCCACTCAGTTGTTCCAAGTCAACCAGAGTTGAGAGAATGCTAAGGTGCTAACCACTAAGTTTTATTTAATTTTTAATTATCTTTTAGTTTATTTTAATTACTAATATTATATAATAATTTATAATTTATAATAAAACTTAGTGGTTGGCAACTTAGCATTATATATTCGTTTAGAAATCATATTTCTAATGTTAAAAATTATGTTTATCTTAGCAAACAAAATAAATTATAAAAGATAATGGTGTTAAAGTATTTCATATAGACTAAACATGAAAATATTAAAGAGCTTATAAGTGTTAAAAGTCAACTATCTAAATGACTAGTTCTAGTCATTTTGACAATAGTTGACCCAAGTCTAATACTTATTAGTGGACTCTACACTCTGTCCATATTAAAAATTCTAATACAATGAATGTATTAAAAATACAATAAATTTGTCAACAGTGCAATTACTCTAATTCTTTCTGTATTGAAAGTCTAAACCAAATGAATTATTTATAAATATTTAGAGATTTGATATTGATTTACAAAAGTGTAAGAAATTATGTAAAAACTATTCTTTTAAAAACCAGACTGAAAGTTGAATCAATAAAATAAAAGTTTAAGGCTTAAAAGGTCCAAACATTATTAGGCAGTTGTAAAACTAACTAATTATTAAATAAAATTAAAGAATTTGAAATATAATTAATGAAGATCATCCTTTCTCGTAAAAAAATTTAAAGTTTAATTCAAAAAAGAGATTGTTAAATAAAAATTAATTGATTTATTTGAATTAATTCAAATCGATTAGTTTTAAAAAATCAATCGGTTAATTGATAAATTGATCGGTTTTTAACAATAAAAGTTAATAAAGTAAATCAAACCGAAAAATAGAACAATTTAAAAATTTCAGGGTTAAAACGGTTAAATTAATTCAATTTTTTAATTGTCGGTAAAAAATATTTACTGCATTAACTTGTATGACGTCTTTAACTATTTAGACACTGAGGGCCTGTTTGATTAGATGTTAATTAATAGAATGCAATGGAACGGAACGATTTATAATGAAATGGAATGGAATGTAATATAGTGAAAAGTTGTTTGGGAGGGATGGAATGGTTCAAAATGTAATGTAGTGAAATGTTGTTTGAAAGATGAATAGAATGAAATGTAATGTATAATAAATGACTATTATACTCCTTACATTAAAATAGTTATTGCAGGAGGTTTAACATTATAATTTTAAAACAGAAATTATGTCCAATTAAAAAGTCACGGTTGTGACTTTAATAATAAAATAATAAAAATTTTACTATTTTAAAATAGAAAAATATAAAAAAATTATTCAATATTTTATTATTAATTATATAAAATATTATTATTAATTATTTACGAAATTTTATTCTATTCTATTCTATGT
>JAOQMS010000001.1:1146227-1162255 GCA_027563885.1 Erythroxylum longipes | reverse complement strand
TTAAAATAATTTATTTATATATAAATAATTGGTATTACGGTAAGGAGAAATAATTGGTATTAAAAAAACTAATAAATATATAGAAATGTGTTGGTTATTATTAGGGTAAAGAGAAATAATTGATATTACGAAAAATTATTGAGAGTATATTAGGTGGTATATATTTATTAGTTTACGTTCCATTTTAAACCCCCCGAATCGAAGATTTCTTATTTTCACTGTTTAGGATAAAGTAGAACATAACATAAAACCCTCTGCTTCTATCCTATTTCATTATAAAACTTTCTTCTAGATGATTGAAGTGTGTTACATTCCATCATGTTCCATTATGAAACTCTTGATCAAACAGAGCTTAAAACATTATATGACACATTAAATCACTAATTAAATTAAAAAATGACAAAAATATATTTTTTAAAACATTATTTCATTTTTACATCCATATATTGTAATTTCTTTCTTTTTTTTACTTTGAATAACTTTATCATATCACATATGACTCATCCAATACGTGTCTATACATAGTTTATTTATCGAACAATTTTGTTTTTAATATTTGGGCCATTCAAACAGACTTATGATCGGTATAGTAATCAAGTTAAGCAATGTATCAGCAACCAGTCATTGTTTGATTTCTGACTTTCTTGATCGCACACTCGACCCTACCTGATTCTGAGTTAGCCTAGCCTAGCCTAGCCTAACTCGACCCCCTACCTGATTCTAAGTTAGGGTAGCCCGTGACCCAATGGGTCAAAATCAGTTGACCATATTTCTTAAAGTAAAAGACGGCATTGTTTTTGGCAAAAAACCGTCGTTTTTGAAATAATGATGAGGTTGATCTTGCACGGACGGGGTAGAGCCGTTTTTGATATCTCTAGTTTTACTTTTTAAGTTTATGAATTCAGACAATATATATATAAACACAGAAATCTTCAAGGAAGATTCGAGCTCCACTCAATTGTTCCGAGTCAACGGGAGTCGAGAGAATGCTAAGTTGCTAACCACTAAGTTTTATTTAATTTTAATTATCTTTTAGTTTATTTTAATTACCAATATTAATAATAATTTTAATAATAATTTATAAATTATAAATTATATATGAGATAAATTCGTTTAGAAATCATATTTCTAATGTTAAAAATTATGTTTATCTTAGCAAATAAAATAAATTATAAAAGACAACGAATTAGAGTATTTCATATTAATTAAACATAAAAATATTAAAGGGCTTATAAGTGTTAAAAGTCAACTATTTAAATGACTAGTTCTAATCATTTTGACAATAGTTGACTCAAGTCTAATACTTATTAGTGGACTCTACACTCTGTCCATATTAAAAATTCTAATACAATGAATGCATTAAAAATACAATAAATTTGTCAATAGTGCAATTACTCTAATTCTTTCTGTATTGAAAGTCTAAACCAAATGAATTATTTATAAATATTTAGAGATTTGATATTGATTTACAAAAGTGTAAGAAATTATGTAAAAACTATTCTTTTAAAAACCAGACTGAAAGTTGAATTGGTAAAACAAAAGGTTTAAGGTTTAAAAGGTCCAAATATTATTTGACAGTAGTAAAACTAACTAATTATTAAATAAAATTATAGAATTTGAAATATAATTAATGAAGATTATCCTTTCTCATAAAAATATTTAAAGTTTAATTAAAAAAGATATTGTTAAATAAAAATTAATTGATTTATTTGAATTAATTCAAATCGATTAGTTTAAAAAAATCAATCGGTTAATTAATAAATTGATCGATTTTTAACAATAAAAGTTAATAATGTAAATCAAACCGAAAAATAGAACAATTTAAAAATTTCGGGATTAAAATGGTTAAATTAATTCACATTTTTTAATCGTCGGTAAAAAATATTTACTGCATTAACTCGTTTGACGTCTTTAACCATTTAGACACTAAGGGTCTGTTTGGTTGGATGTTAATTAATGGAATGGAATAAAATACAATGGAACGAAACGAAACGAATTATAATGGAATGGAATATAATATAGTAAAAAGTTGTTTGGGTGGGATGGAAGGGTTCGTAATGTAATGTAGTGAAATGTTATTTGGAAAATTGATGAAATGAAATGTAATGTATAATAAATGACTATTATACCCTTATATTAAAACAGTTGTTTCAGGAGGTTTAATACTATGATTTAAAAACAAAAATCATGTCCAATAAATTTTAATTAGTTTACGTTCTATCTTAAATCTTCCAAATCGGAGATTTCTTATTTTCACTGTTTAGAATGGAGTGGTACGTAACATGAATCTCTCTGCTTCTATCATATTTCATTATAAAATTTCCTTCTAAATGATAAAAGTGCGTTACATTCCATTATGTTCCATTATGAAAACTTCAACTAAACATAGCTTAAAATAGTATATGACACATTAAATCACTAATTAAATTTAAAAATGTTTAAAATAGAATTTTAAAAACATTATTTCATTTTTATATCCATTTTTTGTAATTTCTTTTTTTTTACTTCGAATAACATTATCATATCACATATGATTCATCCAATACGTGTCTATACCTAATTTTTTTATCGAACAACTTTGTTTTTAATATTTGGGCCATTCAAACAGACTTATGATCGGTATAGAAATCAAGTTAAGCAATGTATCAGCAACCAGTCATAAGTGACCATTATTTGATTTCTGACTTTCTTGATCCCACACGGTATAATTTGATTTATTCAGTATGCCTTCCTCGCATCATAACTACATGAGCAAGACTAGATTTGGGCGGTCTGAAATCTAACTCAGTACAATTTTTATTTTTTAAAATTAAAAATAAAATAATATTATCTTATTCAAAGCGAGTCATGTTTTTTATAACTTTCGTGTTTCCGGATGGGCCAAGTTTAGTTAGCCCAATTCAAAGTTCAAAAATTTTAAAAAAGTTCTGAGTTTGACTCGAAGCTCGATCAAATTAAGTTAAAACCGTTAACTTCGTGTCGGCCCAAGCTAAACTTAGACTAAGGTCGGAACCTCACTATAAAATTTATATTTAAGACAGATATTTGACTTGAGTCCGAATAAGATTAGATTTAGGCAGTTCAAAATATGACTCAGTCTGATTTTTATTTTTTAGAATTCAAAATAAAACGATATTATTTTACTCAAAATCATACCGTTTTCTTATAAATTTCATGTTTTAGGCTGAGGCGAGTTTAGATAGCCTAATTCAAAGCTTGAAATTTATTTTTAAAAAAGTACGAGTCTAATTCGAAGCACGATCAAATTAAGTCGAACTCGTTAATTTCGAGGCAAGCCGAACTTGGACTTATTTGCAACCTCTAATCCTTGGTCAAAGACAGTTAATAGCTAACAAAATGGTAAGGGTTTTAGTGGTTTAGACTTTTCTTATAAGGAAATTGAGCGGTAATATGACTGGTCTTAGCTTCTTCCATTTCGTGACAATTAAGAAAAGAACATTCTTTGATTTTTTTGAATTTTGTGTAATGCCATTTAGTACCTCTTGGAAGTTCCACAACACTTGTTATTACTTTTGTTTTCCCAACTTTGATTCAATTCATCTTATCCACATTTTTATCCGGATCCAGATTATTTGTTCCATTTTTACTGTTTCAGCTCTATTCCAATTCATCTCATACATACATTTATATGGGTTAAAGTGAAACAAGTGATCTGTTACTCTTGCCTTTCGTGTCAAGTAAAACTTTCTTTTTCTAAGACATTATATAATATTATTTAAATTATGTGTATTAAATAACCACGTCATAAGATAAGACCCCAATTAAAATCACTTATCATGTAGTTAGAGATGATATTTGTGTCTAAACTCGGCTAAAATTTCAAAAGTTTGATTTAAATTGATCGAATTTTAGGTCAAATTTGAGTTTTTCTTTAATTTTAACATTTCAAAACAAGTTCAAATTCGAACTTTACAAATCAACTTAGTCTGAAACTTCAAATATAAGTGATACTATTTTTGAAATAACATTAAATTAAATTTTTATCTAATTGTCAAAGCTTGATTAAGCTACGAGTTTTGAACTCATTCGAATATCTGAATGATCGGTCCATTGTTATCTCTATACACAACTTGAGTGGAATACTTTCATTTTATCCCACTTGTTAGTTTATAAGGGAATTGCATCTTTTATTTGTCAAAACTAGCAATAGATGTTGTGGCCTTACTTTGAAACCTAGTATTGTTTTAATTGAATAAGATAAAATTAAAAAAAAGGCTAGATATTATTGATCATGCATGATAAATTAGCGATTCCTCTTGAATATTAACTCAACCAATTTAAATTTAGGATATGTTTGTTTTTATTTATATTATTGGTTTTTTATTTATATTTTTAAATTTAGTAAAAAATTATATTTATTTGAGTGTTTGTTTTAATTTTATTTTTTTACAATCTTCAAAATTTATGAAAACCATAAAACGTTGTTTTTACTTTTATTAATTATTTGATATATTAATGACTGATAAGAATTATGAAAATATTATTATTATACTTAATTAATGAAAATTATGAATAATTTAATATAATAAATAAGTTTTATCAATAATTTATTAATAAATATTATATAAGTGACTAAAATAAACTTAACTAATTAAAAATAATTTATCTTTAAGTTTTATATAATACGCAATTATCATCGATTATAAAAATATAATTATATTAACATTAACAATTAAATAAAAAATTGTTTTTATTTAAAATAAAATCAGAAAATACAAAATAAAAATTACAACAACAAAAAAATGAAACTAAACGACAGGTCGAATTCAAATTGTTAACCCCAAGCAACATCGGTAGTGATTTTTGCAACAACTTTGCAAGAATTGAGCGCATGACTTACGACCAACTCCACGAAACCTTGTCACAGACGCAACTGTTGTTATCGTAGGACCAAGTTGGTCCTTTCCCGACCGACAAACATGAAGTTGGTCAGGGTGTGGTCCGGTTTCAAAAGGTTCAAAGCTCCCAACAGCATAACACAACATGCCTCCCCTTCAAATTGCAGCAATCTTTGTACTAATCTTAAAATAAATGATGACTGAGACGAAGGATAAGCTCTGACGAGGGATAAGCTTCGGTCTGAAATCTGACTCCGGTCCAAGTCCACGAACGAACCTTCCCTTATGCTTAACGACGCGACAAGCCTGGTGATTGGAGGCTAATATAACCTCAGCTAAGCTTCATCTTTGAATATCTTACCTAAATTAGTACTTATTTAGGTATTGATAGAGTAAAATCCCGGTATAGATAAATATTAAATATTCTTTAAGATTATTTTTTAAATTATAAAAATAATTTTTTATTTTATATAATTAAATTAGCCTTTTATTATAAAAGTTATTGTATTAATTAATTATTTAATAATAAATTTAGATTATGAAGAGTAAAATAAAAAACTAAAATTATTTTATATGTAATAAAATAAATTAAACTTACATGCCTCTAGGATAAAAAGTATTTGTTTAAAAACAATGTTGAAAAGAAATTATAAAATATAAAAATATTGTTTAGAAGATAAAAATAACTAATAAACATAGAAAATATTTTTAATTATATGAAAATTTTGGTTCCACCCTTATTATGATAAAAATTAAAAAATTTTAGATACAATAATTATTTAAAAAATATTATATGTTTAAAAATATTTAGACATAAAAGTATTTTTTAATTTATAAATTTGACCTGATATTTTCCAATTATTTAGCTTAAACATTTTCTTGGTCTAAATATTTTCTCGTAATAATTTTCGTATCTTGTTCTATATTTAATGTATTATTTATTTTATATTTTTATTTATACATATTTTATATTTTTACTATTATCTTTTATGTCTATTTTTATTATTATATTATTATTATTATATTATATTTTACATATATATGTGTAATTTTTTGTGAATTTATGAGAAATAACCTCTTTATCAGTTAGGGATAAGACAACGTATCATTGGATCAAACCTCTTATTAGCATACTTTTACTTGGTTATTGTTGTTATTCAATTTAAATTTTTTAATACAATAAAATACTTGAATATAATAAAATATAAATATATTTGGTATTAGTTTTTGACTTATATATATATATATAATCTTCATCTTCAACATTTAGTTGAAGTCTCATCGAAGCATAAGGTTTGGGGTACTTTAACTCTACTTAATAGAGAGACTATTTTCGATAGACTCATATATATTTTATTATTAAGTTTGACTAATATATATATATATATGTATATAAATTAATACGTTGCCACAACCTCTTACAATAAATTTTTATATTAAAATTATTCTTTCCCTATTGAAATTGATAGAACTTTTGAGCCATCTTCATAATACCATATGAGTGCTCACTTGGAAAGATTGTTAGGTTCTATGAAACTACGTGCCGCTCACCACTCACAGCCCGCGGAAAGAGAGTGGAATCATTGGTTCTGTCTGCCCTATGCGTGTGGGGGACTCAGAAATTAAGCAAGTTGCAAATTTTTGGATTTTTGGATAATTATAAAAAAAACCCATATCTTGATGAAGAAGAAGAAAAACAAGTTGGCTGCGAAAGCGATATTTTAAAAATTAAACTGGAACCTAATACGATAAGATAAAAAATTTAAAATTTAAAAGATTTAATCGGTATTAAATAATTATAAAATTAACTAAGATTAAACAAAATTAAATTTTTTTAAAAATGATAAAAGAAGACTATCTTTATTTATGATCGAAAAATTAAATTTTAATTAAAAAGAATTTTTTTTTAACTGAAGAACCTGTAATTGTTATCTTTTAAATATGCACTAAGTAAATTTTTTAATTGATGTGATAGCTTGCAAAAGGTATTTCGCATTAGGCAAATCCTGTATGACAGGGTCGATCAAAAAAATGTAAGTAAGAGAATTTAAACACATAACTTTTTAATATCATACATCTCGCTCTAGCAACTCGACCACTTCTTAAGAAGCCAAAAAATAAAAAACAAAATTGTCAAATAAAAATTAACTTACTTACTTTTATCAGTAAATTTATAAAAATAATTGATTAATTAATTTTTAATAACAAAAATTATTATATTAAATCAAATTTAAAAGTTAAAAATTAAATCAAAAAATGTCCATTTCAAAATTTTCAGTGTTGAATCGATCGAGTCGGTCTGATTTTTAAAACAAAAGTTTCATATAGATGTTTTAATTTTATTTTTTGTCCGTAGCAAAAGCAAATGGATAACAATATATTTTAGTTGACATCATCATTCTATTTCACATACAGTGGTCTGCCATGTGCTGTTGATACATTGTATTTGTACCTTAGAATCTGAACTTTTTATTATGATATTTAAAATAATTAATATTTACTAATTTATTAATTTTTATTTAATTAAAAATCAAATATTAAACTTTTTTACTAAATTATAACTTCATCAAATAAATTTTTAATTTATATTTAGATAAATTTCTTAATAGGAGCGAGTCATATAGCAATTGATAAAGTTGCTTCTTTGTAACCAAAAGGTCCATATTTATCCCTTCCTTATACCCTCATAAAACGAAGAGCCTTGTACATTAAGGTTCGTTAATTTTTTGGTAAATCTCTTACTCTTTTAATTATTAAAAAATCAACGTATCTACTTATAACTTTAAAATTATAATTTATTAAATAAAAATAAAATTCAAGAATTTTGATAAATTTAAGGATTAAATTCAATTTTATTATAAAATAACTTACTCATATTCATTTGAACCTTATTTCCAGAAAATAAAATCATTTGAACCACTACAAGTAGGGTTTAATCCCTTTTGAACCACTATAATTAGGGTTAGCTAAATCACTTTTTACCTACTCTGCACTTATATTAGGCTTTGATTATAAATTTAGGCACCTTTTTTAACCTTTAAGATACTTTAAATTACTTTGTCCATTCTTTTAAGCACTCATAATTATAGGTTTAGAATCAAACTCATTATTTATAGTCTCTATCACACTTTACTTTATTATCATTTATTGAATATAGAAAAAGATTGAGTTAGGTTTGAAGCAGTCAATACAAAGGTATATAACAACATTTTTTCTCAAAATTTTATAATTAATTGTAATTTTAAATATTTTATAGAATTAATTCGATTGTTCTCCCGATGTCTTAAGTCCTTTGTTTTTGGTTTGTTCTCCTGATGCCTTCAATGTGAGGATGTCTGGGCTACGTAATATGAAAATTGAAGGGTAAAAACGTTAAGAGAACTAACTGAAAACGAAGGAAAAAATTGAAATCAAAGCGTAAGGTCGTCAAGACTACGTAATCTGATTTATATTATTTTTAAACAACGACATTGTTTTAATTATGTGATTAAACGATGTCATTTCATTAATTTTCATTCGTTGTGTTAATTTTGACTGACGTATATTAATAGTTAAGGTTTCTAAAACACGTGATAAGTCACATAAACAAACTTAACGGAAGCACTAACGTTGGGTGATAATTGAAAATTTTTGAAAATTTGAGCATTTTATTCTTACCTTTTAAAGTTCGAGCTATAATTGAAAAAATTGAAAATTTGTTTAATAATTAACTAAAAAATTAATCAATAAGCTAAGCGAATAAGTTCGCCTAGAAGACTTTATCACCCTTTGGAGACGTATAGTTTTTATTTAATTCACGTGACAATAAAATATGCATATTACGCTAATATAAATGTAATTCCTTGTCATTTCATATATAACTTTTATTTTCATATCATCTAGGAAATTTATATTGCCAAAATTTAAGATTTGTAACACATGAAAATGTTTATGAAGCGGACTAATTAGGGATGTTAAGTAGTCCGTTTCAAAAAATTATATTCAGGTTGAACTCGATCTAAAGTTTGATAGAACTCGAGATAGGTGGCCTGAATTTGAGCTCGATTGAACCTGAGTTATCTAAAGCTTTGATCGTGCTTAAGTTTAACATGATTTTTTTAAAATTTAGTAGATGGCTAAAAATTTTAGAAAAATTTAAATTTGATTCAAAACTAACTCAAACCAAATTCATTAAATTCATTTTAAATAATAGATTATAGAAATTACTTAATATATAATTTTACCATAATTATTATATTATTTAAAATAAAGATGTGATAATATCAATTAAATCGAGTTTTCTCATTTAATTATCATTTATTTCATAATTTATAAATTATGATAAAAAAACTGGGTGGGCCTTAGAATAAAACCTATAGTTATCAACAGATAAGCATCTACTTAAGAGATTAGATAGTATTTATTTTGGAAATAACCTCTCAAAGAGGTAGAGGCTTGATTTGGAGGAGTGGTGACAATTAATAACTACTGAAATCAATATCCTGAAATGATAAGTACTTATTCTTATATATTTGAGATTACTGTTTTGGTAATTGTTGAACCATGAAAATAGGTGTTTGACAAGTACGGTTGCGGTTGCAGTTGTAGTTGCGGTTGCTGAAAAGAGATAAAATGACTAAAAAGCTTATTGATTTAATAAATTATTAATTATTATATAAATACTTAAAAATATTATTAGTCATATAAATTTAAAATTATAAATAATAAAATATTAAATTAAAATAACAAAATATAAATAAAATAAATAAAATATTTCATAAAAATATATTATTAATCATATAAATTCAAATTATAAATAAGAAAATATTAAATTAAAATTAAAAAAAATAAAAAATAAGTAAATTATCATAAGATTATTAGCAGAAAGTATAATTTCTATTTCTATCACAAAAGCACTTTTTTATCGCAACCTTCTTTCTACTTATCGATTTCTGCAGTAACACTGCATTTTCTTTTAAACTGCGGTTGTTCATTGACAGATCCAAATAAGTGACTGCGTTTGAAAACTGTGGTAGATAATTATTTATTCTCACTACACTGTAGATCCAAACGTAGCCAAAGATAAAATTGCGTGTTACTAGACCTTCCTATATCTCATGCTTTAGCGAGATTTATACCGAATGTATTTATTGTTATTGATTAGATCGTATTTATCATGCCAATTAATGGATGATTTCGAAGATCTTATCATATAATATATACCTTATTCAGTTTATAAAAATCATTAGTTTATAAAATCAGTCACTTAATTAATAAATTAGATAGTTTTTAATAATAAAAATTATTAAAATAAATAAAATAAAATCGAAATAATGAACCTTATTAATTAATATAAATATGTGGCGTATTAATAAATCATCTCGTAAGGATTAATTATATTTTTAGTTATCTGATATATCCTCGTACGTAAGACAATAATAAAAAATAAAAAAATTAACACTTCTTGCTTAGACGGCGACCTTTCCCACGTCATCACCCAATATCTTATCTCCACGTCACGAGGTCCTGTCTCCGTCTCGAGATCTCCAATCCAACGGCCCAGATTCAACATTCTAGACTCTTCCAAGTCTCTCACACAAACACTGTTTAGACTTTAGAGAGAGAGAGAGAGTAGAGTGAAGAGTTAACCATGGTTGAGTTAAATTTTAGCCATGGTTGGTTAAAATGTTTCTAGATATAGAGAGAGGTATTGGAGAAAGTTAGTCAGAGTCCAAAAGCTAGAGAGAGAAACATAAACAAGGGGTGAGAAAGAAAAGAACGGATGTTTTGATTAGGAGAAGAGGGGTTTCTGGTTTATTGGATTAGGGATTTGGATGAATTCGGGTTTTTTGGGTCCGTGATTTTTTGTGTGTGTTTGGTGATCATGTGTCGGGGTTAAGGAAGAAGGCGGATTTAACTGAGTTAACTCGGGCGATTCCTTACTCCCCAAACTGTCCCGTTCTTGAAAACTTCTTTTCTCTTGATCCATTTGTTTTGTTTCGAGGTTTAACCTGATTAGTGACTCTGATTCTTTACCGATTCCTGGTGGGTTCACTTGGATCTTGCTTTCTGGTGAGTTGTTCTTTGTTTTCCTTAATGCCAATGCTGTCTTTCTTTGTTTTCGTTTGTAAGTTTTGTTCTTTCTATGTTCTGATCATGCCTCATTTGATTGAAAGGATGATTCTTTCTGTTTTTTGATTGAATCTTGTGTTTTTGGGTTCTTATCGGGTTTGTGTGGGTACTGCCAGTTACTTTGCTTGTTTATAGTTACTGAGATCGATTAAGGTTTGGTTTACTTTACTGGTTCTCATTAATCAAGGAAAAGGGCTTTTTTGATCATCTCCTGGTTTGTATTGAGTGTTATCTTACGTTTTCTTTCATGGTGTCAAGATTCAAGGATTGTTTCTTAAACTTGTTGCTTTTTCGGTGTTAGTGCTTCGGAGTTTTTTCACAGGATAGTTATAGTAACATCATGGATTTTCATTATTGAACGTATATAGACCCATTTGTGTTGAAGCATTCAATTCTGACTATATTCAACTTTTATATGGAAACTCATATCCACCTTTGAGTCTTACTTTGTTGTGTCCTCTTATTTAATCGGCTAAGATTACTGTGAGAGCTGTCTTTCTGACATGTTTCTTGTACTTGTTTTTCAGGTTCTCGGTTTCTTGGTTATTGACAATTCAGTATCAGAAATGGTTTGGTTGTTAGCATTGATCTAACAATTAATGATTGGTAGTGGATTGCTCCGGTTTTTTAAATCATATCCCATTGGCTCTGGAGTTTGGCACCTTATTGGGAGGGAAGAATTTGTCTTCCTTCACTGCAGCCTCTCTTGCCAGCCACATAAACTCAAGGACTTCTGTTCCATTTCATGTCTCGTGAGTTAGACAGCCCAGTTCAGACTCAGATGGCAGTGGCAGTCTTTAAGAGCCCGTTAAGCGGGGAGTATCACAATGGCAAGAGAATGGAAGAGAAACAACCTGCTGGAAGGAGACGGGTTTTCGTGCAAACAGAGACTGGTTGTGTCTTGGGTATGGAATTGGATCGGGGTGATAATGCCCATACTGTGAAGAGAAGGTTGCAACTCGCCTTAAATTTCCCCACTGATGAGAGTTCACTGACTTTTGGGGATAAGGTGCTGAAGAATGATCTAAGTGCTGTTCGAAATGATTCACCTCTTCTTTTAACCAGGAACTACATGCATAGAAGCTCATCTACTCCTTGTCTCTCTCCGACTGGGAAGGACATCCAGCAAAGAGATCAGAGCGGCCCAATAGAGATATTAGGACAAGCAAATAGCTTTATTAAATTGAAGGAACTGATCAGAGACAGTGTCAAGGCAATTAAGCTGGGTGTTGATCCTCTTCCTGTTCATAGTGGTTTGGGGGGTGCGTACTACTTCAGAAATAGCTGGGGGGAGAGTGTTGCAATTGTGAAGCCAACAGATGAAGAGCCTTTTGCCCCAAACAATCCTAAAGGCTTTGTCGGCAAAGCTCTTGGGCAACCAGGTTTGAAGCGGTCTGTCAGGGTTGGAGAGACGGGGTTCAGGGAGGTTGCAGCTTATCTTCTTGACTATGATCACTTTGCCAATGTTCCCCCAACTGCCTTGGTGAAGATTACTCATTCAATCTTTAATGTCAATGATGGGGTGAATGCAAACAAGCCTCACAAGAAGAAGCACGTTAGCAAGATTGCATCTTTCCAACAGTTTATACCGCATGATTTTGATGCCAGTGATCATGGAACGTCAAGCTTTCCAGTTTCTGCTGTGCATCGAATTGGAATTTTAGATATTAGGATTTTTAATACTGATCGGCATGCTGGAAACCTTTTAGTAAGGAAACTTGATGGTATTGGTAGATTTGGGCAAGTGGAGTTGATTCCGATTGACCATGGTCTTTGTTTGCCAGAGACATTGGAGGATCCATATTTCGAGTGGATTCATTGGCCACAGGCTTCTATTCCCTTTTCAGATGATGAACTTGAGTATATAGAGAAACTTGATCCTGCTAAGGATTGTGAGATGCTGCGGTCTGAACTCCCAATGATTCGACAAGCTTGTTTGCGGGTATTGGTTCTTTGCACAATTTTCCTCAAGGAAGCTGCAACTTCAGGTCTTTGTCTTGCTGAGATTGGTGAGATGATGAGTAGGGAGTTTCGAGGTGGTGAGGAGGAGCCCAGTGAACTTGAGGTCGTATGCATGGAGGCAAAGAGGCTAGTATCAGAGAGGGAAGTCTTATCTCCGAGGAATGACCTGGGTGATCAGGAATTTCAATTTGACATAGACTGTGATGAAGCAGAATATAACTCCCCTCCGAAGATCAAAATGGATTATTATAATTTTGCTAGAGCACCACTTCAATTTGGTTTTGGGTCTTTTGGTACTCGTCCACCGCTTTCAAAGCTGGAGGAAAGCATTGAAGAAGAGGGAGATAGCGAAGGAGAGGACTGGCAGGAGAGGTCTGAGACTGTGACTACTCCTGAAAGGATCCCGACCATTTCCAAGCTAGCAATGTCACTTAAGGATACAACCATAGGTGTCAAGAACCAGAAACATTCACAATTCTTTGGAACAAAACCAGAAACCGGCCATTTTACTAACTCGTCCTCCGGCCACAGGAGTGCTAACGAGCAGCTTCCTACAAGCATGAGTTTTGTGAAGCTGGCAGACATGAATGAGGAAGAATGGACTTTCTTTTTGGAGAAATTTCAGGAACTACTGTACCCAGCTTTTGCCAAACGCAAGTCCGTGACATTTGGTCAAAAGCAGAGGCAGAGGCTCGGTACTTCGTGCCAGTTTTGATAGAAGTATCAGTATGAAGAATAAGTCCTGTCCAGTAGGTTTTTGGAGTGAATGATGGGTAGTCTAGGTTTCAGTTGATGGGTTTTTTATTTTTTTCCTTTTTTCACTGGGAAGATGTTGTGTCCACTGTTGGAGGGAAGTTTTGTAAATATTCTTGGCATCAGCTGATGAGCTTTTAGGTGGTTGTATTTGTTCTGCTTTTATTTTCTTTTTAACCTTTTAGCTTCACTCCTTGTGGACTGGTTCCATAAATAAATTGTGGGAATGAAATCATAAGAATAGAATGTTGTGTAATGTCCATGGCTTCTGTGTCTGGTTTTTGGTCAATAGCTACAGAGGATGGAGCAGGAAAGGACTATGCAGGGTGTATATGTACGTACACAATTTTGACAAAAAATGGCAAAGGAAGGGCTTGTTTACTTTGACGCCTAACCATAGAAATTGAATTTTAACATTTTTAAAATATTAAAATAAAAATTTGAGTGTTGAACTGATTGAAAGGTAACCTTAATCTTTCAAGAGTGCAAGAGTCAAGATATCCTTATTCGTACGCTGACATGAGGTCCATCTGTTACAAAACACCTGGCGGCCATCCACAGATTAATCTGTTATTCTTCATAACAATAGTTTTTCGCCGTCTGAATTTGTGGGATGTTGTTGTTGTTCTCTTCACCACTTTTTGGATCTTGATCGAGAAAACGACACCAGTCCTGCAATGTCATGCTTTGTTCAGACATTTACTTTAGTCAGGCACCAGGGAAGGCTTTGTCCTTTGCTTTACCATAAAGCAAGCAAGCAAGCAAGCTCCAAGGTTTTTTGGGATTCATGTCGAAGTCAGGTCTCCTGAACTCCAAGTTCGATCAATTCCAAGTTTATTTGTTTGAAATAATTATTATAATTAATAAATTTAATATAAAAATTTAATTATTTTAGGTGTAATATTTATGTTTATATTTTTATCTAAAAGAATTTTTTTTAAAAAAATTATAAATTATAAAATATTGAATATTTTAAAGACTAAAGAGATGATGTTATATGAATATAATATATAAGGACTCCATGAAAAGGTCGTGTTAGTCACTGTTTGCAAAGTCATATCAAATGATATCTAGAGATAATGGTTAGTTGAATTTCTTATCTGTCTGTCACTTAAAGCAGACAAGACATCTCCATCTTAAGAAGATAATCCCATAGTTTGCTTAGTTTGACTCACGTTTAGGTTAACAGACAGAGATTAAGAAACAAACAAGCATAAATAACTTATGACCAATGTGGCATTCTTATCTCAGAATCATCTTTTGCTTTATCTTCTGTATTCCATCTTTTGATGTTCAAAAGCTTCAGGTAGGTTTCTCTCAGTTTCTTATGATGGATTTTCAGGTTGAATATAATGTTAAAGTGGGGCCAAAAGAATTTTATCTGCTTATTTCAAGGAATGACAGAGGGTAGCTCGAGCTCGGTTCGAAATTTTATGGCTGGATTCGGATCTATTTCAAGTTAGACTTGAATTTGAGTGATCTGAAATTCGATCAAATCCAAATGAAGTTTGATTAATTATATTTTTTAATTTTAAAAAATTAAAAATGATGTTATTTTTATTAAAAATTTCAAATTTTGGGTCAAGTCAAGCTTGAACATAATAATTTTTTCAAAAAAATCTGAATTTAACGCGAAATCTAATGAACTTGAGCTAAGTTTACTGATTTTGGATTATAAGCATGACCATTCTCAGTTGTTTGGTTTGCAACATTCTCAAGCAAAAATGATTGACAAGTTTAGAAAAAGATGTGTTTGATGTCTTCCAAAGATCTCCATAATTGATCACAATCAATAGATTTGAGACTCGATCTAACAAACACCATGTGGAGATTCAAGTGAAATGAGAGTAAAAACTAAGCAATATCACATGCATGGGTGATGAAAAGAGGTAATGAAATTGTTGGTTTCAGGAGCTTGTACATACAATTATAGTTGCAAAGCTTGGAAAAGCTGATAATTACTTATTTGGAAATTTTGTATATAAGGATGACAATGAGTTTGGTTAGGGTCGGAAGCTCAGATATCCTGAATTTAAGTTCGACTTAAAACCATAGATGTAAATATTGTTTCGTAACGGCTGGTATCGACCGAAAAATAAAACGGTATCGATGTCTTTGACACCAAGTTTAAATACTGATCGGTACCGATCGTTACCGATTGGTATCTATAATATCGGCCAGTACCGGAAATTTTAAAAAATATAGAAACTTTTTTGCAAAATTTTCAAAAATTTTTAAAAATACTCTCCCACCTCTCTCTCCCCCTCCCCTTCTTTTTTTCAAAGTTTTTATAATTAATTATTTAGTTAAACTTTTATTATGATTTTTTAGTTTTAAATTTTA
>JAOQMS010000001.1:1078225-1099841 GCA_027563885.1 Erythroxylum longipes | reverse complement strand
GGAACAAATCAAAATACCTAACTTCCGAAACTTCAATAGTCAAGTCAATAAATATTTTCTTTTTGAGGTATGACATGTTATGATTGATGATCTTGACATGATTTTATCAACAATTCCAACTGGCTATAAGTTAAATAATTTTTTAGTCAACTTAGGACATTAGTAGGTGAACAAATCAAAAGAATACTCAAAAATATGAATTTTAATTTCTATATCCCAAATTTTATATTTTATTTATTTTTAAAATATGAACATATTTAATTATCTCGATCATAGCCTCTCTGTCAATTAAGAAAAAGATTGCGTATTTTTTTTACATTTCCAAATTCCGCATACCGGTGGAACTTCTACTGAAATATTATTATTAAACCTAATAAATTATCAAATACATACAATAATTTATAAATTATGTATTTTGAATAAATAAACAGATAAATCTATGATTAAAATCAAATAATTAATTAAAAAAAACAAACTAAAAAATTAAATTAATAAGAAAAGAAATTTAAAGTTTAAAAGTTCAACCGATATTAAACTGTTATAAAATCGATATATAATAAAATTGAAAAAATTAAAATTTTTGAAATAAAACTGAAGAAGTAGGCTATCTCTATCTATCGAAAAAGTTAAAGTTTAACTAAAGAAGGAGACCGCTAGATAAAAATTAACTAGTTTATGAAAACTGGTTAATTTACAATAATCAACTAATTAATTAATTAACTAACCAATTATTAATAACAGAGATGATCGGTTCAAAATTTTTAAAGTTAAACTGACCAAACTAGTACTAATAAATTCAAACTAATCAATATTAACAAAATTTAAGACTTGGCCCATTAAATGTGGGAGGTTAATCCGCCACCTAAGAGATGATCTGTAATTATTGATCTTAGGGACTAAAGTCATCCAAAAGTATAATTGAAGCTAACTGCTTTTCCAAACAAGGGACAAGCAATGAACTACTCTGGACTTCTACAAGACTGCAAATAGCAAGTGCTTACTTAGTCAGATAGCATTAGCCCCAAAACAAATTTTTTTAATTAAATTCGAGTCTAGTTTGAAATTTGATTAAATTTTGATCTTTTTTTCGGGTTTTTAGACTTTTTGAATCCGACCCGACCCCACACCGAAATATTATATAGTAAAACAATGGAAATATTACATGATACACAAATTTTAGTCCTAACTGTGTCTGCATCAATAAGTAAAACTTGCAAGTTTTAAATTTGAATCAAAAAGTTTTTCTAGAGTTTATAATGAAAAACTAAAGAAAGTGGTAGTATAAAAGAAGTAAATTATCTTTGATAGGAGTTCATAAGTCAAACACATGTCCATCTGCTGAAGTGTGCAATAGCAGAAGCATAGATTGATGCAGACACATAAGATTGAAGTTGTTGCTTTGGAAAAATGTGAAAGCAACTTTAAACCACTCTGATCAAGTATTCAATCAGTCACTTGCACTTGAATTATACCAAAAAAACAAAAACTTTACATATAAAAGTTGAAGACTGATTCAACAATGAATTGTTTGTGAGGTCTTCCAATGAATTCTCCAAGAAGACTGAGGTGCTTCTTCAGTTTCTGCAGAATCAGTCAAGTGCACATACGAGCAAGACGTTGGAACCATCAAGCAGCTCCAGCTAGATGCCTGTATGAGCCTCTCAAGAACATCTTTCTACTCTATATTTCACAGTTATCACGATCCTCCCAACCTTTTTTAATTTGCATGATCTTCTATATATCAAATCAGTGGATGTGCATGTTCAGTTAATTTAAGGTATTTGCATTCCATTTCAGAACCAGGAATATGCAATTTGATTACTATATCACTGATGGAAGTAAAACTAGATAAGAAACATATAGAGCATGGTCTAGTACTATCTGCAGAAATAGTTTGTGGAATTTAATGTTTAGGGGGCATTTGTCTGCCAAATTTAATCATCATCATGATGTTGAATGATGCTAATCCAGTATCATTCAAGTCTGTGTTCGGTAGAATTGCATCTTCCATAGAATTTAGGCGATCAGAGTCATGCATTCTAAAATCATTTGTTCCAATAATCATGCAGGAAATGATAAGTCTCAAGAATCAAAGATTTGTCAATGGAGCACCTGAGGCTGTGAGTTCAATTCCTACTTGTAAATAAGGTTTCAGAGTAGATTCCGTACATTATAATTCAAGCATTTTGTTCGACGGATAACTGTTTGCAGATCGACCTTACATTCAATTCAGACATTGAAAAACTTTTCAACAGTAAGTAGATGTACCTTAGTTAATAGCTTTTTGTTATTTCTTCAGCTCAGCAAAGATGAAGCAAGGATTGCTAGAGTAGCAGAAGCCTTGTTGAGGTCGATTGCAGAGATCATAAAATCTTTGGAAATCATAGATGTACATCAGGAAAGCTTTGCAGAAATCAGTTGCTATCTCTATCGAACGTGTCCAGCCATTGTGGAGTTGCAAGCAACTGAACATGCTCCTGAAAACACAATGGATATTTTTGCCTCCCTAACAAGAAGCATACATGTTGTCAGTGACCTTGCGGAACAGTACCAAAGATCCTCTAACTCGAATTCTGATTCTGACGTGAAAAGCATCATACTACTGATAGAAGGAGAGATAAAAAACATGGGAGAATGCTTGAGCAGGATACCTTCATCCACATTTCAGGACCAAAAATATGCAGGAGTTGCAATCGGGTCACTTTCTAATGAGATGCGGACTGTTCAGTTTTGTGTCAGAGAAATTCAAGTATCTGATACAAAAGACCTTGAACCTCAGCAGTCATTTTCGGATGAAGAAACAAAGAAAAGGTTTTCATCAACAAGCATAGACCTATATCCTGTAAGTTTTGAAATTTCCAGTTATAATTCTGAGATGTCGGATATGCCACAGTTGATTGAGTTTCTGCAAAGTACAACTCTAATCAGCCAGAGGAAGCACAGTAGTAGCGGGTCATCGAGTTCATTGCCACAGATTCCTGAGTACATAGAACCTCTATATGATACTTTCTACTGCCCTTTAACAAAGCAGATCATGGAAGATCCAGTGACCTTAGAAACTGGCGTGACCTGTGAAAGGAAGGCAATTGAAAAATTGTTTGAAGAGTTTGGAGACTTGAGAGACATTCTTTGTCCAGTCACAGGACAAAAGCTGTCTAGTAGATCATTTGCAACCAATATGGCCCTGAAGACTACAATACAGGAGTGGATAGAAAGAAATGAAGCAGCAAGGATTAAGGTTTCCCTTGCAGCATTGTCTTTAGCTAGTTCAGCTACTATGATACTTGAAGCTATAATAGATTTACAAGGCATTTGCAAAAGGAAAATATGCAATAAGGTTCAAGTTTGTAATGGAGGAATAGTGCCATTACTTGTTAAGTTTATGGGCTACAAAGACAGAAATGTTAGATGTGCAACTCTGGAATTGTTGAAGCAGTTAGCAGAAGACAATGAAGAATGCAAGGTTCAATTTCTTTAAAGATACGATATATGTGCATATTTTGTGTTTTCAGAATATAATCAAGTTAAAAACATACCCTTAAGGTCGTTTTCTTTGTTAGGAACTTTGGTAACACAAACAAAGTAATGCAGAAGTCATTCAAGTCCATGGAAAAATTTGCCGTGAAGTTATTATCTTAAGTTGGTTTCTTTCTATTCTCTTTTTTTTTGTTAGCAGGAAATGATTGTGAATGCCATGGATATTTCAACAGTATTCAAGTTGCTGTCTAGTGGCTATGAACCCATAACACATGCAGCATTGATGTTGTTGGTGGAGATTTCAACATCTCCGTTAGCATGTGAGCGAATTGGGAAGACTACCGGAGGGATTCTGATGCTGATTAGAAAAAAATACAACAAGTCCGTTGATGCATTTTCTTCAGAAAAAGCAGACAAAATCTTAAAGAACCTAGAAAGCTCACCAGAAAATATCAAACGCATGGCAGAAAATGGACTCCTGAAACCCCTTCTTAATCATCTTACCGAAGGTAATGGTTAGAACATTGGATCACGTTCCGAATATATTAAAATTGAGCCACTGTAGAAGAGCAAATGAATAGTCAAATGTAATAGCTTTGATATATCTATACAGGTTCAGAGGAGACACAAACGGAAATGGCAAATTACCTTGGAGAAACTGCTCTTGGACATGACAGCAAAATTTTTGTGGCAGAGAATGCTTCTCCAGCCCTCATCAAAATGGTACACAGTGGAAACACATTAAGCAGGAGAGCTGCATTTAGAGCATTAGCACAAATTTCATCCTACCATCCTAATGCTGAAAAACTTGTGAAAGCAGGAATTGTTCAAACTATGGTTGAAGAGTTATTCATGCGAAGAATCTATGATGAACCAATGAACACAAAAGAAGAAGCTGCTGCTGTACTCGCAAACATATTTGAGGCAGGATTTGAGCTTGATAACTTCCAAGTTAAGACTTATGGTTACAGACTAAATTCAGATTATGTTGTGCATAACATCATGGACATGGTGGGGAATTCATATCCTGAAGAACTCAACATCAATCTCATAAGAGTCCTCCTATGCCTTACTAAGTCTCCCAAGTCAATGGGCACAATCACCTCGGCTGTCAGAGAGACTGAAGCAAGCTACACACTGATTGAACTTCTTAATAATCCTCATGAGGAGCTTGTGATTACAGCAATCAAGTTACTGATTTCCCTCTCACCTTATACTGGGCACATTCTGATAGAGAGACTATGCAAGATCAGTGGTCAACCTGAGAACTTAATCCTGGGCCAAAATGAAGCAACAACATTCACAGAGAAGCAGGCAGTTTCAGCTAAATTTCTGGCTAACCTTCCACACCAGAATCTTACACTCAATCTATTTCTTATAAGAAAGGACACAGTTCCAAAAATCCTAGCAACAATCAATGAAATTCAAAAAACTGGGACAAGGACAAGCAGGTTTGCAACTCCTTACTTAGAAGGCCTAGTAGGCATCCTAGTTAGATTCACGACAACACTTCGTGATTCCCAGATATTATACCTAGCAAGAAGTTACAACTTCACATCAGTATTCACAGAGCTGCTAATGAAAACATCAAGTGATGAAGTTCAGAGGCTCTCAGCAATTGGCTTGGAGAACCTATCCTCAGAGTCGATAAATTTATCAAGGCCACCGATTAACAGAAGAAACAACTCAGTGGGACTCTTCCTCTTGCAGAGATTACTATGTTTAGGTTCGTCCAAGAAGAAAACAGTAAAAGTCTGTCCGATTCACAGAGGAGAGTGTTCTTCAGAAAATACATTCTGTTTGCTTGAAGTAAACGCTGTGGAGAGGCTATTAGCCTGTCTGCATCATGACAATGCTGAGGTCGTTGAAGCTTCATTGTCAGCTCTATGCACATTGTTAGACGAAAAAGTCGATGTGGACAAGAGTGTAAACATGCTTCTTGAAGTGAATGCCATACAATATATCCTCAATGTTGTCAAAGAACATAATGGGGAAGGTTTGAGACAAAAGTCCTTTTGGGTCATTGAGAGATTCTTGATGAAAGGTGGGGACAAGTCTGCTTCAGACATATCACAAGATAAGCTATTGCCTGCCATTTTGATCAGTGCTTTCCATCATGGAGGTGGTCATACAAGGCAGATAGCAGAGAAAATTTTGAAGCATTTGAACAAGATTCCAACATCCACTATATACTCCTCAACTGTGTAGAATCCTGCTATAAATTTCTTCTCCTGTACATCTTGGTAGAATTCTATAATCAAGTTTAGTCAAAACATAAGCATGTGTGAATGCCGTGGTGCTAGTTTGTGAACTAGTTGGTTTGGTGGGTGCATCAATGATGTATAGTCTTGCTCTTTCATCTTTTCGATATTTCCTTGGAGTTGAACCTATACTAGTAATCTCGACAAAGAAATTGATGTTTTCAATGAAACACAACTCCTAGTAAAAAAAATTGGAGATGGAAAGCTTGAAGAAGAGTGCTGAAGCTGCTGAATGGGAAATGGTGACAGTAACTTCCACGGCAGTTATGCATATGAGAAATCTAAGGAGTTTAAAGTTATTTGACCTTAAACAAGTTAAAAGTATGTTGCTTATGACTTTTTCAAGTGTTGAAAGCCAAGAGAATGAACCTGCAATCAAGTAAGAAGATTGATTGCATCTATACTGAAAAAGAATGAATGAAACATTGCTTGGGGTTGGAGGTAACTTCTCCATCCCACTCCCGTCATGTTCCAACTATTTTGGTTCTTGTGTAACTTGTCTAGATGTTAGACATGTTATTTTGGTCATTGAGTTCTTGTTACGACAGTAGAAGCAATACCATTTTTTATATTGGTTTTGTTTGCATGTTTGGGAAATTTTCCAAATTTTATGTGAGAAGAGCATTCCCAAGATGTTTTTTTGCCTTGTGTATAAATATATGATTATGGAACGAAAACCTGAGCTGGATCTTGTCAGCTGCCTCATATCTGTTAGAGTGTGATCAATGGTTCTGTTCTTTTTCCAGCTCCATTTGCAGTAACATAAGCATTCCTTTTTTCTTGACAAATCTCAACATGAATGACATTGTTTCTTTCCCGTCTCAGAACCATCCAATGATCATAGGAAACAATTATTTGTCCTGGTTTGATAGCCAAGGAAACTATGGTATTGGACATGGTTTTAGATTGCGGTTGCATTCTAGACTGATACAACGATTTCCAGAAATTGAGTTCACAATCCGCAATTGCCCGCAGCCGCAGTGTAGCCTGCAGTACACTATTTGAAACATTGTATTGAATATTGCACATAGGAGGATCACTTATGTTTCTCAGAGTTAACAACTCATTTACAAAGTAGAAGAACTAGCATGTTAAGAACTTTTTCCTTCCCTACTTCTGTCTTCATTGAGAACTACCAGTTGTTGCAATACCTTGGCTTTGTTCTGAACATATTGGTTCAGAATTTAAGAGCTTTGTTTCACGTAAGTCCATATCAAAGTCAGCATCAGATAAAGCTGATTCTTGTAGGAGTAGTGGGTTCCATAGCTAGTTACAGCCATGGAACAAAAGCACAAATTTATTAATGCAGCAACCAGATAGAATGTTCTCAACTATAAGACAATTAGTTTTCTGAAATTTACAACAAACATATGTGGGAAGAACTGGGCAGTATTGAACTGGACAAATGAATACTGCCTTTGGCAATGGCCGGCAGTATCAGCATTCAGAAATGGCCACCATGATTACCAATTTGTTTTGACTCATCTAAAATTTCTCAGGTACTTGACAATTAATATTATAGTTCAATTCCTAGTGATTGCTGAAGAAAGCTGACATTATATATTTTAAGCTTCTGGTGTCCTATCGAAGGCTGTCCAGAAAATTGCTTTAATATAAATTCATTTGAGCCGGCAGTACCAATGAAACTTTCCTGTTGTTACAAGATCTCCATTCTCTAGCTATTGATGTTGGCTTCTCCGACAAGAAGATCCCTTCCCCTATTGCATATAAATATAATTTTCTTATTCAGTAACTTGTACAGTAAAAGACAACTAACATGATTAAGATTAATTCAAACATACAAATCCAAAACAAGCAAAGTCTAAACATCCTGATGAATGAGCAATTAAAAATTGCAATAAAGAAAATGTCAAATCAAAAGACATGATATGGGAGGTCTTTCTCAAATGTCTTGAGAGCGACCTTAAATAAGAAACAAAGAGGTTAGGCTGTCAATTATTGCACGTCTGCCCATTACTGATAAGGGGACATCTAGTCCCAAGTAGTACGCCTAAAACAAGAATACTCTTCATAGATCCAAGCCTTTGTCATCAGTAAGAGTTCATATCAGTCAGTGTTGCAGAAGAGCATGGCTTCCTATTCAATGGAAGACTTTGTAGGAAATGGAGCTTTGAAACAGCTGCTACCAAAGTTGTTAGAAGAAGGTTGGGATGATGTGCCAACCTTGAAACTTATGAACTCGGACGATATGCATGCACTGAACATGACACAGCAACAAAAGGTTTAATTTCATTAAAATAGTGTTCTCCTCCTTTCTGTGTTTACCAAACTTTGGTTGTTCAATGAGAATAGCAATAAATTTACTATCCTCAAAAGTAATTGTTTCCTATCATAATTTGTGTCTTTGAGCTTCTCTTTCTCAATATAGGATGCACTGGAAATCAGAACATACCTGCATGACCGAACACTAATCCAATACGGAGATGCGCTAGAGGCTTCTGGAAAATGCTTGCCTGAGCTTCTTAGTTTAAGCAACAAAGACATAACTTCCCAGTTTGGAATGAAGAGAGGTCACTATGTCCGTTTCTCGAATAGACCTAGTGCATGTGCAGAGCCCACATCAAATTCATTATCAGGGAAAATGATGTTCCAAAAAACAGCTAATGATGATAATATTTTCAAGAGCTCTGGTTCAATCATAGCCATAAAGTTGCAATCAGGATCCAACAAAGGAAGCTATTTTGATGACAAATCAGTGGACCAATCACAAGCTGATATGAAGACCAAAGATGGACACATGTTTAAAGGGATAGTTTCAGCAGGGCCTCCTGAGCCTCGAGTTTGTGGCTGTATAAAACCTCCTCCAGTAGTTGATGTGGTTGCACCTTATTCTTCCATTGAAGGCATATTAATACAGAAACTGACTCCTGAATATAAGATTGGCACGCAGCGTCTGGTCAAAACCAAAACACCTCCGCTGAAGGTTTCAGCACTGTGGCGTGATAAACCAGCTGTGTTTCTATGCATCCGAAGGCCTGGGTAAGCATTCTTCTGCTTTTTGGCATGATTCTAGTGAACATGATACCTAGTCATATCAGCTACAAATGTAAATCTCTCAACTGTAACATCTTTACGCACTGAAATGTGCATAAACAATAAAAGGTGGCGGAAATAAATAGGAAATGATATCAGAAAACCATCAAGTTTAGAGCAATAGATAAGACTTGTATGTCTGGTAGTTTCAAAAACACAAATAGATAAACTTAACATCTTATTAACTATGATTCAAATTGTAACAAATGATGTATTGATTTCCCAATATTATAACAGGTGCATCATGTGCAGAGCTGAAGCTCACCAGCTTTATGCCAAAAAACCAATATTTGATGGAATGGGAGTTCAGTTATTTGCAGTTCTCCATGAACATATAGAATCCGAGGTACCAAAGTGAACTTTCAGCTGCTTGGACTACAATCAACTCCTTCCATTGATACTTACCATTGCCATACAGGTACAAGACTTCTGGCCTCAATATTGGGGTGGTGTTGTACTATTTGACAGGAATATGGAATTCTTTAAAGCTCTTGGTGGTGGACAACTTCTCAAAGACAAATTCTTATCAGGATTTCTATTCAATCCACGAGCTATTGCAAATTACAAGCGTGCTAAAGCACTGGGGATAGAGCAAAACTTCAAAGGAGAAGGAGAAATAAAGGGTGGACTTTTTATTGTTGGAAGCGGCAAGAGCGGCATTGCCTATCAATTTGTAGAGAGAAACTTTGGTGATTGGGCTCCTTTAGAAGAAATAATCAGAATTTGTAGTCAATTGCAGGTAATTCTCCTAAGCTTCACCAGTCACATGCTCAACACAATAATGTGTGCATTTCTGATATAACATGCCTTGAACCTGATGCAGAACCAGCAACAAAATCAAGAGAAGTCCATTGGAATATCAGCAGATTATGAATGATGATCTACAACAAGACTAATAGATATTCAGATTTACTTCTCATGTATCATAAATAATCAAAACAACTGCTTTTACAGTCTGTTCTTCATTCAATTATATCTTTCATATCTTCCCTATTCATAAAGTGCTTCATGATCGTTTGTTAACTATTAACCCTCACTACAATCAATGTAAAATCTTAGACCTGCTGCATTTTCCCACATGTCCATTAAAAACAGATCTCTTATGACATAAAATGTTGAAGTAAGAAAAAGATTATAAGTGTACTCAAAAATCATTAAGGCAAAGCCAGTAAATAGGAGGACACCGATGTTGTAAGGGCTGATAGAAGTACATGAAACACAGCTGGCATGATACTCACTAGCATGCCGAGATTTTTCAAGGTGGGAGCTAGAGAGAGAGACCAAGGCTGTAACTTGAGCTTAAATCCTTGCTGTTTTCCGTTTACTTTAATAATTTAAGGTTGTGGTCCACTGTTATGCCCGTGAAGCAGAGAATGACTTTCCACTCTATTCTTGAGTCCAGTAATTGACCCTAGAAAATTTGAAATCCTAGTATCCTCAGCAGCAGCCTGATATCACCAAAAATCTCCGCAAGAACATGATCCATCTTTAAACAAATGGAATCGGACAGCATCCCTGACAAGTATCTCCCTCTGCGTGATCTTAGAAATATATTTAGTTGCGTTGTGACAATCTCCACATACCCTTAGATTTTTAACTACTCGTACTGGAAGGCTTGAAGGAACAAATATCAATCCAAATGCAATTGCAAGCTTCTCACTATGGTGATTAAGCATCTTGATCTTCTCTGACTCCTCAACATTATGGTGAACAGAACTTGGATCTGGCACATATCCCTCCTCTATCATTTTCTGGTTCAATTCTTCCAGCTTACCATATATTTGATCAGAAAATGGACTTGACTGGTCATCTACTGAGAAAATGTGGACTTGGTTTTTATATTTGATCCAACTACATCCTGGATCTTTTCTGGCTCCAATTTCTCTCATTCCTCTCCTGAGTTGAGCCACGTGGCTCCATTTCCCTTTTGCAGCATAGATGCTTGATAGTAAAATGTAGCCTGCAGGGTTCTGGGGCTCTAGTTCTAGCAGAGATTCAGCTGCCCACTTCCCTATTTCCATGTTTCCATGAAGTCTGCAAGCGCTCAGTAAAGTGGCCCAACCAATTGCATCAGGATGGAAAGGCATCTTATTGATGAAACTTTTGGCATCTTCTAACTTTCCAGCTCTACTGAATAGATCAATCATACATGTGTAGTGATCAGAGACTGGAGCTATACCATGTTCATTTACCATTGCATCAAAATACCGTTGGCCTTTCTCCACCAACCCAGCTCTACTGCAAGCTGAAAGAACTCCAATGAACGTAACTGCATCAGGTTTTAAACCATTGTCCAGCATCCTTTCAAACAAGTCAATTGTCTCTTTGGCTTTTCCAAATTGTGCATACCCAGCAACTAATGCAGTCCAAGAGACTTCATCCCTGAAATTCATCTCTTCAAATAGCTGATTAGCATCTTCTATGCTTCCACATTTTCCATATAGAGTAACAAGTGCATTGCAGACGGTTATAAATCTAATTAAGCCAGAACTCAGTGCTTGACCATGAAATTGCATGCCCTCTTCTAAACTTGCCAGGTTTGCACAAGAGCTAATTACACTTCCAAGAGTAAAATCATCAGGATCAATCCCATTTCTCTGCATTTCAATGAAAAGCACAACAGCGTCTTCACTGAGTCCATTCTGGCCATAACCTACTAACATAGCAGTCCATGACACAACATTCTTTTGTTTCATTCTATCAAAAACTCCTTCAGCATATCTTATGCTTCTACACTTACAGTACATGTCAACAAGAGCACTACCAGCAAAGACATTATGCTGATAATCACTCCTGATTATGAAAGCATGGACTTGCTTGCCCTCTCTCAAGGCCATCATCCCCCCACAAGCAGTCAACACACTGCCAAATGTATACTGATCGACTGACAATCTTTCTAGCCTCATCTCCCTAAACAAATCAATAGCTTCTCTCTTCATTCCATTTTGTACAAGCCCTGTAATCATTGTCGTCCATGAAACAGAATCTCTTTCCTCCATACCTTCAAACACCCTCTTTGAGTCCTCTACCATCCCATATCGCAAGAGCCCTGCTATCATTTTATTATGCATTACCACATTCCTGTCAGAAGCCTCATCAAAAACATGTTTCGCCTCATAAACTAACCCCACTTTTGCATACATATCTAACAAAGAACCCACAACGTTCCCATTACCACAAAGTCCAAATTTCACAACATGCCCATGAACCTGTCTACCCAAATCAACACATCCTTGATTTGACGCCACCACAAGCATAGCCGTAAACGTTATCCTATTCAAATTAACAACCCCTTCTCTGAACATCAATTTATAGGTCCTAACAGCCTCAAAAAAAGAGCCATAGCACACGTAGCCCGAAAGAAGTGAGTTCCAAGAGACCAAGTCTCGGGTGCGCATGACATTGAAGATCTCTTCCATTTTTGAGAGAAGCCCAGATTTCGAATAAGCAGAAAGAATAGCATTCCACGAGAAAATGTTTCGTTCCGGCATAATATCAAACACATAGCGTGCATAAGTAAGATTGCCCAATCCACCATAAACGCTGATGAGGTTGTTGTAAAGAAAAGGTTCAGCATCCGCAAAGGTCTTGATGATGAGGCAATGGAGCTTCTTAACTTCAGTTAGATTTCGGGTCTCTATGCAGTGCTTGAGCAGAAAAGCGAAGTGGTTGGAGCAAGGGAACATCTATGACTGTTTCTGCTCCGTTTCTTCTTACTTTTGGCGGGAAAGCGCGCATTTTATTTCCCGAGTACGGAAAACGGAGAAATAGAAATCTAAATTAGGAATGGCAAAGTCGATCTGACCAATTGATTCGGATGGTTTTTGGCTTATATTGGTCTATGGTCGATTCATGGCTAGATTATAACTTCTGAAACGTCATTGTTTTATCCGGCTATGGCCTTTCGGGTTTTGACTCATCGGCTCAATTCATTAATATCCCTAATTTAAATAACAAAATAAATAATTTTTAAAATTTATATATATATATATGGAATCATAAATAATTTTTAAAAGTTATTGAAAATTATACTATATACCCTCAAAATTATAATCTTCAAAAGGTTTATATTTTCATCCAAACCTAAAAATACAAGTATAAGCACGATTACGTTTTTCTCTACGAGAGTGATGAGTGATGTGCATTTAAAGGAAGAGTGAAATGCAAATGGAAGTTTAACAAATGATGACAAAAAAGGGTTGGGCTCGGGCTTAACTCAAGATTAACGAGTTAGGTTTAGGTTGACCGAGTTTAGGGTTCAGCTCGGCTTGAGACTTGACAAATATTAACAATATAATGTCGTTTTGCAAAATACAATATTATTTTAACATTTTAATTTTAAAAAAAAATTGGGCCTGCTGTTTTGGGCATAAATTAATGTTTATTCTTATATTATATTTATAAGAATAATGACAAAATTATACTCTCTCTTTTTTTTTCAAGTTTTGGGTCAAAATTATATTTTGATACAAGTCTTATACCCAAATTAAAAAAAATAAATCTGATCCAATTGTTAATCAAACTTAAAAAATTTTCAGACTGAATACAAGGCCTCGGTCCATTGACAAGCCTCTCAATTTCAAACATAATCCGAAATATGGTCAATTTGAACTTTATAATTCGAGTCAGCCCAAAAATATTAAGTCAAGGTGTTACTTGATAACGTTACAAATGAATTTAGATAATTATACAATGTTGTAAAAACTAGACCAGAAGTTAAACCAATAAGACAAGAGATTTAAAGTTGAAAAATTTTAACTAACATTAAATTGTTATAAAACTGATTAAAAATTAAATAAATTTAAAGAATTTAAAATATAATTGAAAAAGATTATATTTATCTACCAAAAATTTTAAAGTTTAATTGAAAAAGAAAAATATTAAATAAAAATTAATTAATTCGTTAAAACCAATTAATTTGCAAAAATCAACTAATTAATTAATATCTTAATCAATTTTTAACTTATTAAAATGAATAGAATTAAAAAATTAAATATCAAACTAAAAAATTTATCAATCCAAAGCTTTCACTATTAAACCGACTCAATCGAATTGATTTTTCAATCGCTAGAATTATGTTAAGATTGGATATGCATTAAAGATCATAAAGATTTTAGTGTGTCAAACATTATTTGTTAGTGGATAATTGGAAAATGATATATATATATATAAGGTTATAATTAAGAATAGCAATAGACCACTTAAATCGATATCGTTTTAAATAAAATTTTAAAATAATACACTTTTAAAAGAATAATCAAATCATTTAAGTCTTTCAGGTTAATCTCAGCCGTGTCAATGAGCCGAGCTGAATTAAGCCGAAGTCGTGATCCAACCAATTCAAGCCAAAAATGGGCCAATCAGGCAGACCAGCCAATATTACCATATCTAGTTAGTCCTCCAGGCCTAAGCCTAATTGAAAGCCCAATCAAATAGTGTCTAGCTCGTTAACTCCAAGTTAGGTCGGGTCAAACTATCGTTATTGTCAACAGCGGGTCGGATTGAACTCAAGCTAAATAATAAAGGATAAAGCGTTATAATAATTTCCATTTTAACATAAACTACAGAGCCCATGTTATCATTTTATCAAAAAGAAATCATCCATGGACTTCTCTACAATAACCGATCAGATGCCAGGAAAACCAACTATACATTCCTGGGTTTCACAATTTGGACAACTACTGATCAAATCTATACCGACTACGTAGGATTCCATTCTCAAAATAAAACAAGAAGGGATGGTTCAATATCAACTTCTTAAGTACAAATTCTTGGCAGACAGAGCAATCAACCAGCAAATTTTCTCAGAAACTGAGCTAAAAGCATCCCCTACAAGCATTCCTAATCTGAACACAATCTCTTGTGCTTTTATCTTCAATATTAGAGAGGTATAGTTGCATAACAAGGAGAATAGTCAGATTCTTTATGCTTTTATCTTCAATATATAGCAGCTAAAGTAAAGCCTATGGTTTCATACAAACAGTCAGAGTTCAACTTTCATGTGTCCTGGAGGAACCAATCCTGAAACAAACATAACTTCAGGTTCAGTACATAGTCGATTTGTCTATAATGTGCAAGAGAAGTTTGTATAGTTAAGAGTGGTTCACACAAGCTGTACCATTCATGTCTTGACTATCTTCGGGAGCACCGGTTCCGTAGTTTACCTGAACAACGTTATGCAGCTCATCTTCCCACACATTGGGTAGCTGCTTTCAAATGGATGGATGATATAAATGGTACTGACTAACATAACCATGTTTATCTAACTTCAGGACAACAGAGTGCGAAGTAACAGGCTAATCAATTAACTACCTGAGAAGGCTCCTTAAATCCTCCGCTAATGGGCGTCAGATGGGGATTAACTGTCCTACGGTGTATGTCGGACTGGCTTTCCATCCCTGGAAACGTAGCCGGAAGAAGTCCTGATTGAGAAGGATGTAAATGGGGATAAACCATAGGCAACTCTGACGAAAACGGAAGAGTGGAGGAAGGTACAGCCCGAGACTGAAGGATCTGAGCATAGAGGTGCAGTAAAATTATAATCTAAACAGTGTTTTACCTTTGGATATGCTAGCTTTTGGTTGATCAAATTCTGAATATCATAAGATTGAGTGCATTAGAATACATCATTCACTTACATCTTTTGCTAGGAGTCCTTCTATGTTAAAATCAAGCCTTGGATTCACTGTTGCTAGTTTCATAGATAGGAACTGGAAAAAGAAATGAAAAAGAAAATTAGATCTCCAAATACAGACATTGAAGAGTTCAAAAGCTTTCTGTGGTTTGCCAAGCTATCCATCTAAAGCAAAACCCTTGCAATGAAAAAAGTTTAGCTAGTTTCAAGCTCTATTTGAAGCTATTTATGAGCTATATCAAACAGTAAAAAAGTGTCCAATGTCAGCACAAACATGACTTCTGATGATATTAAGCTGCCTAGTATTTGTATCATTATAGAACGAATGAACATAACAGATTCTTGCAAACATACCTCAACCTGCCGCTGCAGTGATTGCACATAGTTGATGATTTCATCTAGCATCACTGCCTTGCCTGTAACCTGAAAAATGCAGTCGGTGTTTTACCACATGATCCTTCATAGTAATTCAATACTTTTTAACACGTTCACTGGGAAGGTACAAAATCTAAATCCCAACCTTGCTGCAACCAGGCACAAGGTCTTGAAGAAACTTCATCCTTTCACTGATCTTTTCCCTTCTTACCTGTATTTAGAACAAATGCGTTAATGCTAAAGAAACTAAAGCGAAAGTCCCTCGAGGAACCACCAAACTACTTTGGCACAAAATCTTACTCTCTCTGCAAGACTGTGGCTATTTGTTGCCTGGCCTCTTCGAGCTCTAACATGAATGTACTCCTCTTTTGGTGGTTCTGAAGTTTGTGAACCCTGTTTACCTTGTTTTCCAGTATTCTTATCGATATTTGAAATGGGATTTTCTGCAGCCTTTTGTTGAGTTTCAAGACTAGCCTTTGCAACCTCACCCAATTGTTGGTTTTCCCCGGCCTGGTTAGGCTCCGTATCCTGCCACAAAGATTAAGTTAGTACATACGACTTACTTAGTTAAGCTACCATTAATAGAACAATAGCAAGAGTAGTTAGGCTCCATATCCTACCACAAAGACGAAGTTAGTACATACGAAATACTTAGTTAAGCTACCATTAATAGAACAATAGCAAGAGTAGTTAGGCTCCATATCCTACAACAAAGACGAAGTTAGTACATACGAAATACTTAGTTAAGCTACCATTAATAGAACAATAGCAAGAGTAGTTCCTACCTGCCCAGTTCTTTTCCTTTTCTTTGAGCCAAGGTTCTTTGAAGACATCTCCCCAACATTTGCCTCCATTACAGATGGCTCTGCTTGAGTACCAACCCGACCACTGGATTCAGGTTCATTAGATTCATTACCAGACCCATCAACACCCTGTTTTCCATCATCATGAGATTTTACAAGGTCTTCACTTCTTCTCCCGTTCTTAAGAGGGCTATCCTCAGTGACTAAATGATCAACAGATATAGAAGCATCTTTATGAGCTTCACCAACGTTCTCCTGAGCTTGTCCACCAGATACAGGTTTCAATCCACTACCAGAAAAAACTTCTGCTGATCCTTGCATCATTCCCCCACCCCTAGAATAAAGTCCCATGGTGTCTGAAACTCCAAAAGGGTTCAGGATATCACTGAAATTCCCACTGCTGAAGCACGAAAACCGGGCAGCACGCTCAATAAATGCAGAATCAGCAGGAAACTGGGATAAGCTCTGTGGGAGCATAAGAGGGGCATTCGATAAGAACATACCGCTTTTCAGCATTGGATTCGGGAGATAAGACCCCATTTCCAGAGCCCCATCAATACCATTTCTCAAAGATGCAGAGGCAACTTTTTCAGTTCCTGCTGGGTTTGAAGAACTTGGATTATTGTGGACATTAATGTTAATGAAACCTAGGTCTTGTGAATTGTTGTGATGTTCCCACATCGTTGGACCGAAAGAGGCAGATGAGCAAGAAGAAGCTCCAGTTAGATCTCTTGTGCATACTACTACTTGACTATCAGTTGGAAGTAGACCCAGAGATGAATTTGTCATATTGGCACCTGGAAATTGCCAATCTGAGGACATACTACCAGAAGAATGGAAATTTATGGCATTATCATTCCTCTTTTCCTGCCCAAGTGTATCCTTTTCATTCATATCCATCAGTACTTGCACAAATTTTGAATATAATCGCCACAAGCTACTTTTTTCTCACAACTGCATTCGAACAACGAGTAAACATGCGATAAGTTCTAGAAAGCTTAGAAGTAATCTCAAAGCTCAACATAGCAGAATAACCCAACTGCTCAATAAGATCAAACCAAAGATGAAACAGACAAATACACAAAGAATTAAAGGAGGCAGATAGGAGACTACTATACTCTTACAAGAATTTCAGACTTCCTAATGTAAGTTCAAGGTAACTTCTGAAAACACCAGGTTTGAACTCACAATAAAAAGAACAACAATCACAGGGTCCAAAAGGTCCTCCTTGAGTGGCTAAATCCGCAGGAAAAGTAAATGATCCAAAACCAAGCATGTGAAGCTAACAACAAAGTTATCCGATCTTTGAAGTGAACTATAGAGACCCATTTCCGCAAATTGGCTCAAAAACCAAAATTTTACTGAAGCTGAAAGACCCAGGTACTAAAATGAGTAGGAAAGATCACAGAAGTTGGACTCATACTATTTTCAAAGCTACCCACTACTGAATTTTCAGTGTATCGAAATTGAAACCAAGAAAGCACCCCCACAAAGATAAACGAAACACAGAAAAAGAAACTTCAAAGAAAAGCTGCAAAAAGGTGGCAACAGAAGCAGTTAAATAAGAAAACAAAAGAACATTGATTTCAGTATTTTTTATAAAAAAAAACAGCTCCATTCAAAACCGTAGTCAGAGTTGAATAGCAGAGACCTAAAGGCCGCTAAAAGTGGTAAGAGAAAGATACCCATTTCAGATTCTGAGCTGCTTTTGGTACTCTGCACTCAGCACAAGCCTTTTCTCCTCTCAAAAACAAAACTTTATTGATAGTTTCAGGCTCTGTTCTGTACTTCTGTTCTGTTCAAAACCCTCCTCTGCTTTTCTCTGTTTCGGTATACACAACCCCACATAACTCAGAAACACAACTGTGCACCACAGAAGAGAACCACCCAAAAGGTAGTTTAGTTACAGAGAACAAGAATTGAAGTTAAAATGTTGAGCTGCTTCCAAAGATGGAGTGAAAGAGAAGAGTAACAAACATCAAAGTTCCTGCATTTATACCCACGCTTGCATCAAAAAGAGAGCTCTGATGATTAACCACCGCCACTGCCACCGTGAAATTATTAAAAACACCTCTCTTTATTACACCCTCCTCTCTCTCACACACACACACACACTCCCACCTTAACCTTTGTCTTATGATTCACTTTAATCTACTTTACTTGCTTTTAACAATACTCTTGTTTATCTTAATGTGTGTATTCTATGTGCTAATTTGTACCTACATTAGCTAGCAACTGACATTGCCAACTCTTACCAGTGATTTATCTTTCATTAATTCTTGGGAGTAGAGCTTGAGATCTTTAACGGGGTTTGTTTGGTCAAGAACCCAAAATCTAGCTAGCTCATTCCTGGCTTTGTATTGTTAATGAGAAAAAACAAGCCCATGTGGGTCATGACACTCTGTTTCTACATTTTCTTATTCCTCATTATGATAACTTCAGTGTCTTATCTATCACTTTTTGAGCTGCCATTGAAAGGATTCAAAATGCTTAAACATGGACTTATTTATGTGTCCGTTAAGTTATTTTTATCACCAATAATTACATTTTATCCACACATTTATCAAATAAAATAATTAGAGCAGAAAATTTAGTGGGATAATGTTCTTACTCTCACAAAATTCTTAAATCCATTTTTCAGTTTTTAAATCAATTTAAACTTGAAAATTTTAAAACTAAACTATAAAACTTTAAACGGACTGAACCGGTTTAGTTTTTAAATCATTAATTATAAACAACAAACTGCTATTTTTATTTATTTCATTTCAATAATATATTAATAAAAACTCGTTCTCATAGTATTTATAATACTCCAAATTTATGCTAATTTAAAAATAACTCTTAACTAATTATTTTAAGATTATTAATTTTTAAATTAAAAAGTTATTGTTAAGATAATTTGGATTCTGGTTATTATTATAAGAATAATGAAAAAAGATACAATTTTATTAAATTTACTAACTCCAAAATATTTATTATTAAAATTATTTAAAAATGTCTTTTATTATTAAATTAAATCAAGTCACAGACAAATTTGACGTCAACAAATGAAATCATAAATGAGGTTATAAATAAATCTAAAAGTTCAAAAAAGGGGAAATATTATTTTTTTTCTTTTTTTTCATTCTTAATTTCCCCAAAACCCAACACTTATTTTGACTCTTGTGATGTTTAGACAAACTTAAGAGATGTTGCCAACTGTATTTTGCAGTTGTAGTTGCTAACTAGTTTAGGTCATATCTTATTTTTATATTTTTAGCTCCCAATCATAAATTAACCCTTTGACTGTGATTAGCTTGCAACTTTGGTTGACCAGTCCAACGTCCAATTTGGGATATATGTATACAAATAGGCTTGACGAGTTTTTGAAGTATATGTATATATAATAATAATCAACCCCGTTAAAAAACCTGATAGAAAATGACTGACTCCTTCAAAAAATGAAGCTATTCAAGCTATTTTTTTCAAGGAAGTCCAACTCTGAGGGCTCGACGAGTCATTATTCCTGCAAAAAACAAAGTTATTCAAGCTATTTTTTTTTAACAAAGTCCCGTTTCGAGAGCCTAACAAGTCATTTACTTAAAAGGACCCTCCCTGTAGTGTGCCTCTCCTTAAATTTTTTGGTCATACAATATTTTTTGAATACAAAGAACTAAATTCATTTCGACCCCATGTTACGGTACTCGTTCGAACAATCACCCAATCTGGGCTTCGATCACACTACTATCTAATTTGGCAGTCCAACCGAACAAGCCTCAATCGGGCGCTACACCAGTCACCGAGGTATCGATTATCCAACCTCCCGTGTATATATATCAACCTAATTAAAAAACTTGAATTAAAGCCTAATTTAGGGTTGGAAAATTTTTTTGATGTTGATTTGATTTAAATTTAATAGATCGAACTTGATCAACTCAAGCTTTATATATATATATATATCCCAATTAAAAAACTTGAATTAAAGCCTAATTTAGGGCTGCAAAAAAATTGATATTGATTTGATTTAAATTTAATATATCGAACTTGGTCAACTCAAACTTTAAGTTAAATTTAAACATCGGTCAATTCAAAAATCGAGTCGATAGTAATTACATTGAACTTGCCCAACTCAAAGTTTAAGTTAAATTTAAACATGGGTTCAATCCAAGAGTCGATTTGATAGAATAATTTGCATTTCTAACTGTAAAATGACAACATTTTAATCTTAAAATAGGAAAAACTTAAGACCAAGAAGACAAAGCTTATGAATTAGGCTTAGTCAACTTGAATTTTAAGTTGGATTCAGTCTGAAACTCGACTAAACAATAACACGTTTCTAAGTATCAAGTGATACTATTCTAATTATAAACTTGTTAGATTATTTCTTATTGGCTAAACATGAGAATATTAAAAGATTTATAAGTAGTAAGGATTAACTATCTAAATGACTAGTTCTAGTTATTTTGATAATAGTTGACCTAAGCCTAATTATTATTAGTGCACTCTACACTTTATCTATATTAAAAAATCTAAAATGGTATCAGAATAGGTTTGGTCCGAATTATTAATTTCTCGATTGTCCGTCTAGATATCTAATCCCAACTGTCCGGTTTGATTACTACTGCGTTTATTTTAAGTAACAATTAGATATCCAGTCCCAGCTATACTTGGGGGGGAGTGTTAGAGTATCTCATATTGATTAAACATGAAAATATTAAAGGGTTTATAAGTGGTAAGGGTTGACTATCCGAATGACTAGTTTTAGTCATTTTGACAATGGTTCACCTAAACTCAATTATTGTTAGTGGACTCTATACTATGTTCATATTAAAAAATTTAATTAACTCTTACTACTTATAAATCCTTCAAAATTTTTATTTTTAGTCAATATAAAATACTTTAACAAAACTACGAAAACCTTAAGAACAACTACGAAAACCTTAAGAACAAGAAGCCATTATTTTCAACAACTTGAACATCTTAGTCAAGTTCGAAGTGCATACTCTAACAAAACTATGGAAACCTTAAGAACA
>JAOQMS010000001.1:1015816-1028115 GCA_027563885.1 Erythroxylum longipes | reverse complement strand
TCTCACTGCACTAACAACAGAGAGAGGGTTCTCCAGATGAACAGCATGCCCGCAGTTGGGAACCTCTATGATTTCTAAAGCATCATTCTCCATAACATCTCTGCCTTTACCAGCTTTGTCCATTGTGTCACGCATTTGGTATGCTATTTCCTTGAACTTCCGATCTTTATCCCCTACAACGATCAGAAGGGGTGTGGCGCAATGCTTCAAGTCTTCCCACAATGGTCTATAATGTCAGGATGAAGTGAAAAGTAAATTAGCAGTATCATAATTCATTTAATACAAACAGCTGAAGTTGCAGAACTTCGATGTATTAAATGCTTGTTAGGAATTCCACCAGTTAATGGATACACAACCAAGTAAAATAGTTGGCAGCAAAAGATATTACATTCAATGTGGGAATACCTGTATTAAGTGTACATTCTTTTTTAGATGTTTTTATTTTAGCCAATTGCTTACTCTTTGCTGTGAAAATCCAGTGTTAGACCTTAATTTTTGACAGGGACTACCAAATTTTAAAGAAGGGCTGTCGGTGCATATGAATGGGCACTGAAGAAAGCTACCGCAAAACTTCAATTTACACCAGCGTATCATATCAGATGGGTAAAGGATATCAAAACTAAATATGGGTGTCCGCGCATGATACATTAAATGATGAACATGGGACTTCGTGAATTATACCTCCAGTCAAACAAGAAAATGTATGAAGAAAGATACACGCAAAGTATGGACATCCATTTCATACTTTCACATGGGATTCGTCAAAGAATCGCTTTTGATCATATAAGAGGAGATGGTAAGTATACTAACATAATAAAATGAAAAGATGGAAGCACTTCAATAGTCTCAGTTAACTTACCGCTGTCTTCCGATGCTCATTTCAGACAGATTTTTTGCAAGACTCTGCACATCATCATGCAGCAGACGGCTGGCAATTATTTCTCCAAAACGAGGATGGTTCCTTAAGCTGTCAAACAAGTAATCCATACCATATTCTTATAAGTATTGTTGTTAAGCACAACATTAACAATAACCTAGAGCTTCATATATTTAAAAGAAGAAACTTAAGAATTCACCTTTCCCAGAGCTCTCCAGAATACCAGCTCTTCAGAAACACTTGCAAACCATAAACAACTAAGCATCGTGCTATGCAATCATCTTTAGCCTTACGAACTTTCCTGGCTGTTGCATTTTTCAGTCCAGGGCTTCCAGATATAATAACAGCTCCATTAATCTAAGTAATGATGTTAGTAGCCGATGAAATCAAAAATTTCCAAAAGGAAGCTGGTTGAGTTCTCAAATCTCAGAAATTTACCTTATCACCAAACCTCAAAGTCATGTGCAGTGCAAGCCTCGAACCCATTGAATAACCAACAATGGTGAAATTTCCGGGAGCTATGTCTTGAATCAACTTATACAACATCTCTGCCACTATTTCAACCGAAAAAGTTGTTTCCCCTTTCACTTTACCATCATATGACTGCATTGTGGATCCCCCATGACCTGGAAGATCAATAGAAATGCATACAGCAGATCCAGAGATGGCCTTCATAATAGGGATCCAATCATCACCAGTTCCAAGAAAGCCATGAAGAAATACAACAACATGGTCCTGAAAGGCACAATAATTCCTGTGTAATTGATTATTGCGTTGACATATTCTCCAGTCATAATTATTAATCACACAGATAAAAACCAGTAATGCCTCCATTATAGAAGAAGACACAGTGGTAAGAAAGAAAGAACATCATTGAGGGTTACATTAGCATAGAAATTGGAAGTGCCATATATAGACTCATTTAATGTTTCCAGAAGACTTCGACGTGTTTGTGTAAAAGAACTCAAGTGTTCATATATATATATATTATATTGATATCAAGTACGTTTAAAGGCACAGTGTTGTGGTAAAAGCAACCTTTTGAGTACTTGCATCTCTTTTCTGCCCAACCTGGTGCACTTTGATGGAAAAAGAGAAACCTTTCGTGTTCACTGCAAAATAATATCTTTGAACTTCCTCCCCAATAAAAGTTTTGTGAATAACATTCTGGTTGAGTTGAAACTTCTGCAGAAACTGAATGGCATCACCAACAGATGCTCCCATGCAACCATTATGAGGGTCACGACTAAAAGCAAGAGGTTCAGATGGCACATCTTCCTTAAGCCATTTGAAAGTTCCAAGACCATGGGCAACAGATGGGCCTAGTTCACGACTCATGAGTGCGCATATACTTGCATTCTGTAGCTCCAGGTAAACGGAGAATAGAATGTAAGAGGACAAACTCAGGCCACTTTCAAACGATGCACTTACGACAGCAATCTTTCCTTTCTGTTGCGCCCATCTTGCAATTAATGCTGACTTTTCAAATCCACCAACAACACTTGGCTTAATGACCTGGAAACACCAACGTACAAATTAAATCAGGAATAACACTAACAAGTTATTCTGCAGTAACTGCAGTACTTTGAGGACAGATCTTGCTACAATAAAAATACAAAATTTGAACTGATAAATTTGTGTTCATGTCATGAAAGAATATGCTTTCTCCGGCTGAAAGATTTAGTGATTGTTTTGATTATTTCAGGTCCTTCTGATTCCCATCTAGGAAGTGAAGCAAGAAGAAAATCAGGAATAACATTACAAGTTATTCTGAAGTAACTGCAGTACTTTGAGGACAGATCTTGCTAGAATAAAAATACAAAATCTGAACTGATAAATTTGTGGTCAGGTCATGAAAGAATATGCTTTCTCCAGATGAAAGATTTAGTGATTGTTTTGATTATTTCTGGTCCTGATTCCCATCTAGGAAGGGAAGCAAGAAGGAATATGTTTTCCACGACATTTACTATTATTCTCATCATGTTCATGGTGATAGAACGCCGTTCTTGAGGAAAATCACTTAGACAAAAATTAAGAACTGAATAATAGAAAGCAGTTCAATACCAGCAGCACTCTCCAAATTTGGACCATGAGCCACTCATAATAGAGTGGGCTAATGATGAGTGTTATTATCACGGAGATCAAAATTGATTCATGTTCTAAATAGTTACCATTACCATGTAACATTCGGATGTAGTTGTTCTAAATCCATGAATCCACATCATGCAACTAACAGAGCGACTCATCTTAGTACATCACTCACTGTAAAAGCTTTTAAAGCTCATTAGATGGTATTACAACATGCATGCAGATCAACACTACGAGAATATTCAGCACAACTTACCACAGCAACTATTCCAGGATGTGCATATTTCGCAAGCATTTTAAGAGGATCTTCTTTGAGATAGTCAATTGTTTCATCTAGGGCGACAGGTAAACCGCTTTCTTCACAGTAGTTTATGATGTCATTTTCATCCTGTACAGGTTCCTGAAATGTTTAAATTGTCAATAAAAAAGAGTATCAAAGGATTCCTCTTTTATATGGATAGACAATATTGTGACAATAGTTTACAAAAGACTGAAAAGAAAATGAAACAAACTCCTTATTTCCTTTTCAATTTTCCCCTTCTTAAAGAATTATGACAAAGAACATAGTTACACATCAACTGTGATACAAAGTTATATATAGCAAAATAAAGTCAATATATTGCTGTAAACTATTGCCAAACGGATACAAGGATACACAAGCTGAAAATTATAGGAGAGAAACCACACACCTCGACATATTGCAGGTCACAGTCTTTCACAAGAGCACCGAACTGAATAGCATCTTCATAACTCCACTTTCTATTGGCATCCGCACGAATTTCAACCTTCTTCCCAACCTTTTTCCTGACTTCTTGTATCACCATAGCATCTTCAACTGGATCCAGTCTACGTCCCACCTGTTCCATGTGGTATTGTAGGCTTTTGTGAACAAAACCAAGATCATTCAGAAAGAAAAGTAGATGGTATATATTTAGTAGTTATTACGAGTCCAGTTCCACTCCCAAAACTTACTTTAAGCTTCAAAGCTGTGAATCCTTCTTTGATAAGAGAGGAAGCAACATGAGCAACCTCAGCCGGAGTCCCACTTGAATCAATGAGCGCACATATCCTAACTCTTGATGATCTTTCATTACTTTCTTCTTTCATTTTCAGGGGTTGAAGTATATGTAACAAGCTGGAATTCTGCTTTACTGCTATTGCATTTAGGAGAGCCATTTCAAGACCACATCTGACACTTGGAAATAGTGAGCATGCCTGTATAATAGCAATGTTTCTGTTTGACTTGGTCATAGAAAAGTAAAACAAGACACTGAGAAGTAGAGAAGGCAACTTTCCTATTTTGGTCTTCTCTAAGAGCAACTACTCAGGTATACAGTTATATATATATATAAAGATTGGAATAACCAACCATGATGCCTAAATTGTTCCATATCCAAGAAGCAAATGATCCATTAAGCAGAGGAAGGGAAAAACTAATCTCAGCTCCTTCAAGCACATGAACAAGAAATCTAAGTTGCTCTTCCACATCCAGATGGTTTTCCTTGTGGATTTCAAGAGGTGCAACCTGTTCAATCAGTTAAATGATACTTGTGTTGGAATACATATAGAGCTATTGGTCTTTAGGAGAACAAAATATCTAACTAAATACCAACCTCACCATAACCAACACTCCCATCTTGAAGGCACACAGATAAAATATAGCCCTTTCTATAGAACTTGTGCTGCTTATGGTCAACAGGACCAGAAGTAGGTGGAGCACAAAGTTGAATTCTGTCACACCAACATTTTGGAGAAGTAAACTGCAAAAGATCAATAAGGAGAAAGCAACCTATAGCAATGTAAATAAAATCTAACCTGTATATAGAATACTGCAATTTATGGATCTTGAACTGACAGAAGCCACTTGACATAGGATTTGAAGCAAAAATCCCTGAAAGAAAGCTTAAAGCATGTTCTGCCACTCTGTGTGCAGACTTCCTTAAGAAACTGATATTAACAGGGACAATTGGTCAGCAGACCACGCAAAACAGGAATGCAACTTTCAAAGCCAAACACTAGAACAAACCTAACAACCTGTGAAATGCCAAATTATTGTCAATGCAGCTATGCACTTCAATTATAGTGTCTGTCTTCTCTTCGTCAGACGCAAGTAGAGCATCTTGAAGATCCGATTTGGTCAACACGTGTAAATGTCTGATGCTGCAGTTTATTAAATTATATTTAATGGAGTATAAGGGGGAGCAGTTAAAAACTTGGAGCAAAAGCATACAGTAACCATGTTAAACAACATGCTGTATCTTCAATTATAGAAAATGCAGAGCACAGATGCACTAGCTTTGTATACAATGTCACAGCACTCAAAAGTCTAATTATTGTAATTTTTCACGTACCAGCCCTAGTTTCTAAATAAGAAATATGCAATGTAGGATCTGCTCAACTAAGGAAGCTACCATTTGCCAAATTTAGGCAACTATCACCATAAGAAAGTCAATCAAATAGTAAGCAGAAAGATTGCACAATAAAAGAGCAAGATAAGCAGGCAACACATTTGGCCACATCAGAACTTGTATAAAATATAAGCATGAATTTATATTTATACCCATGAGCGATACACAAGTTGTGAATTGAAATGTTATGGGATGTGTAGAAGCATTGATTCAGTATCTTGGGATCAGTTCTATCTGCAATAGGAAGGAGGCTGAAGATTGCTCCACCTTTGTTGTTTATCACAAGTATTGTCATTGGTTTGCGCAACATCCTTCAGAAAATGACTGGTAGATTAAAGACTATTTGAAGAGAGGAAATCAAGTGTACAAGTCCTCAACCCAATACTCACAGTTTACCTTTGATTTAAAATTGCTAAGCCATTCGTATCATGAAGGAAAGAAATATCTCCAATTACACAAAGTACCTAAGAACAATTATAGACAATTATGAACCAATATACTTATCATGGAATTTGAATTTACTATTGTAACAAACAATGAGGAGATTTAAACTTATTTTTCTTTTACGAAATCCATTTGATGCAAAAGTTTAAGCCTAAGATTTAATGGCCCACTAGTGACCAATTATTTACTTTTCTAGAAAGAGACAAGAAGAACAGTATTTCTCTACAACTAGCAAAGTAAAACTTGCAAACAGAAAAAAAGATTTCTAACACAATTTTGCTAGAAACAAAGTATCTTAGAGGCTCACTCGTTTGCTGCACCCAACAGCAAAACCAATCGCTGAACTAAGCAAACCATCAATACCACTGGCTCCCCTGTTTCCAGCCACTCGTACCCAGTGGCAGGGTAGGTTCAAATTTACCATGATATCCGAAACTCTATAACAATGATTTTTCCAGTTAAATCCATACATATCTGCATCGCGTATGGCCATGCTGTTCCCAATAAAGAGAGCAGACTCAGCTGAAAGTGAATTTGAGATTACATTTGCAACATAAGTCTCAGTTAAAGAGTTCTCAGTAAGAATTTGAAATGCCATATCCCATGAAATCTGCAGGAGAGGATAAGAGATTGTAAAAAACTACAAACAATTCCAGAAATTAAATCTCAGAAAGATATGACTAAATGCAAACAGAAGTTCTTCAACCACCTTCTCAGTGGATAAAGAAAGAACCCATCTTACATGCAAGAAAGGTCTTTGGATTATACATCTAAAAAAGGCAAGGTATCGTCAAGTTATATCTTTTCTTTTTTGAGAAATTAGAGGGAAGAAAAGCAAAAATGCATCAAACAGACTTGGAAAACAAAGGGCTGGAATATTTCAAAGCCAGACTTTCAGACAGAAACCTCCTGTCAAAATATTTTGTTCACTCGCCATTCAGTGGAGCATCGTCCTAAGGCAAATTTTAGTTCTCATGACAAGTTTCTACAAGATGTTATCATGATTAACTGCGTTCCACATTTTGGTGATTATCAACTGCACTCAGACATTTGATAAATCATGAATTGGCACACTAGACAAAGTCAGAAAGGAATATATCAACCATAGTAACAAAACAAATGACCACTTTAATCAAACTAGCATTTAAGCTTAAAGAAAAAAATAATTAAATTAGCTAAAAAAAGTATCAAGAGAGCAAGACAAAGTACCATCATGTCCAATGATTGCAGGAAATCACACCATTTGGCGCTCAAAGGTGGAAATTGAATTTTTAACAAACTGTCAGCAAATTGAAGGATGGAGCCTTGAACCCTATGTGTCACAAGGTGTGATGGATCATGACGAGATGTATGATTATCAACCATGATATAGGAATATGGATAACATTCCTCCAGCATTTTTGAAACACGCTTACTTGTTATCCGACTTCCAATCTGCCCATCATTCAGTGTAGAAAGTCAATGAACAATAAACCATGGATTTCAACATAGTGTTTTAGAATATATAAAGATTACAACTTAATGTATTATGATATCCTCTTTACCTTCCTCCAATAAGATAAACATGTTTTAACAATGACCAATTTATCAGGTAACTGTTCCAAGTGGAGGATTAGGTTAGCCAGAAATAAGTATATTCAATAACTAAAGCAGTCCAGTATTATATTTTTCAACTCAAACCTAGATCGAAGGGCTTCCTGGTCTAGCATAACAAAATTGCCCATATAATTAATATTGAAGTCAGTCCTGAATTAACCAGTCAAACTAAAAGTAAACAAAAACTTATCTGTCTTAGACATTAGGAACAATTAAAATCATCTAGAATATGCAGTTCAGAACTTTTAAAAATATGAAATCAACACTAAACAACTTATACCTGTATAATTACGTCAATTTGCATCCAATCCCTGACAGAATTGTAAAGTAAGGCATGGTCTAGATGATCAACAAATAAAATATTTCCTTGAAGCTCAGTGGAAGAAGACAAAAGCTTTCTTAACCGTAAACCTGACAAGATGTCAGCTACAACAGGCCAATTAAGATGTTTAGCCAAGAGAAGAGCTGCCCATATGTCATCCTCAGTATGAAGTCCACCAAGAAGTAATAGCCCTTGCTTACTCTGTTGAATGATTTGAACAACCTCGAACAATGAACTGTCAACATGATCATTACAAGCAGAATAGTCCTGCATTTTGATGTATCTAGTGAATGGTTGACTGCCAGACATCCAAACTTCCAACCCCTTCAAGCACTCAGTAGTCCATTCCTTTGGAGCATCATGCAGGGGCTCTCTAAAAGTGCAGTTGATATGAACAGGACCATATGGTAAAGATGTTGCTTGATGTACAGCAAGGTCAACTGTTGTCAAAACCATCCGTGCAGAAACATTATCAGTAGGTGCAGGAAGGCTGAAGAAGAACCTTACAAATGAACCATAATGGTTCACCTGATACACAAATGCAGCATGAGTTGTAAGCAATTTAGCCGAGTAACTGGAACAAGTAACAAATGAAACAAAAGAAAGAAGTATTGAGTATAACCAATCATAAGTTATAAATATGAGTACTTGATTGATTGATTGGTTAGCACCGGCGTCCTGAAGCTCTGGAGGACGATCTGCAGTAAGCAATAGCAGAGGCATAAAATCCTGACTGGCTTCTACAACCTGCAAGATGCCAGTCATCAATAAATATCAAGTTTCTGAGAGAACAATGCAAATAAATAACAGAAGGTTTTGAAATGAAATTTCAATTTGGACATTGTAATACAAATTCAGAACTCACAGCAGGAAGAAGATTTGAAACTGCAGTTCCTGATGTAGTTATAATGACTGCTGGTTTATAAGATCCTCTTGCAAAACCAACAGCATGAAATGCAAGTGAGCGTTCATCAAAGCAAGCAATACATGTTGTTAGGGGATGAGTGGAAGCAGCGATTGCAAGAGGTGATGATCTTGATCCTGGAGCTAAACAGAAGTACTGAATAAAGCATTATCAGGCAGATGTACCAAAAGAATTATATAATCAAATAAAGGATTCTTGATCTCACCGTTAAGCCTAGTCGAGTACATTCTTCTACTATCAGTGATGCCCAAAGAATGTTAATGTTTGCCTGATCTTGAAAGGAGCAACTTTTTTCACTGGCATGATCCAACTGACAGTCAAAAGAGAAATACAACTTGAACAATCATTGTACAAAATTACACTTTAGGTATTTTCTAAATGTTAGTTCACAATCAGTTGAGAAAGTCCAATTAGTACCATAGATAGTTCATATGGAATCCAATCTTCTTTTCCATGTTGCACGCTTAATAAAGAGCTTCTAGTTTAGGCCAAGAAGCTCAATGGCTTCCAGATACTTGTGCTTTCCATTTTCATTTCATTTTCTAACAAATATTATCCATGAAACGCAATAATAAATTACAAAAGGACCTAGGACTGCATGCAAACAAATAAGCAGTATAGTATATAGTTAATTATGTCATCTTCAACATACAGATTACAGAGCTAGCATTTTCAGCGCTAGAGGATGGTGGAGAAAGAAAAGAATGTTGCATACACATAAAGAATGTTGCGTACACATTTACTTCAACATTTAATTACATAAAGATGGCATACCATGTTACAGGAAACACAATTGCTTGGTGAAAGTCTAAAACAAAATTGATCAACAATTGTAGTCTTCTGCAAAAAAAGAGTTCAATAAGAACACAGAGATGGTCCAGTAATACAAAATAGCTGCATTTTATCACTGTCAAGCTCGAATAAAAATACTAAGGATATTTGGTAACGAAACTTGAGGATAGTAAACATGGAGAAATAATTACCAGGAAAAAGGGAATACCAGTTCAAAGGGGTCGACAGGGTAATCCTTAGGGTCCAGCAATAGAGACCTCATCCTTACCTGAAAATTTTTACATTTGATGAGAAATTGCAAGCATTTTATAATTGCAATCACAAATGCTTTCATGGATATGGCCAAACAATGTCTTTTTGGTCAATAAAACATTCAATCTTGACTTCTCTAGTTAGAAACTTTTTTTTCCCACCGATTTGGGTTTCCCATAATTAATACGCACCACCTTGCAAGTCACCTAATGACAATAAAAACCCAACCAATTATGCAGCATCAGATAAGATGTCACAACTTATACCTGATCCAACAGTTCGTTCATTCATCTACATCATACAAGCCAATTTTAAAACAGCAACGAGCAAAAATGAAATTATATGCTCTAGAGTCCTCATAGCATCGAGTTAAGAAAAACAACTTGCTTTCAAATCATGTAGTCAACATGGTGGAAATTTTACCGGTTGCGAACTCTTATTCGCTGCCAAGTTGAACTTTTGGAGACCAGATTTTACAGAAGAGTGAAATTGACACCTGACCTGTAACAATTTAACCATAAAAACCAGCTAAAAGGTCATTCAACAACAATATAGAAGGGTAAGAGACGAGACATCTTGGTGTAACATTGGAGTTTAATCAGATGGCATTACCCAAATTTCAGTATGAGTAACCAAATAAACAAATGAAAATAAATGCACCACTAGCTGAACCATGATTCAATGTCTGCAATTTCTTCAAGTCAAATCATCAATGAGCAGTGATTTGAAATGAGAAAGCTACTTCAACTGTGACAATGATACAGATAAAAGATAAATGGAGAAAACTTCTGAAATTACCTGGTTAAATGTCAACTCAAAAGATAGAATTGCCTGTTTGAATGTACATGAGTGATTGTCATCCCAAGCCAATGTCACTGCTAAAATGGAGACATCTTCATGCTCATCTAATTCAATCTGTTGAAACCAAATCAATTTAGCAGCCACTAGAGTTCACTTGTGTTCTCAACTTCCAAACGAGGATAGAGTGCCAACACAAGAACAACCACTAAGATACTGTAAAACTGATAGAAAGATAATTGTGAAAGCAATCAGAATTTTCATAACGGAAGATGAGCAATTTAACATAAGTGTACCTCTGGAATTAAAAAGTAAAAAGAACCAGCCACATGCTTGATTGAAGAATACTCTGTGTCCAAATCAACATCCACAAAACCATAAGTTCTTATAACGATTGAACCACTTGAGAGATATCTGCAGACACACTATACATCCATCCTTTAGCATTTCCCCCAAAAAACAAAGAAAGCCATGTTCCACATAATACCATGCCCATGAATGTCAAGGAAACATGAAGCCTTCTGTTTCAAAAGGATTAAGGAAACCGAAAAAAGATTCGTCAAGAGTTCAAGAACATAGCTTGATTAATATAGCATTAAATAGCCACGTGAAAAAACAACTACCAGAAAATCAAAACACAAATCAGAAGAAGAAGTCAACCTTCTAATTGAACTCTGCTTTCCTGAGATACAAGAAGAGGGGTGCAAAAAGTAAACTGCAGTCCCAATTCCAAACACACCACGCCTTCCATTCAAGTAGAGTGCCTTACACGAAGAATTCTCTGTACTTTTGGAAAGAAAAAACTGAGGAAACACTCCAACCAACTCGGGTTGGCAGCAGAACCAATCCAAAGCTTTCGCACTCGGAGGCACCGCAATCTGCAACCCATCACTCAAAATAGAAGAACATAAGTACTAATAAAACTAACTGGTAAACGAAAACTAGACACAAAGAACACTGATCTTCGCGCAAATTTTGCACCAACCAGTTCAACAAACTTCCAAAACAAAGAAATTTAGATCACGAAACTGAACCTGAAATCTCAAGATGCCACTGCTCGAACAAGGAGGATTCATCTTCAGATTCTCCACAGCCTCGTGAATACTCTCGAGGCCACGCTGCAGCGTCACGGCAGGAGGAAGAGTCTGAGTAACGCACGTCCCTACCACCAAGTCACATTCCTCGTTCTCCAACTCCTTAACATCCATCACCGGACCATCGAACCTAACCGCTTCCACAGCCACCTAACAGAAACATCACCAAATCCGAATCACACGAACCAAACATTCACATATAAACAAAAGCGTTAAGCAAAATGAACCTTCCGAGAACGAGTGAGGGTGCGAGAGGGAGAGAAAGCGAGCAAAGGAAGAGGAGGATTCTTCAAGAAGAGAAGTGGTTTTCTTAGGATCGGAGACGGAAAGGTAAACGTCGTCTCTTTTGCAAGTGAGAGTGAAGCTTCCATGGCTACTGCTGCTACGTGAAGTGAGAGAGACTTTTTTAACTACGTGAAGTGAGAGAGACTTTTTTTAGCGACAATTTCAAGAAGAAGATAGATAATGTAGGCCCCGCACCATCACTGTTGAAGAGATGACGTGACACAACACGCGTGTACAATAATTGGCTGATGTGGCTGATGACCTGGACAAGGTCAGGAGTCAAGGTCCACAATGGGCCACTCACCAAACTAATGTACGAATCGCAAGGTATCTCGGATTTGGCCATCTCAACAATACTGTTCAAACGACGTAGTTTATTAATAACAAAACAATGTTATTTTTCGATGCAACAATCATC
>JAOQMS010000001.1:931175-959687 GCA_027563885.1 Erythroxylum longipes | reverse complement strand
AAGGCAAGAGCTAATGCAAGAATTTTGAGAGTAGCTGGAGATCACCGTAACTCCCTCGTCTGAACACTCATTTGCTCATTCTGTTTATTATTTCTCTGTTGTTTTACTGAACTTACTCCTCTGTTAGTTGATGGACTCATACTCTGGTAGCTTGGATACTTCATTTCGGTTATTCACCTGGTTTGTTCCTTTAATTCTTTTCTTATACTGATAAAGATGGGATTAAAGTATACGAAGATGATGAATCTTGTTATTTCCAGAATAGGCTGATTCTTTTTCTTGAGAATTAATGTAGCTAGTTTAGTTAAATATGCATGATTGAGTTACTGTTTTATTATCTTATTATTTGCTATAATTTTTGAATTAAATGAATGTAATAGCATGATTAAACTTTACATTATTTTAGTATTAAACGAAGGATCAAGAGAAAAAGTTTAATATAGAACGAGAAAACTATAGACGCTTACGTTATGAATTAGAAATATATTAACTTAAGTGGACAATTATTAGTTGGGTTTAATAATTAATTTAGATAATAAACTTATTGAATACAAAAGTTAAATTAGTTTCTAATTTGAATGATTTTAAAACTCAATTAGTAATTTTAGTAAGACAATTATTCAATATGCATATAAGAGATTAAATTAGTAAAATTAATTCTCAAGAGTTTCCTTCATCGATTTATCAATCCATTTTTGCTCCCAGCTAAATCAGTTTACTCTTCAGTTTAATATAGTTATTTCCTTTAAAGCCTTTCACTTAACAATTTATTTCAGCTAAATGGTTGTAGCATTAGCACATTTATTTGCAAACAATTTTTGTTTAATTCTATAAAACATATTGCCTTTGATTTCCTACTTTCTTGTTTATAATTATATCAAGATTTCACTCCTACAATATTTTTTATAAAAGAGATTTTTTAAGTTATTTCTCAGTTAACTCAGTACTAACATATAATAGTGTGGTAATTATTCCAAGTCTATTATTGTTTAATTTAAATTAAATTTATTTATTAATTTTAACTTGTTAATTCATTAACTCCAAATTAATTGGCGATTATTTGCTAATTGTTGGATTATAAGTTTACCATATTAATTTATTAGATGAATTATAGAAAACACATTATTAATATATTATTATATACTCTTGAAGTTTTAATTTAATAGGTGTTTGAAAGACAAAATTACAGTTTTTTCTTAATATTTTAATTTTCATAATAATATAAAGAAAATATTATTAATTAAACATATTAAAAGGATTGATAATTATTACATCATGTTTCTATATTGACTCAAACTCATAGAATTGTTATTAAAATAAATGATTATACCTAAGTGAGTTTTTACCTAAAACACAATTTTAAATTTATTTTTCGCATGCATTAATTTAATTATTTACTTAAATCACAATTTTAGGTATAATTTAACTAAAACAAAAAATTTTAATTATTTCCCTAACAAAAAAGCAGCAAAACATATCAATTCTTTATACAGGAGCAATTATGAATTTTAATTTTAAAATTTTAATTTTCATAATAATTCAAAAATTTGTATTAATCAACATATTAAAAGAATTGATAATTATTATATCATGTTGTCCATATTCCTAAGAACTCTAAAACTCATAAAATTGTTATTAAAATAGATGATGATTATATCTAAGAGAATTTTAACTAAAACACTACTAACAACAACAATCTTAGCACGCAAGGTTTCAAATTGTAAGGATCGGGTAAGAAATATTAATTATACGTAACCTACCCTTTATATCTAATAAATAAGTTATTTTCGTGATTCAAATTTGTGAATTTTTTATTATAATTTTAAAATTATTTTTCACGTGTATTGAAATTTCAAGTATTTACTTAAAATACAAATTTAGGTATAATTTAATTAAAATTATAAGTATTTTTCACTTACATTAAATTTTCAATTACTTACCTAAGAATAAATAAAAAACTAATTCCTAGTGGAATTTGAATTGGGAACTTATAACTAAGAAAAGACTACTAATTTAACTAATTTTCAAACACATTGTAGAAATAGAATTATCCAAAAACTTTGGAATTAAAATTTTAAATATTGAAAAGCAATATTAGAACATTAAAAGAGCGAAAATTCACAATCTTTGAGGTTTTAGTACGCGCCGTTCTCAACAGAAAACCGGAAAAAGACAACATAAGACTAAGAAACACTGGACAGAGCCGAACATCACCATCTAGCTTTTTTGGTTCTTCCAAGTTCCAATCTTTTTTTTTCCCCCTCAATCTGAGTGATTCAGGTAAGTTTTTTTTTCTCATTTTTTAGTCTTTTAATCACATCTTTACATACCCTTTTGCCAGATTGTGTTAAATTTGACATATTTTACTGCGGATTTGTTTATATGAATTTTGTTTTCAATTTCCCTATTGTTTGTTTGCTGAATTTTGAACTATTTGGTTCGATTCGTTTCTTGAAAAATTTTATTACTTTTTATTGTTTGTGATTCGTTGGAACTGTTCTAGTGATTATGCGAATTGGGGTCGTTCCCTTTATCCAGAAATCCAAGTTCTTGTTTTAGCTAATGTACTTCATTTTTTTCCTCTGGAAGTCTCGAAAGATCTGAAAGATTAGAAAAATCAAAGCTTGATTTGGTTTAGGAGTTGTGAAATGATTAGATGTTCCATTTGCATTCCATGGTTTTCTGTAGATTTACTTTTTGTCAAGTTTCAGAGGGAAAGGGTTTGTGTATAAATCTGTGTCATTTAGCCAACGGTGCTGTAGGCTTCAAGGAGTGAAAATTTCAATAGTTTCTTCACAATTTTGAGCTCTTTTCTGCTTGAATATAAAATTTTGGCTGACGGTTAGAGTTTTATCGTAGGGTACGTTGTCTTTAGGTGAGAAGTGGTCATGGAAGATCTAAAAGCTGTGGATTGTATAAGTGATCTCCCCGAGAGCATTATAGAAACCATTCTGACGTTTTTGCCGATAAGAGATGCTGTTAGGACCTGCATCTTGTCAAGCAAATGGAGATACCGATGGACAACACTTCCTGACCTTGTTTTTGATGACAGATGTCTTAGTATGTATAATGATGGGGTGCTGGAGCAGCACAGCTTCATAAAGTTTGTCACAAGAGTACTCCTTCTTCACCAAGGACCTATTAACAAGTTTCAGCTTGCTACTTCCTTTTGGCAATGCTATCCAGATATTGATCAATGGGTGCTTTTCCTCTCAAGGGGTGACATTAAGGAGTTGGTACTAGAATTAGGTGAAGGGAAGTGGTATAAAGTACCAGCTAGTCTTTTCAATTGTAAGAAGTTAATGCACTTGGAGCTTATTCGATGTGAATTAGATCCACCTCCTGCTTTTAAGGGATTCTCATGGTTAAAAAGCCTCAGTCTTCATCAAGTTTCGATTGCTCCTGAGGCAATAGAGAGTCTTATTTCAAGTTGCCCTCTTCTTGAGCGTCTTTTATTATCTTATTTTGATAGCTTATCTCTTACTGTCCGTGCTGCAAACCTAAAGTTCTTGTATTTGGAAGGTGAATTCAAGGATATTTGTCTGGAACATACTCCACTGTTAGTTATTGTATCAGTTGCTATGTATATGACTGATAGCACTGAATATTTTGAGCAAAGCTCAAGTTGCAGTTTTATCAAATTTCTTGGTGGTGTACCTCATCTTCAAAGGCTCACTGGGCAGATTGACTTCACGAAGGTAACACATTGATTTAGCCATATTATTGATTATTGATTCAGCAAGATTATATCAACAGTCATACCCTGTTTAATTTATGAGTTTGATCTCTACTTCTTTAAGTATTTAAGCATTGGGGATTATCAAGGAATGCGGCCAATCACTTTTAGCTACCTAAAAGTTATCGAGCTTTATGAAGTTAGTTTCGAAGATACGAAAGAGATGCTTGTTGTCCTCCGCTTGATCACTAATTCTCCTCATTTGAAGGAACTTCAAATTTCGGTATGTCAAGGTTGAACCACTAGTTTGTTGCTGCAAACATTTTCGCGAAAACATTATATTGTGCATGGTATTGTATTCATTTACAAATTAGAGATTGTGATTGCATTTGTTGTGCTTCCCGGTTTGCTATAGGGCTCATCAAATGCAACGGCTACCACAGAAGCTCCTAACTTGGATTTCTGGACAACAATATTCCCTAAAGATTGCACTTTTAGGCATCTTAAAGTTGTGAAGATGACAGATATATCTGGTGTGCCACACGAGATGGAATTTATCAAATTTTTACTTGCTAATTCACCAGTTCTTGAGATGATGAGTATCGCCCTTAGTTTATATGTAACAGAAAGAAGATTAAGTATGTTGATTGAGTTGCTACAGTTTAGACGGGCTTCTGCACAAGCTGCAATCTTTTTCATGCAAGATTAAGGCAGTGTGTATTCCTTGCAATATCTTCTCTCTCTTTCTTATCTAAGATTCCTTTTTGTGGATATATGAGAACATTAATATTGTTTAGAAGCTTCAATAGTTGTAGAACATCCCATCAGATATTAGACCATGCAAAGTTATGTACATCAATTTCATGCAATTTGACTGCCATCTTCCAGTTTATCTACACTGCATTGGAGAAGATTTCTATTTTCTTGTTCTTTCTTTGGATCATTTTTACCAAAGAGATAGTATTCAAGAGCTAGATCTCTATTTTGCAAACTTGAGTATCACTTTGTTAGATGCCTAAATTGAACTGTGGAAATGATAATCAACTACCTCCAATGTTCATGTTGATGAATGGGTTTTATTAGTAAACACTTTTATCTTCAACCCTCTGTAGCTATAGATGCTTCTTTTCTATTATTTAAGTGCTTTTAGATTAGCATTCCAGAAGTGGAGGTAGTCTTGAACTGCACCTTTAGATTGCACAGTACTTTCAATGAGACCTTCTTTAGAACTATAAGAGATAAAATCAGAAGAATAACTGAAACTATGTAAAAATTACTTTTATTGCAACCAAGATTGGTAGAACAATTCCCAAAAAAAAAAAGAAGGAAAAACTTCAATTTCAGAGGAGCTTAATACATGTAACACTCAACTATATCTCATTTTCCAGTCCAGATTCTGTACAGTCAGAATATTTGTCACAGCTTTTTGATCTCCAATGTTGCTAATGTACAAGCAGCTTGTTTTTCTCATAGATAGAGTTCCTTCAGGGAAGTCTGGAAATGTCATTTCTGTTATTGAGAATGTCATCTGGGTCCTGAGAGCTCCATTGCTTGAACAAGGAATACAGAGTCTTCAGTAAGATCAGAATACCGCTCTGAAGAAGAAAACTCATTGGCTCTGGATCTGGTTGCTTCAGCTTTCTGAGAAGCCTCCCATTTCTCTGCTAGTCCATCTCCTTCCAACATTCGAACCACTTCTGACATTTTTGGTCTGTGGCTTGGAAGGTACTGGGTGCAGAGCAGAGCTACTTGAGCCATTTCTTCAAGCTCAATTCGATCATAATTGGTCTTAAGATCCTTGTCAACCAACAACTCAAGCTTCTTTTCCTGATGGATCTTCCTCACCTGTAGGTAAGTAAAGAAACTAAACTCAGCCACGGATGGATTTTGCATTAGCCTGGGAACATATATCACTATTAAGACCTCAAAACATCAATGTTTTGCTTACCCAGTCAAGCATTGCTCCTTTCTGATTTGCAGACTTCCCGAATTCCAGGGCTCTTAAGCCAGATATGAGTTCGAGTAGGAGGATTCCAAACCCAAAAACATCTGTTTTCTCAGAAGATTGTCCTGTTGAGAGATATTCTGGAGCTATGTGGCCAACAGTACCCCTCACTGCTGTTGTGACATGTGAGTCCCGGTGATCCAACAGCTTAGCCAACCCAAAATCTCCTACAACAGCTTCACAGTAATCATCCAGTAATATGTTTGCAGCCTTCACATCTCTGTGAATAATCTTGGGGTCACACTGCTCGTGCAAGTATAATAAACCTCGTGCAGCTCCTAAGGCAATCCTTTTCCTTGTACCCCAATCCAGTACTGGCTTACCTGCAGGAACAAGAAACAGATAATTTCAGCTCACTTTGCTGTTGTGATTTCGGCATATTACAATGTCCAGGCAGCATCTGATGCAAAAATGGAAGAATTACCGACAAATCCTGATAGAAGCCATACCTTTTAGACGATTAGCTACACTGCCATTAGACATGTAAGGGTAAACTAGTAGCCTCTCTGTTGCCGTCATGCAAAAGCCGTAGAGACGGAGGAGATTCCGATGAACAGCTAAGCTAATCATCTCAACTTCAGTTTGAAATTGGATCTCTCCTCCAATGGCATTACCATCTTTGAGCCTTTTGACAGCTACTACTGTTCCATCTTGGAGATACCCTTTGTAGACATTTCCAAAACCTCCTTTTCCTATCAAATTCCTGCTGCTGAAATTGTTTGTAGCAACCTGAAGTTCTTTGAATTGAAATCTTTTCAAGTTTCCCAGGTTGAAGTCCTCACGGTTTTGCTCTGAAAGATTCAAAAGAAACCATTAGAGAACATCCTTGCTTCTTTCAACCATAATTTCTGAAGATTTTTTTCCTTGCTTACCATTAACATCAAAGAACACTTGTTGATTGCGTCTTCTCCTCCACCAAAGAAGTAAACCGATTCCAAGACTCAACAGGCAGATGCATCCCAGGCTTGAGCCAAAGGCTAAGGCAATTTTCTGGCCCTTACTGCTTCCAGAATCCTGAGAATCTTAGGAAAAAAAACGGGGCATTAACAAAACATATGAACATGTAATTTGCAAAGAAAACAGGAAAAAAACGATCATGAACTTGCTGTTAGTACTTTGAGGATCGTTCGTTGACAAAGATTGCGAAATCTGTGTAGTTCCAAAACATTCTTGCTCAGTTCTACATATCATAGAGTTCCCCGCAATGCTGTGGACACCCAAAAACGTTGAATTATGATAAACAATACAAGAATTGTATAAAACTTTTATTTCTATTCAGATCAATGAAAAGAAAAAAAGCAAAACTGACAACTTGGATTGACTTACTAGAATGTTCGAGCATGAAAAGGGGGCACAGGAGCGCTCAAGTTATTGTAAGACAAGTCCCTGAAAAGACAAACAATACCCATGTTGAAGTAGGCTAGAGGACTTCATGAAAAGTTATGATCATGGTTGATACTGAGGAAGAAAATCATGGAAGACACTTACAAGAATGTAAGCTGGGTCATGTTTGCCAAGGAAGAAGGTATTTCTCCAGCAAGACTGTTATTGTTCAACCTCCTGTGAACCAATCCAAGAACACAATAGCAGTCAGATTTCTGCTAATGTTTGAAAAAAAAAACTGGAAAAAGAGGGGAAAGATGTCAATATAAGACAACTTCTATAAACTTACAGATATTGAAGACTTTGTAGATGGGACAAGTTGCTAGGAATTTTTCCAGTGAAGAAATTATGAGAAAGATCAAGTGTTCTAAGCTTTGAAAGCCTTCCAAGCTCGGATGGTATGTGTCCTGAGATATTGTTGTTCTGCAGAAGCCTGAAAATATTTGGTACAATAAAACAACTGTACAAGAGAGCATACTTTCGTTGAAAAGGATTGATTGAATACTCACACAAGTTGAAGATTCGTCAAGTTTCCTATGCTTGGTGAAAGAGTACCTGATAAACTTTGGCTTGGAGCTCCTCTGCAATAAGTTCATGTTAACTACTTTAGATAATATCCCTTAAATGAGTAATCAAATGAGGTGTTTTAGTTCAGCTGCTTTTATCCTTTTCAGCTCTCGTGTGTTTTAGTACTACTTACAATCCAATGACTAGACCATCAGGTGAACAAGTGACCATGTTCCAGCTACATGGATCTACAGCAGTTGCATCCCAGTTAAGAACATTGTGAGGATCATTCAGTGAATCTTTAATGCCCATCAAAGCTTCCACTGTATTAGTTTTGGAAGAAATCAACTTGTTAGTTCAGAACTTCCGAAAGAAAATCTATTTTTTCACTCCAAGAAAACTTCAATTACCTTCATAGTTGACACCTTCTGGAGAGAGCAACCCACATGCAGAAGTCCATAAGCAGAACAAAGTCAAACAACAAAAAAGATTGCCCTTTTCCCTTCCTTCCATTGAATCAAATACAAAACCAGATACTACCCAGTTTTCAAAAACAGTTTCTTGTTTTAAAAAGAAAGAAACAAGTGAAGTCTTGATAGGTGTAGTGTGCTATATTTGAAAGATTCAGGGGAAGCAATCTTGATATGGGTTTTGTCCTGTTTTGAAATGTAGAAGCTTTTTACGAGAGACGCCTACTTTGCACCAACTCACTCGCAACTTATGTCAGAAACCAAGAAAACCAGAGGTTCGGTGCTAAAGGCTGCAGAAAGGTAACATGCCTACCACCGGTTCATCAGCGTATTAAGTTAGGAATATATAAAAGCTAGAAGCAAGATTAAGCAAATCTAGATAATATCAAAAGATGATTGCAAAAGAAAATTCCTCCAATCATGCATTGGTTTAGAGAAAAAGTAATGATGGAGATAATTCTAAGTAGCCTATTCTATTCCTAGACAATATTAGAAAATACAAAAGGTAAAGCACATCATACACAATTAAGCATTGTTAAATATTTATTATTAGTAGAATAAAGAATCAGTTTTGTAGGTCAGCAGGTTTTGGTGTCAGATAGTGGACAAGTGTTCCGCTTTGGTTTTGCTAAAGCTTCTTTTACTGTGGCCTCTGGGAATCCAACATTCCCTGAGATTTGCCATTTTCTTTGAATTAAGTTCCCAAAAATTCCATTCTTTCCTTCATGTGGCTTCGGCTTCTTCGACATCATTAGAAAAAAGGTGAGAATCTCGAGGGAGTGAACATGAGACTGATGATCAGAAATGGTCCTGATGATATATCTGTTGTGTGAATTATTATTTCCCACAGTAGCTTTTTCTCTCTCTCTCTTTTTTTGTATGAAGATCATATTTTCCTATGGTCCATCTGAGTTCTGCTTTATTGATTCTATTACACTCCCATTGTGTCTCCACAGTCAACAGACAGTCCGCTATAATCTATCCAAAAGCAACCAACTTTAAAAAGCAAAAGCTTCCTCTTTTCACTTCAACCACTCCACAATTCTTCCTCCCTCCCTCTCTGTATCTATATACTTATATATCTATAAATGTTTGTAAATGTGTGTATCACAGAGACTCGGCCGTCCGATAATGAACTGACAGTGATAACCCTCTATGTAAACAGTACATGAAGTTAGCTGGTATAGTACCAAAATAGAATATAGTTTTATGCATGAGAAAAAGCATGATCAACTCACACTAATTATAGTCTTCTTCCTGTAACTGGGTGCACGTGCAAATGCAGAAACCATTATACTTACGTCGTTGACTTGGTCTTCAAAGATGAGAACTTTATTCTTTATTCAAAAGTATTATTGCCATAATTCATGATCATCAAGCAGCTGGAAGTAAGGAACATATCAGTTAATCAGATGGGTTTGTTCATTACTGATGATCAGACAAAAAGCTTGTGTATAATAGGGAGTAATAGTTGATAAACTTGAAAGAGGCATTAACTTACATTTGCAGTTCAGGCCTTTACTGGGACAACAGCTTCAAATGCTGTTCCAATGGGTCCTGGAACTGGTGCCCTTAGCCCGGAGTAGCACCTGACAGAGACCTTACCTCCAAGTGTCTCTAAAGTAGGGACTCCTGTCCTAGTTTTTAGCTTTATCATACAAGTTGACTTAGATTCATACCATTTAGTAGCTATCAGATACATATATATCTGTTCCTCATTTGTCTTATACTAAAAACACAATTTGGAAGAGCTCCAATGTCTATTCCTGTGGAGCTGACTCAATAATTTAGGTATCAGTAAACACCACTGGAGTAGGCTACAAAACACAGCTTAAAACAAAGAAGACAGAAAATTTAACTTTAGTAAAAGAGATACTTTAAAATAATTCAATCAGCTAAACAGAATTTACATAAAGTTGTGAAATTTTCCTTTAAGTTTGCATTTAGACAAAGCCCTTAATTTGGTGGATTCTAGACCAATGTGAGAAAGTTGTATTTTATACGAAGATATGTCCTTTTCTGGTCAACTCAGTTCTTCCTTTGGGTCCATTACATGGCCTCTCTTTCATCTCTTGCGCCACTTGGAAGGACATAGCGAATTGCCAGTAAACTTAATGGAATTTGAAATCAATGGAGCTTGGAGTTGAAGTCAAAAGTAAGTAAAAGAACAAGTAGGGTTGTAAAGAGAATTTGACTGATAATGGTAATGAAGTTGTGCACTAAGCGGAGATGTCATAAATGAACAGGAAATAATTGTTCTTTTCCTACAACTTTGCTTTGCTTGAATAAAGAGCACCTAGTCCTTTGAACAACTATTACAGAGTTCACATAATTCTCGACCTTTCTCATTTGTAAAGCCTATAAAGAAGTATGATCCAAGTAGAGAAACAAGCGCTTTTCAAGAGCCTTCCAACTTCAAAGGGTTGAAAATTCGAGTGATAGTGAAGGAAGCTGCAAAGTTGGAGCCTATAAGAGTTACTTAGATTGAACCTGCTCTCAACTCCAAATTACTAAATCTTCAAGTGGTTTTACAAACATCTCATATACCTAATAGCAGATGCGGATTTCACCGATATTAAAGAAAATGATAAAGACATCATAAAATCTCCAAATGGTTGACAGCTCTCAAAACCCATATGATATTTCAATCACTTTGACCAATTTTCCATCACCCTACTGTGGCTTCATACCTAATACAGAGAACCAGCAAGTAATGATCTCAATCTCCTATGTCATTCTACATATTACCTTGTCACAGGCTACTGTATCGTGGAGGGTTTCTAGTGGAGCACTAATTATAAGGTGCAAAGGCTACTAGATCTATCCAATGTCTTAGCAGCATTAAAACACTAAGGTTAAATTCATGCATAGAAGAACTAAGCTCAACATATTCAGACTCCTTTTGTCTTTTAACTTATCTAGAGATGTAAATTACTACACCTAATTTGGCCTGAATACATCTTTGACTTAATATTTATAAATAAAAGAGAAGCAGCAACAGCAGTAGCTCAATCAGTATAGAGAATCAGCAAGTTCTTGCATACTTCCCCAGAATATCATTCATCAAATTTATCAGAAACCAAGCAGATTATTCTGAACTCCAGCAAAAATGCAGTATTGTCACATCAACAGAAAATTTAACAGTGCACTTCACATGGATAAGGTTCTTTTAACACTAGACTGGCAATTCCCTAGCACTTCGAAGCAATACTGAGGTTTCCGTATAACAGAGGGCAGAAGAAGAACATATTCTCTTTTTAAAAAGTTGGCACTTTAAAAGCTAAGGATACCTCACACGCAAGCCATACTTTTGTCTTTTCCATTTAAGACCATACAATGGAGTTTGCATTCTGTATAAATCCCTAATACCACCAAATGAAAAGAGACTGAGAAAAGCAATGGCCACCTGCTCTCCCCTTTCCTTTGTTTAGCTCCTCTTCCTCTTATGGGCTACATTTAGTATTTTTCATTAATGTCATAACCAGCTGATAGAACAATGCTGGAGCAAGTCATATGAACTTGAGCTCTATCCCAGGCATACAGTATCAATATAATGTGAAAGAACAGGAACCCTTACAGGAACTAATTTCAGGCTTTCAAAGAGCTCCACAATCCCATATTCAAAGTTGATTCTTGCTGTCACGTCTTTGCTTTGCTGGGAGTCACTCAACTTTAAATAGTGATTAAAGACGTAAAACTAACAGTGCTTTAGAGCGTTAAACCAATCCTAGGAATAGTTAGGGAAGGGCAAAGGAGGATCTTAGCCTCTCAAAGTGAAGATTACAGTTCAAATCTGTCTGTTATCACATCCTTGTTAAAGATATGATTTAACATGTTTTAGAAGCATTCAAGAAAGAAAAGTGAAGCAACAATTGTAAGACAAAAAATCATGCAAAAATAAAGCTGATATTGACTAAAAAATAAAGGGAACAAGTGATGTGAAACAAAGATTTGCCAATAAAAACCTTTTACTTTATAAACTTTAATCAGTGCTTTAGCAATATGGAGGAGCTCCAAAAAGAAAAACAGAACCAGTTATGGGAGTAATGTTGTTTGTTTCCATAGGTTCAAGAATTTACAGTCCCAGGTCCCAGAAATCATAGGCAAGTGAAGACAAGTATCCACCATATGAATATCAGAGCAAAGATTGTGTTCTCAAACTTAATTTCCACCAAGACAATGATGGATCTAGCCAAGGCCCAGTTGCAGCAAGTTACTACAATCTTTTACCAAGTTGTATTTTTCTGAAGAACAAGGATGACCAAATCACAAACACCTTATCTTCTCGACAACAGGAACTGTAATATCAAGATCATATCAAGCCCTGTATTGCACAAAGCCTGTCATGGCCAAGATATTCCTCCACTTGAAAGAATCTTCAGAAATTAACATTAGCGACCAGCAGTTTGTCAAAATAGGCCAAATTATATAAAACAAATCAAAGTGGAATTGATTACTGAAGCTACAAGTGAACAAGCCATGATGATGATTGGAAACTATGTTTGACAAAGTTTAGAAATTCATCATGATGATGTAATTAGAATGGACAAATTTCAAATTTACGGCCAACCATGATCAGCTACACAATAGTTCCAACAAACTCTATCCATTCTAAGAAAGTTCTGTTTATAAAGAACACTACAACTAACCCAAAATGGCAAAACTAAACTTGTGTCCGTCTTCATCTCTCTCGAGTCTCACCATATCTAAAAGATGTAGATTGGTTGGTTCATTTCAAGTTTTGACGATTTTACTTTAAGATCAATGATCACCACCATTTTGATGGTAACGTGAACCAATAACAAATGGAAAACGAAAACCAATTTGTGGCTGCTGGGATTCGAGCCCAGGTCTCTACGGCCACAACGTAGAATTCTAACCACTAAACTACAGCCACTAGTTAAAGTATCAGTATTATATGCTTAATTAATTTCATTAACAACAATCTAATTCTAACCACAAAAAAAGAGCTTTTTAGCCGCTTGACCAAAATAATATATGGCATAAGGAAAGCAAAAGATACACAGTTCCATACAATGGAGGAGCGGCCAGGATTTTCTAACATAATATGCCCGGAAATAAAGCCAGACTTTTTATTTATAATATGGAGTTTCAGACAACATAGACAAACTAAAGACCAAACTGAAAATCAACATTACGTCCAGATATAAGACCGGACAGTTTATTTAGTAAACATCATAGGAAACAGAGACAACATACGAGGTAATGCTCTATATAGCATTTACTTCTGTTTATTCAGAACAGAAACACACAAACAGAAATGCTAAATAGATGCTGTGCTATGCATCTTCTTCCTCTTCTCCCTCTTTCCAGAGGCATTTTAGAGTTGATCTGGGCGAGTCAGAGTCCCATGCCTTGACAAACTTCTGGTAGACAATGGAACCGCCCATTCCAAGCTCTTCAAGACCCTTTTCTCCGCGACTGAATCCCTTAACATCCAGTGAACAGGTCATTTCAAGTTGTTTACAACCAACATCAGCATGAACAGAAATGGAGAACTGGCTTGGATTGAAGCAAGCCAAAACCTTATCCACCAACAGCTTCAGATTCACCTCTTTGAGATCATATCCATCCATCTCAAAGCTTGCATAACTGAAACCATCTTCAGGAGTCACATGAATGGTTGAAATAGCATCTCCTTCAATGCTGTTCATAGAATAACCACAAGGTTCAAACTCAAAATCACAAATGTTGGAATCTGGCAGAATCTTCCTTATTCCAGAATTAACAGTCATCCCAGCCGCTGAAGATGATTCAGTTTTATAAAAGACAGATGCCTTTTCCTTATCCAAGCCAGTCATGCACATCTCAACAGTGTAAACCGGGTCGTAGGAGATTGCTGTATCTGCAGATGCAGAATAAACATGCCACTTCTGTGGCTGGTTTGACCCACCCATTATGTAAGCCTTGCTACCTGAGCGGAGCTTCCCAAAGTAGCTATCCAGGACTGAAACTTCCTCAGAGAAGTGGCGATGAGGAAACGACTGAGCTCCAGGGAAAATAAAACTTCCACGAGTATAACGCACAGATTTCACCTCAAGAGAGAATGTTTCAGCCAACTTCAGAATGGGGGGGATTGACAGAAGCAACTTTGTTGTTCCACAGGTTTTGATTATAATCTTGTACGGGTAGACAAAGAGGCTGGATTCCGAGAGCACATACGAGTCAACATACTCATTCGACAACGAATCAACAATTGTGCACTCGGCCGGTCCAAGAATTTCATCCAACTGGACCTTTGACAGGGACCGGAGGCCCTTTCCTTCAGGGTCAGCAAAGATACCCAACTCAAAAAATGATATTTCCAGCCTCTTCTCGTAACCTTCAAACCCAATTGCAGAGACAGCCATGATGTCAACAGGAATACTAAATTCAAAGTCGAGGGAACTCAAAACACAAAAAGAAAAACCACTGCTTCACGAGGTCACAGTCGCAAGGAAACCACAGCCGCGGAGAGGGAGAGAAAGAGAATTGAGGAAGAAGTTCAATAAACTAAGAATTAAACGCTTAAACAACTATAATAACTACGTCTTCAGGACCACGTTATGTGGTCAGGTAGCAGCAGTATCAGCAAAACTCAGGATGGCTTGCGAGCGCACTGCAAAATATGAAGTAATTTTTGAAGTAATTAGTGAGAATTCATCTATGGAAAAAATGCAAAACACCAACAAAAAATTGGGTGCTAAAAATACTTACGTTGGAGTACGCAGCAGATCTGAACTTCCTGATTCCTCCGTTAGGTCGAACGTCTTCAATGCTGTAACCAAGGGGAGCTTCGTAGAATACGGATTTACTACTACTAGAAGACTTCTTCTTCCCACCTTTTGACTCCATTAGATCATTCACTCCTAACCTGCTCAGGTCACAAAATAAATGCGTTGAAATTCAGAAAACTAGCAAACATCAATAAGACATACATATTCACAAATACGAGATTACATCCTATTCCAAGCTAGAGAATCAAAATGATAAACAGACCACTTTCAATATCACATCACCAATGGCAAACTACACCGCAGATACCAAAATCATACTCGCGTCAAATAATTAGACACAGAAGTATAATCATCGTCATATGAGGGATCAGAGTTTTCCAATTGTTAAGCTCCAGTCAAAACCAAATACAGCACCAAACTAGTTATTACAGTAAAAACTTTCCAAAAAACAACTTTACAAATATCAAAGATAAACATAAAATCGAATGAAAAGAATAGAAAACAAAATCAGAACAACAAAATCTACCAAAAAATATTGACAAATCAAACAAGCATGAAAAACGCGTCATGCAACTCGTCTTGAAAATAAAAAAACAATCATACGCATGTACATACACGGATTACAACCTTCAATCAAGAATAACCCGAGAAACAAAGCTACAAAGTTCCCAAACCCCATAAGATATCAACCCATAAGGGTAATAAAATTCATAAAACAAAAAGAAAGAGAAGCACGACATGACAACACGGTCAAACGATAAAAGAAACAATCTTTATCTTCAGAAGAAACAAAAAAGAAACAACCTTTTAAGATTTATAAGACGTCAAGAGAAAAATAAATAAATAATGAAGAACCCAGAGACAAGATACTCACAAACACGAAACAAATCAGAAATCCTCAGAACAGCCACCCAGAAACCAATCAATCGACCCAACGGCGAATATCAGCAACAGATCCTGAGAAAACAGAAGAAAAAATAAAGAATCTGCAGAAAAAAATTAATCAAACAAACGCAAGCAAAGAGCAAGAGATTGGAGGCGTACCAAGAGAAATCTAACACGAGAAAGGGATAAACGAAACCCTATAAAATCTTATTCACCAAAATCGCCTACTCTTTTTCTTCTCGGTTCACGACATGCAATGTTTCTTTTATAGGCAAAACCGTTTTGGTACCGCTCGATAGTGAATTTACCGTTTTGTCCTCTTCACGATTTCCTAGAACCTATTTATGATATATTTGAATTGACAATTTTACCCTTTTATGTCTCATTGAAATTTCAGCGACCTTTTTACATTTGATTCAAATTCTCTATTCTTTTTCCCCTATTCCTACTCGTCTCGTTGTATCTTAACTATACATTTATAACTAAGATCTAATTAAACAGACAGGCAAAGAGAAACAGAAGATCATGTCTTATATATAAAGGTTTAATAATATACAGACTTATTTTTATTTAATAAAAAATCATTTTTAATTAACTAATGTGTATTTGTTAAAGATTTTTTGTTATTTAACTATTTATGACAATTTCGTTATAATATTCAAATAAATCCCTAAAGTTATTGGATTTGATAAGGTCTCGGATTTTGTAGAAAAAATAATGGAAATATTTTTTTAACATCAATAATAACGAGGATAAAAATTTTATTGGGATCCCATAATTTAAAAAGGTTCAATAATATGCAATCTTATTCTTAATTAATAGAAAGGTTGTTATTTTTTAATTAAGCGTTATATATAAAGAATAAAAACACATTTTTAAGAAAAGAAAAGGACGAAATTACGTGGACACGCTAGACACCTACGCCGTCAATTTTATGGAGTAAGGTGTGTGGACATTATTGATTTCATAACGAGTCCCACCAAAATTAAATAAAAATCAAAGAAAATTTTTAAATTAAAATGTTAAAAATAATATTTTATTGTACTTTTTAATTTTTGTAAATTTTAAAATATATTAATTTCTATTTTTTAAGCATAAACTAAACTATTTAATATTCTTTCAAATGAATTAGGTTCAATATCATTAAATACTTTCCATGTTATTACGTGATATGATAATGTTTTTGTTCCATGAACTACTCGTGACAAAAGAAAACGTAATCATTTCTAAAGATCATGCAAAAAGTGCATGCATACAATAAGGAACACTCATTCTACCTTGGGATTGGTTTTAAAAAATATTTTTTAATTATTATGAAAATTGAGTTAGATTATATTGAAATAAATTAATTAATTTATATTTAAAGAAGTTGATTATGGGTATTTGAATTTAATTAAGTTGTTATTAAAATTAAATTTAAAATTATCCTATTTTGAATTAAGTCTTCAAATTTTCAAATCTATTTATCTCTAATAAATTTAATTGAATTTATTGTCCAAATTTGTTATTCATATCGAGTACTTTATAATTATTATATATGTCTGAGAATTTTTGTTTTATATACATCACAAGAATATCAACTTTGTATTTTTGTTAGATTTTTTAAAGTTTCTTATTATTTAAAATAGTTTATTTTTATAATATTTTTAAACATTATTCAATTTTATAATACTAGTCCAAACTTTAAATAATTACACTAAATTGTATTTTTTCCCCACCTAATTACACGTGTAATTTCCAACAAATTAGATATAACAATCACAACAATAACATTCAGTGAGAGTCTTGCTAAATGCAGGATTTAAGGAAATTTAATAATACGTAACCTTACTCCTACATGATAGAAAAGTTGTGTTCGATTACACATTAGGCCCCCATTTGGTTGATGGTTGAAAAGCCATATATTAGCATTTTGAGGGCATTTAGCTGTTTGACTATTTAACTCATTTTGTTAGGTTAATAGCTGGTGGATTGGCTTATTCAATCCAACTAGCTGAAAATAAAAAAACCTTCAAAAAGGAAGGTTTTACCCAATCAGCTAATAAAATTTTATTAGCCTGACAATTGTGCCCTCACTAGAATTGAATAGATCACCAAAAGCTTTAAAACCCACCTCAATGACTACATTTTGTGAAGCGGGTCTCTATCAAATGGAATAAGCTCTAAAAATACGAAGAGATATGAGTTTGAAAACTAAAACTTTGAATATTCTGTAGCATAAGTAAGAAGCAACTGAAGAATATCTGATGTCTGGTTGTTTAATTCTATTATGTTCCACTCCTTCACGTATAAAGGAAAGTATTTGTTCTTATATTCTCGGACTTTTTTATTTTCTATTAGTTTACTAACAAATATCAGAGCATTCAATATTCATTATTTTTAAAATATATTGGTGTATCTTATTATATATTTTTAGAGGTACACAATAATTAGAAAATATATAATTTAAATAACTTACTTAACAAATAAGAAATTTGTGTGATTAATAAATTCACTTTTTTTACTTAATTGCATCACTAACTATCAGGATTAAAAATATAAATTCTTACAAAAATATTCAATAAAATACTAACATATAATATCCATGTTTTAATAAAAAAATTTAAGTCATGCCCTCATAAGTTATTTTATACATAAACAGTTAATTTTACCAAACATTCCTAATAAACAGTTGATGTTATCTGCTGATCCAATCAACTGATATAATCTATTATCAGAATAAGCTAATTTACCAAACAAGGCCTAGATGTACTAAGAATATAATAATCATTGGAACTACACATGTATAGAAAATCTTAAAATTTTAAGGTATCCTTAACAAAGAAACAAACAACATACCAAATCATTGAGTGACTAAATATCTAATAATACTTTACAATAAAAATCTAACAAAGTTTTGACCCACAAAACAAAACTTCACATAAAAGAATTGGAAATTATAGTTCTTAGATATTGCAAAGCATTAGCTATAATGGGAAAATCCCAAATGAAACATATGTTTGAAAATATTAAAAAAAAAAAGAAAAAAAACTTGTTTTTTTAGTTTTAAAAAGAAAATGAGAAAATGGTTTTTAATAATTGTGTCAAAACGTGGAGCATAGTACAAATAAATACAGAGAAACAAACAAAAACATGCAGAAGAAAGCAAAGAAGACAGAAATAATGTTGTGTGTGGACACCTAGGAGTGGTAGGAGTTGTTGGGACGATAAGATAGATAGATGATAAGATGAAGCGGGATTGGCTGGCTCAGAGTCCCATATCGATAGATCCTGACAAGAAGACAGAACGCATGAGCTGTACTTGACTGTTTTCCATATATACTATATTTTAAAACAATTTTCTATTTTTGGTGCACCATTGTCGTAATTGCAGTATTGTACGCTTCAGAGTCTGTTTTTTATGGTTAATTTTATACCCTCTTTGCTCTAATTAATAAAATTTAATAAAACATGACAGAAATATTTTACAGAGAATCATATCTTATTTTTTGTGTATTAAATAAATTATGGGATGTATATAATAATTTATTTATTATATATTTTAAATTAATAATTTAATAACTCAAAAATATAATTAGTATTTTAATATAAACTCAACTTGAATTCATAAAAAAATTCAAATTTATCAAATTTATTTTTTTAATTTTAACTTTAGACCACTTTTGGAAAGTTAATTTGAAATCTAAAAATGTCTAAAAATTAAAAAATTAAGTTTTAATCAATTTAAAAATATTTTTATTTAACTGTGAAAAATGTTGGAGATAATTATAAAATTAAATCTGAATTTAATGACATTCAGATTTAAATTAAATAATCAAATTTAAATTTAAATTTTATATTAAACTTTAACAATATATGATAAAAAAAAGTAAATAGATATACAATTTAGGACTAAAAACGTAAACTGCTTATCATTATTAATGCGAGTTAAAACAAGCAACATTCGAGTCACACCCGTATATACCTTCATTCCAAGCAACTTTTTTTTGACTCAGGAGTCAGAATTTACAACTTAACCGTCTGGAGTGTGGACATTTTTAGACAATTGTAGCGGGATAAGATCCTCTGTTCTATTATTCTGTGCCTACTCTCTTCTATGCAATCTCATCTATATATTTCTCTGAGTTTTACATTAGTCCTACATATTTATATGACTGAAATCGCATGTAATAGAGTAATGGATACAAAGGATCTCATCCTGTACTTACTCTGTTCTATGTGATCTCATTCATATATTTCTCTAGATTTCATACGAATTCTTCACATTTGTATAGCTGAGATTGTGTAGAATATAGTTGATATAAGGTAGTAAGTACATAGGATCTAGTTTCAATTATGGTCAGTTTTTGCTCCTTTTTTTATTTTTCTTTGTCAACATGTTGCAATATTCTATATCCACGTGTCGCCTTTCTTGTCCACAAACAAGTGAGAAGGAAAAGAAGTGGATGTAGTACGAGTCCAAATTGTGCTGTCCGATGCAAGCATGGGACAATGACTCTAGTTAAGGTCAGGTCTGCGGTTTGGTTCGCACACATGCCTAAATTCGTCAACAAAGCATCGCCTTTTGACCTCTATCTACCGTTTCGGATGAAAAAACAGGAGAAAAGCAGCATCAGCATCTGATTCTGTGGACAGATGTGCTCAAAAGTTCTACAAATTCGAGAAATGAAAGCCAATAATTGAACATATTCTTTACTTTGCGGAGACGGTTCCAACATGATTAGTATGCGGTCGTAGAAAAATTGGCCTGGTTCAGTCAAAAGTCTAAAATTTACAAACGACAATGCGGCGGCTTCGTGTTTAGGCGGGTAGTTTCTGTTAAGGCTCGGACTCAGCCTAAGGCAATTAGGTCTAAGCCTGAACTAATTGAATTGACTCAACCTGATTTTTTTATTTACTTTTTAATTAAAAATAAAAGTAATGTCCTAATGTTTGTTTTAACACGACGCTGTCATTTTTATTATTTTTTTTAAACTTTGGATTGGAACCGGTTTGGACAACCCGAATTTAAAGTCCTATTTTTGAAAAAATAGGTCCAAAGCTCATTTAAATTGAACCTAATACGTTGACATCAGGCAAAGTTAGGTCGATCAGGAGGATCGATCTTAATTGTCAAGCCTATTGAAATTTTCATATAAAAAAACATCGTTTTAAATAAAATAATATCATTTTTAATTTTAAATGAAAACTTAATCGTGTCCGATCAACCTTAAGACCTGACCTGGCCGAATCCACACAAAAATTTTAAGGCAAGTTCAAATATGAGTGGCCTCAAACCTGATCCAATGCGTTACCATATTTATTAGCAAGGTTAACAAGTCTTGGGTCCTAACTTAAGTAAATCGAATAAAATTTTAAATTAACTAAATTTTGAATCAAATATGAATTTTAAAAAATTAATTTAATATAATTTTGACCAATTTTAAAATAATATCATTTTAATCTAAATGTCGTTATTATTCTTAATTACTAGTAGTTTTTCATGAAAAAAATATAAGTTAGGTATTAGTCTAAATTATAATGTATTAAATTTTTATAGACCTTTATTTTGAAATAATAATAATAATTGATTTTTTTAGCTCTTCATGTCACATTCTTTTGTGTATCTACCAGAAACAACTGCTCTATTTTATAGAAGTAAGGTTGTGTATTATCAAACCTTCCAAAATCTCGCATTAGTGCGAGATTCAACTGAGTTTAATGATGATGACTAATAATTGTAAAAGAAGAATTCATATTTTAATTTAAATTTTCAAAATTAAAGTTATTGTTCAGTTCATTTAAATTTAAAGTTTAAATATGGCGTCTAAAAATAAGTTTTTTATTTTATTTTAATGCTATATTAAAGCCGCTACTTATAAATGTAGAATTAGATGTATTAAATAATAGTAAAAATTAAGGAAGATTTATATAAAAATATACATTCATAATTTTATATAGAGATATGAAATTTATTGAATTTTATTCATACATCTATTCAAATTTTAATAAAAAACAAATCTTTGAAATTCAATATAAATTAAACTTACCCATTATTCAATACAATATAGCCTGGAAATTTCGATATTTTAAAAACCAAATTAGAAATTAAATCGATAAGATAAAAGATTTAAGGTTTAAAAGGTTCAACGGATATTAGATCGTCATAAAATCGACTAAAGTTTAAATAAAATTAAAGAATTTGAAATATGATTGAAAGAGACTATTCTTATCTATCGAAGAATTTAAAGTTTCATTAAAAAATGAAATTATTAAATGAAAAATAATTGATTTATTTTAATTTAAACTAATTTACTAATTTACAAAAATTGGCCAATTAATTAATAAACTGATCAATTTTTAATAATAAAAATTATTAAAATAAATTGAACTAAAAAGTTAAAAACCAAATTAAAGAATTGAATAGTTCAAAATTTTTGTAGTTGAACCAGTTGACTCGATTGAATTTTTTAATTATTGTAAATTTATCTTTTTTTAAGGGGAAAAAACTCTATTGGGGCAGCTAAAATTTCAAATTAAAAAAAGAAGAAAATAAATTTGTTGCAAGATACTTTATACAAACCACAAATTTCAGGTTGCATTTCTAGGCTAAAATCCAAATGTTGTTTAATGCACCAACTGCACAATGTTTTAGAATTTGGCTTGTTACAAGAGAACGTAACTTTCGATGACGAACAATCGGTATCAAATCTCTTATTTCGATTATGATGTTCTTATTATGTTTTATTAAATTTTATTCATAAATTTACATAGACTCCATATAAATGTATGGATAAGATTTAATGAAACAAGATTAGAATAGATTAATTAGAATAGATAATTTGACATATGAAGAATCATTATTAGAGTTGATTATTAAAAAAAACTCAAAATTTATTCAACTTTACGATACTGTTTTAAATTTTAAGAAATAATGTTAAAATATAATTTTAAATTTTTAGTAAAAATAGCCTAACATCAAATTGCCTATTAATTTAAACGGCAGGCGAGTAATATCAAATTAGTAATTTTCTCACGCGTTACTGTTACATGTTATATTTGTATTACATAAAATGTTTAATATTTTTAACTTACCAAATAATAAATTTTATACATAAAATAAATATGAAATATGGCAGTTTTGTAACCAAAACATTAATATGACGTAATCATTTATGTTAATATAAAAACTTAATAGGAGGTTATTTTCGTTAAAATTTGTAAATTAAAAGATTTTAACATCACTTTTTAAAGTTCTAGATAATATTACAAAATTAAGTAATGTATGTTTTTTTTTACAACTAATCCTAATTATTATCACATATGTTAAATAATTACGTAATTTATTATATCAATTGAAAATTAAATCAACCACCCGTGACCGTTGAAGTTGAGATTGCTGTCTACATACACTGAACCTGACAAATTATACATTTTCATAAATTTAACTTCTTATTCTATTGAAAAATAAAATTTTAAATTCTTCATATTAGGAAAAGATTGTTTATTATTAGATTTCTTTAAATTTCGGATCCCAGCGGATTATTTACTGACTAATGTTGTTGTTGTTGTTATTATTGTGTATGTGTGTGTGTGTGTGCGTGTGTGCGTGTGCGCGCGCGCGGAATCTAGACGTCTATTTTCTCATATAATTATAAACTTCAATAAAAATTGCGTAATTTGCATAACCAAAATCTTGTGAATGATGCAGGTGGGGTTCCAATGAAAGGTCTTGTACAGAAAGAAGACAAGTTGGGACCAGAGCACAAGAACAAAATATGTGGAGATTTTATGTGATGTCGTGATGCAAAAGGGTCTATTTCACAAGGTAACGAGAAAAAAAAAGTTAAATTCAGCAAAATTCATGTGATCAGATATATTATTAATGTATTTTTATTTTTAAAAAATTTTAAGATTTGATTTATTTTATTAATGTAAATTTTTGTTAAAAATTTTAATTATAAATTTCAAAATAATATTATTTTTATTACCCGGTGCTATATGATATTGTTTTATAGTTTATAATTAAGGTTTTTTATAGAAATTAACAATAAAAAAGATTATAACAATAACACTCAATAAGAATTTTGTTAATACGGAAACGCAGAGTTTAAAAAAGTTTAGTAATACATAATTTTATTTTTAATTAATAGAGGGGTTGTTCGGTTAGCGTGATTTGCAGGTTATTGTGTTAATTAAGAGATTTATCTATTGTGCATCTAAATGATAATAGCTACGAATCTTCCATTTAAAAAAATATTATTTAAAAAATTGTATATATATATATATAGAGAGAGAGAGATTTATTGGACTTATATATATATTGGACTTATATATAAGTCCAATAAATCTCCGTCACTTTCCTTCTTGTTCCTAACGAGTGGCTACTGCAACTTTGGACACCAGGAATTTAATACAATAACAGCTCGTGGCATTGATATGCACTGAATGAGTCAGGTCCTGAAATTTTATAAGCCCGGGATGAAAGAGAAAATATGAATACTTGATATTAATTAAAAATAAAATTAATTTTTTTAAATAAATTATATTTGTACATATAATTTTTTTTAAAAAATAAAAGTGAACCCCTGCCCAGGGCCGGGGCTGGAATGAGTGCACCATATTAGCAAACCTGGTCTATTGCACTACCATTTACATAGGAAGTTGTTACTCTTTAGGACACCAACTATATTCCTTTAATGGATAGGTGATATTTGAATGAACATAATCTCCCTTATCTCTTCATAAAACGTGGAACACCTTATGACTCCTAATGTTGATCCTGTGGACCAGGTTTCCTAATACACAAAACCCATAGCATTTGTGGTCGGCGAAGCAAGCTCTACTCAGTGTCTTCTAATTTTAAAACATTAAAGATTTAACTTATCATCGTTCAAGATGACATCTAGGCCTACGTGTGACCCGGCTCAAAGTTAACATACCTAGCTCTGGTTGATTGAACCTTAGGATTAACCTTGGACACAATTTTGTCAAAAAAATAGAGTCCTTGTCCCAACTTAGGTTCGGGTTACCCAGGCTCGGGCTAGCTCGAGGTTCAATAATTAAAAATAAAGATAATAAAGTTATTTACCTATATCAAATAATTAACAAATTATTATGTGTAATCAAATTGTATATAATCAAATTGATTAGTATATTTGATACAAAAATGGTTGTTAATATATAAATACTTTGAAGTGTACAGCATATAAATATGTAATATTCTGTGTAAAAAGACTTAAAAAAATTATTTTTAACAATTTAAAATACTAAAATAAAATGTAAAATAAGTGACATCATAAAAACGATCTTTATTTTGTACCATTAAAATTATGAAAACGATATATCACTGCCTCTAAATATTTGATAATTTTAAAAACTCAAATCTACAAATTTTAAGAGCCACTTCCCCCAAAGGCCAACATTGTAGTATTATGTTATGTTAAAGGCATATGAGAATATCCCATTTGTGGAAACCATACCATAGTTGCAAAACCAAAAGATGTGTCAGGTATGTCAAGCTATTGTGTATTTTGCAAACATACATATCATATGTGAAAATATCATATAATTTCAAGATTTAGTGTCTTATTTTTCAAAATTTGTAATTCAATTGTTAAGCAACTGTTTCACCATTTAAGTTATTGTGTGAGACTAACTTACTTGATTTTATATATTCACTAACACACCCCATCAAGTGAAAGTCCTTTGATCTTGAAACTTGTACATGTTCACTCTATCTTGTGCTGAATAATAAGTGGGTGGTAAGATTTGAACTCACGACTACTTGGTCACAGGGGCTCAAACACTATGTTAAACTACAGTTTCACTACAAAAGCATAAGCTATTATGTGAGACAAACTTAATTGGTTTTATATATTCACTAACATAAATATCTAAAAATTTAACATTTGGACCGTTTAATTCAAAAATATTATATTGATTAATATTTTATTAATGGGGTTATCATAATAATGTAAAAATTAACATTTTAAGTAAGCTTGGGGAGAGCCTGATTTGAAAATTTATGGTCAGGCCAGACTCAGCCCGATTAATTTAACAAAACCAATAAATTGTTATACTTATCTTACATTATATTAGTTTAAATCAAATATAAACTAATATATTTGATTTACCATATTAGTGATGCTTAAATAGTTTATATATGATATTCACATCGGGTGTGTTTTGTCATTTTTTAAAACCAAATTTTAAGAGATGTTTTATCTAAAAAATTTATAATTAAAGTTTTTTAACGAATTTATTTTTTCTAAAATCTTAAATTAATAAGTAAGAAAATGGGTCGACCCATAAGCCGGTCTTGTAAACTTTTTTAAAATTAAATGTATAAAATAATGTCTTTTTTTAATTGAGTTCAGATATAGATTATTCAGGCTTAGACCTAACTTTTTAAAGCAAAATATTATTATTTTGCTTGAAAAAATTGGATTTCAAATAAGTATAAGCTTGAATTAACTTATAAATCGCCCCATTAAAAATACCTAAATTTAAACCCAAAAGACAATCAATTGCCATCTTTTCATCTTTTATTCCAAATTTTAGTTACTTTAACATCTGTCAAAGTGTGGTGGACTTTGACCCTGCTGCTAAGAACTAAGTCTGAAGTTGGGTTATTAAGCCCATGTGTACATTTAAGCTTTAAGTAGAGACTGATGATTAATTTGTTAATTAGGGGTTAAATATATCGTAAACGCTTCTAAATTATATTTTAGAAGGACTTTGATTGAGTAATAATTAGTGTCAAACCATCATTTTAGGGATGACAATTTCAGTCCGGCCTGTCTAGCTCAGTCGATTTTTGGCTCGGGTTTAGCGGGCTATAGACGGGTCACGGGCTGACCATGGTCTGCTCGGGCCGGACCACAGGCCGACCATGGTCAGTTCGGGTCGAGCCACGGGCTAATCATGGTCGGCCTGTGCGAGCCACGGGTCGGCCCGGCTCGGCTCGCGGCCAACCTATTTTGAACAAAATGACATTGTTTTGTCAAAAACGAGACCGTTTTATATTTTTAATTAAAAAAAATATAAATGGGCTGAGGCCGGGCCCGATCTGGCCCATTGACATCCCTACCATTTCATACTCCAAAGGGCAACAAGGTTTCTTTTTTAAGGTGCAACACGTCGACTCTAATTAAAATTATTTTTAATTAAAAAATAACATTATTTCTTTTTAAGTTTCAAATTTTGGGTTACACCAAGTTACAATATAATACGAAATTTGATTTCTTAGATTAGGACTATTAACTTTAGGCTGCCCCTTAAGGAGTGGTCGAGTTAGTTGAGTGTAAGGTACATAACTAAAAAGTCCTATGTTCGAATCTTCCTACGTACACTCTTTCAATCGAATCTATCATATAGGGGTTGTTTAGTGCGAAGTACCCTTTAACGTGATTTGTAGGTTATTGTGTAAATCTGAAAGTTTACTCAATGCGCATCTAAAAAATAACAGCTGTGAATCCTTCCGCTTCAAAAAGCTTCAGGCTAAGCAGAACATGATCAGATTAAGTTAAACAAATCTTATCAACCCTATTTCGTGTCAACCCCACTCTCTTTGGCGCCTTGTAATTTAGGAAAGAGAGGACCACAAGAGAGAGGGAGAAGCAATTAAGAGAGCTGCCCTGTACATATATTTTAGGTCATCCTGCCCCTTATCATTCAAGACTTTGTCCTTACTTAACATATAATTAATTTTGAAAATAATAGCAAGTAATTTGAAGGAAGGGATATTTGTATAGTTTTAATTTTATGAATAACACTTTTTAAATTTTGATAGTAATTTTTATCTTATTTTTGAAGTAGGTACTATGCAAATGTTGATTACATGAAATTATTTATAACTTATATATTTTAAATAAATTATTTGATAAATTAAGAATTTAGAAAATTAAAAGACTAAGTTTGATGTAAATAAAATTTAATAAATTCAAATTAGTTGAGCTAGTTTGAATTTTTTTAAAAATTTAAAAATTCATTAATAAATTGAAAGATTACATCCGGAGGGACTCCCTCCCACCTGGACGAAGCACTTAGAAATGTCCTAGGTAACAAAATGGCGATGCTTATATCAAGTATATATGAGGTCGTTTAACAATTTGAGTATAACGAACTCTACCTCTCTCGATGCTTTTAGAAGTTTCTTGGCTTGAAGAAAGATGGCGACGTCTGGCAATGAATCTGAATGTGTCTCCCCCAAATTCTGCTTCCCTTTACTCAGCTTCAAGGAGATTACGATCTCAGGTAACCTGCACAACTACGCTTTACGCTAACTTTTAACGGTTTGGATATAACGAGCCTTCACTTTCTCTATTATTTCTAGAAGTTTCTTGATAGACAGTCTCAATCTGAGGCTGTCGTTGTGTCTTCCCTGAGTTCTTCTACTCTTTAGTTTGCTTTAAGGAAATCTCGAGCTCTGGTAACTTATTGAAATTGACAAATCAAGTATGGGATAATTAGACTTCAACCAAATTTTAGGTCCAACTTAACTTCGAGAGTCAATTTGATTCAAGCTTACTTCACAAAACGATGTCATTTTGATTAATAACTTTAAAGACATATATACTAAATTGTCGATTAACATCATTTTAGTTTTAACACAAGATTAATCTGAGCAAACTAAAGGTACATTTTTAAGGAATTTGTCTTGGCCGTATCGGATAGTAGGGATGACATTTATACTTAGACTTAGCCTGACTCTACTTTTTTTTTTGGAACGAAAGAACTTGGAGCCGTTACCCTTTGGATATATATTGGGTAAACTTCCGGATTGATGCAATTGTTAGAAATATTTGTGGACTAATATAATCACAATATTAATTCCATATGTTTAACCACAATCGAATTGCCTAATGT
>JAOQMS010000001.1:897237-931075 GCA_027563885.1 Erythroxylum longipes | reverse complement strand
GATAGGTGTTGGAGCTTTGAACAATGGAGAGGGACATGCCAAGTGTTGGAGGTATGATTTTATCAACTTATTATGCTTTAAATAAAATGAAATCTTAGTTGGTGAATGTGGTAATGACTGCATTTATTATAGCAGCAATAGCCTATAAATCATATCAACTGGGTACTCTGCACTAGACAAACCTTGTACGACAGACTTGATCGAGAGAATGTAGGTAAGAGAAATCGAACATAGGACATTTTAGCCCCATGTCCCTTCACTCTATCAACTCGACCACCCATAGGGACGCTTGACTCTAGTTGATCAAGCCTTAGGTCAAAATGGAATTCTTTTTAACAAAATTTAGTTGAGATGTTAAAAAGGGCCCAGCTCGTCCCTTGGCTCGACCGTTATTTTTAAAATGATGTCGTTTTGAAAGTTTTTCTTAAAAAAAAAGATGACGGGCCGAGCTACGGGCTGATCCATTCTAACCTGCTGAGCCACGGACCAAGTCACGGGCTACCATAATCTTGGGTGACATTTCTAATTTTTAGGCCTCTGGTTAAGATCGAGTTTGAACTCTACGGTCCGACCCAAAGCTTGAATGTGCCCAAATTTGCTGGTTGAATTGACTTTATTTAACTATTAAATTTTAGAAAAAAATAATCGGGCTCGAGCTGAGCTGGGTTAGGGTATCAAATTTTGGATCGAGTTCGTTGCTCAAAGTCAATGCCTATCCTAGTATAGCCTAAAGACAACCCAAATCGAAGTTTCGTTCAAATTGGGCGGCGAGAAAAAAATCCTTGCTAAAGCGAACATGTTTGGTTGAGTGCGACTCACGTACTTTGTTTTGGAAGTTGCAAATTTTATCCAAGCAACTGCCACTGTTCAAACATAACCCTCTAGGTTGCCACTTGTTTCTCTCACTTCCTCCTCGTGAAGTTAATCTTTAGCTCTAGCCATACTTATAGCTTTCTGGGTTTATTGAGTTTATTCTTGGGTTGGTCAAACATCGTAAAATTTTGGGATCTTTGAGTTTTAAGGTACATATGTTTCACACTCTTTTTTTTTTTTGACCTTTTGAGTTTTTTTCCGCTTTGGATCTTATGTGTTTTTGATGATGTTTTGGATTTTGAATTGTAAATGTAATGACTTTTGGAAGGTGGGTTTTGGTTTTCATTGGATTCTGCACAAATATTTACTGCTTTTTTTGTGATTTAGTATTGTAATCAAAGGTTGGTATGTTCTTTAATCTGCTTGGGAACCCCTTTGCTTGTAATCCCTCGGTGGATCATCTTCTTATCTTTATTTACATGAAAATGGAGTTCTTTGCTTTCTGGTTTTGTTCTGGGAAGTTGATATCTGTTGGTAATTTTCAGGTTTGGAGAAGAAAAGCAGGTTTGGAAGATCTTTGAAGTTATTGGAAGCTTTTTATTTATTTGAAATTTTTGCTTTAATCTGTATGTAAAATCAAACAACAAGAGAGTTGAGAAGGGCAATATGAATACAGAACTTCCCAATGAAATCATCTATACCCATATCCTCCCTAGACTTCCTGCCAAGTCCCTGATTCGATTCGGGTGTGTTTCCAAGTATTGGAATGAGCTAATTCATGATCCTTCCTTCGATCTACTTCGAAAAAGAACACATGTTCTTATAACATCATGGTCAGTGGTAGGGGACGAGTCTAAAATCCATTTTGTATCAGTACCCGTTAGAGAAGATGCAACCCTGGAACCTCCAGTTCACCTATTTTCACTTCCCATTGACAAACACTATGTCCTGCAAAGTCTTAACGGCTTGTTGTGCATTCATCGTGCAAATATGCTGTATCCCTACCTTGGTGACAAGCCAGTCTACATATTTAATCCTAGTACCAGAGAACTTGTGACTGTTCCTGTGGATGGTTCTCTGAGATCTGAAACTTCCCATGTTTCCTATTATTTTGGATTCAGCCCTTGTACTAATGAGTATAAAGTTCTTGGACTTCGACGCTGTTTTACTATGGAGTTCGAACCTACTAGTATTTATTGTGAGATTTACACCCTGGGATCCGGTTTGTGGAGGCGCATTAATATTCCTGTGCCTTTTGATCCTGATGAACTGACTTACTATGCAGACCCGATTTGCTTCAATGGTGCCTTGCATTGGATGCGTGAGAGTCAGAAATCAATTGTGGCATTCGATGTAGGAGATGAGTGCTTTAGGGAATTTCAGAATCCTGATGGTTATCCGGATCCTGTCTATCTTCGATATCTGCTTGTGGTTGATGGACATTTGGCTATGGTTAATGGCAATCATCTTTATGATCAGAATGTGATGGATATATGGGTGTTAAAAGATTATGGAAAATGGCTGTGGGTTAAAGATCACATAAGCTTTCCATTTGAGTGGACGAAATCAGATCGCCCAATTCCTGTCAGCACTATCCACACGGGGGAGCTATTACTAACCCCGTCATTCTCCTCTTTGTCAGTGCTGTTCTATGACATGACGAGGAAAAGCTTTAGAAAGGTTGAGATCAGTGATTTGCCAGAGCATATTTTTCCTACCGGTAAACGGATCACAAGCTTCGAAGAAAACAACATGAAGCTGCGAGCTTGAAGATTGAATGAAAGTCTTCTCCTTGTCCTGTTGGTAGTAGAAAAATGACAGGCTTGGCAATCGATCTCGATCTACCTCACATCCAATCAGCCTCTGCCGTAAGTTAACATCTTGGTGTTTTATACTATAGAGAACGTATTGTTAATGTCAATCCTGCCGGGATGCAACTTATTACTAGCGTCCTCGGAAGCCTCTTCTACACTGTTAAGTGTTAACTCATGTTGTAAATTCATGTGCTTGACTGTATGCTTTATTCTTATACTGTGTAAACTTCCATGTCACCATAAGATGAGATGTTTTCTAGAGTTGCATTTTTGTTCAATCTCGAAGCGTGGTTGGCTAATTCTCGATTTCACTCACAAGCAGAAGTGCACACTGATATAATTGCCATATACTGCAGACCTTCATCACATTACAATTACCTTCTTCGATTCAGGTAATCGTAGTTCATGTGTCGTATCCCGAAATCCCATGAATGTTGTGTTATATTTTGTTTTGGTAGTTCCACTTCTTACAGGATGATCAAAGTATACATCATAGGAATCTGACCTACATAGACTAGAAACACCCGAGTCATTGCAGCTTAAACACAGCCATGATCTTTAAAAATTCAGACTATCCAACATTTGATGGTTGATGTGGAAGAATTTGGTTGCAACCATGAGGCTTTTGTGATTCTTCTGTGTCCTTTGATTCATGAATCTAATAACCGGGATACCGTCGATACTTATCGAATACCGTACCTTTTTTCTTTTCACTTTTTCTGAACAGCTTACATTCAGCTCCATCATGAACTTGAACACCTTGATCTCAATTTCTGTCTCCAACAATGATTTTCAACAGCTTCCAATATGGACTGAAAATAGACTTGCAATTTCTGTTTCCTCGTCTTCGAGAAGGAAGGAAGCTTCTCGTTGACTATGAAATTTTTTAAAAATCAATCCATTTTGTTTTACCCCAAAAAAACACTATAGCCCCGCCAAAAGAGCAAGATAATTAGATTCTAGCAAGTAAACATCATCACGAAGTCTCAATGGCAGCTTTCGCCTAGTCCTTTGGGACCAACAAGTGAGAGTGACTGTTCTGTGTTTGCAATAGCAATAGCAATGCGAGTTGGTCGGAATCCGATCCCAATTGTTCTGAACTTGGAATCAGATTATGGCAGAAGGTCACAGTTGTAACCTGTACCTGTCAAACACAGGTAAGTAACACCAGATTGAGTACGACAGTTGGGTCGCAAGTCCAACACAAAAGCTTCCTGGTGCGCTTTCGGATAGCAATCGCTCTGGTTTTGAACTCAAGACGACGACATTGATGACCTTTCAGCGGTTATATCTGGAACAATGCGGGTGGGATTATCCCTGGTCGAGTCGAGTCTTGTTGGGTCGGATCAAGTCCAGTTGGTCCGGGTCAAGTTGGATCTGATTGTTTTGGGTCGGGTTAAGTTTGCGTTTGTTGCTTGTTGGTATGGGCAAGGTCAGTGTCGTTATTTTGAGTTTGTTCGTGGCTATTTTTGGAAGGACGGGGGAGACAGAGGATCAATTGGGCTGGGCCTTTTCTCGGGCTCATCCGAGTCAATTGTTTTTGGGTTGGAATAACGGGTCGGATCATGTTGGATCGATCCGGGCCAAGTCGGGTCTCTAGGGCCAACCAGGGTCGTGTTTGCGGTTAGGTCAATCTGAAGATTCTGAACTTCTCGATTTGAGCGCTTTTTCTGCACGGTGATTCAAGGCTTGTAAAGCCGGTAGGATCCGTTGAAAATGGTGGGGGCTTTTGGGAGGATGCTTTGCGACTATTGTTCGGACGCTGACCGGAGAATGGTATTTAGATTGGTTCGGAAAGAGATAGAAGGTTAGTGATGGTGTTTATGACTTTGTTTAGGGTATGAAGAGTTGATGGGGGGTGTATGAATTGTCTCAAGGAGATGGAAAATAGCGAAACTTTTTGGGGCGATTTATGCAGAAGGAAATATTTGTTCTTGTTGAGAAGTTCATGATTTTAGTTTCTTATACACAACTGAAAAAGGGGGATGAGTTCTGCAGATGGAGAAGTTGGTCTTTCTGTGAGTGATATGTGGAAAAAAGAAACAAAATTTGAACCGTTGCAATGTCTTGTCAAGGTGCTTGATTGCTGCGTTTACACTTCCATGAATGTTTTGTCAATGCATTTGGATTTCCTGTACTTGTTATTCTTCAATTTACTTTCCTATCTAAGTTAGTGAACTCGATGCAATTCTCAACTTCTAACTTTGCTTTTTCATGATCCTTACAGGGTTCTAGATATTCTCTTGCAGTACATCTTTCTTGTTTTTTCATGATCTTTACCGGGTTCTAGATATTCTGTTGCAGTACATCTTTCCAGGCCCTAGATGCAAACAGAAGTTCACAGATGTCTGAGATCTAAATTCCTCAAGTCTCTGTTCTTCCTCCTGAACATTTCGGATATTTTCGTAACGGTGACACGTTTGTTGTCTATCCAGTTATAGCAGATGATAACCTTGGTCTCACTGTTACCAGGAAATTCAGGGGTTCCATTATATTAATTCCATTGGACTCCAAGTAGTTGACCTGTGGGAAGAAGCTGATCTCAACAATCATATCAAAACCCCAACTCATGAGTTCTATGCATACATTTAGACATATACATCTATCACAACTATTTTCGTCACTGAAGTGTTTCAAACTAACTGTGGACACAAATAGCAATATCTTATCATGCATGTCAACTTAATCATGTTGTGCAAATGGGCATATACTTTTCCAAAAGAAGTTACATTTCATTTATGACAACATAAAGGTTTCCTTCTTATTATTTGGAAGTCATGTTCTCGAGATCTTCTTAACAGATAATATGTCTTTAAAAGAAAACAGTATTGCCTCCAGAAGTCATAAGGTATCACAGAAAGATCTTTCTTAATTTCTTCCTTTTCTTTTACAGGCAAAGGGTGCTCTTTCGATAACGAACTTTTATTTTTGGGATATTCAAGAAATGAACAGAGAAAACTTCATCCAGTCTTACAGGTTCAGAAAATTGCATCTCTCTTTCAGCTAATCTTACAGAAGGATGATAATTTACTAGTAATTATCATTAGATTTATTGAACTGACTATACTGGTGAACTGCACAGACCCCTAGCTAACATGTTGTGTCCTGTACCGCACTAGGTGAAACAGCAAGGAAGTGCAGCACAGTTACTAATGGAAACAAGCAATAAACTGCAACAAAAAAAAAAAAAAAGATTCTTTGTTGCTGATATCTTCCCTCATGCTCTCAACTTTCCTACTCCTCATTACTGTATCATCATCATCTTGTTCTCCTGCCTGTATTCTAACAAACAGGGGAAGAAATTGCATATCTGCTGTGAAGTCCAAACTTTGTCGAGTCAAAGTTGCCAAAGGCTCAAACTTTAACGTTTCCATCACCCCACTTGCATATCTGATATCAGGGTCCATTAGGGATGGAGTGAGTTTTAAGAGATCACTGAAAGCTCTGTACCATCCATGGAATCAGTATTTGTTGCATTTGGACTTGGAGGGCTCAGCGGAGGAAAGGTTGGAACTTGTGAGGTGGGTAAACTGTGAAAAGTTGTTTCAGGAGGTTGGGAATGTGAAAGTGTTTCAAATAGCGTGAAGAGCAGACTGATAATGGATAAGTGCAAGTTTTGTAGATAATAGCTGAATATGCATTATGATTTAGTTCAGTTCAGTGTATTATTTGGTTCACTATAGCATACCAAACTTTCATGAAACCAAATTAGTGGTTGGATAGTTGCTAGATTTCCTGAAGTAAAATGCTGAAATGAGAAACTATCAACTGTCCAGCAACTTGCTGCTTGTAATTTGTTAACCGTCAACATCCTGTCAATGATATGTCAATCTTTGATACATGATATCCTTCTTTATAGTATTATAGAGAAGCCGATTGGTGTTGCATGTTAGAGTTCATCAAAGCCTGCAAAGGTTTCAAGTTTATAATACTTTAACAAGTCATTGATCTATAACTAAATAATGAGCACGATCCAATTTAAATAACTAAATAATGTTAAATTGTACAAACATTAGGAGACAACCCCGGCTATTTTTTTTCTGTTTAATCACTGGTTCAGCTTAATTTTTTGACATTAAGAAACATAAAAATAGTTTGGTCAAAAGAATTTCTCAACTGTATCACTTGTTAACTATCCGTATAAAAGAGAGCTGCTGATCAGATCAGATCAGATGCTCTGCACCATTTGTAAGCTAATCTGCCGACAAAACATAAGTCTATAGACACCATTGTCATCCTCCCGGAGGTCAGAGACAGTATATTAAGCCTCCGGAATCTCGTCATCTTCGAAATTCTCAGGTGATGCTGTCTTTGGGAAAAATACTTCATTTGGATACATCATCTGAAAAATCTATACAGTAAAAGGACCAAATCAGGTTCTTGTTGCAATAACAATGAAGTGATGCGATCTATGAAGGTTTAGCTAAAGTTATATTTGTGAATGTACATAAAAAGTAATGCAGATAGAATTACCTTCACAGCTGCATCCAAAACATCATCGTAATTCAGACTTCCATCAGGCATAGGAGTGAAGTTGATAGAATCCAACTGATGCTGATCCTGAATTACATTAAGTGCATCATACGTCAAGCCAGTGTTACGATGATTTTGCTTGCATAAAAGCACAAGCACGAGGGACTGAAGTATCAATTCCAGCACAAAAGCACCTTCAAGCCTCCAAACATTTAACAAAGAACGTAAAGAAGTCTTAAGAGTTACTCTTTAGTCCCTTGGCAGCTAAAAATCCTTACCAAACAAAAGTTAGCTCATCTCAGTGGTTATATAAGTCTCAAGCACCACTCAACATAATATGAATACAAAACATCCTTAACTAGAGCCACCAACAAATAGTATAAATATAAACTAGAAATTATTAGGAGAATGTCAAGTTTTAACTAAAAATAATATGCATCGAAGGACATTTTAACTACAATAGAATGGGCACAAAAATACCATCTAAAGGGAAGAAAAGAGAAAAATCACACCATTGTTTGCTCTTGAATGTATGAGGCGCTCCAAATTAACATGGTTTTTCCTTCTCCAGTGGTCTCATTTGTGACCTTGGAACTAGAATCAGGGTTTACAGAATCAAGAAAACTGACAACTGCACTAATTGCTGCATTTATCAACTTCTTCCCTTGATTGGCATCATCACACAAAGTTGAAAAATACAACACAAACCTGAAAACAGGGAAAATGTACAATAAACTTGGTCAAATTAAGTAACAGCATGAGTAACTATGCTTAACTGCATAAGAAAATCAATCAACGGGCACATTCTTTTTATCTAGTACCTTGTGATAACTTTGGAAAAATAGAGATCACAAAGTATGTGGCCCATCACTGAATAATTCAATCTTGAGAATGATTGATATGAAAGCATGTTTTCCATATATGAAATACGGGTGAGGAATGTGTCCTAGATTGCAACAATCTTTATTGAAGTTGGAGAAAGTGCAAAATCCAAAGGACCCACAGCAAGCATGATCAATACAGAAATTCATTCGGAAAAGAAAGTACTCTCTCTCAGATTGGTAAGTCAGTACTTGGGTTTATGTTAATAAAAAGACATGTATAAGAACTAAGATTGAACAAAGTGAAGTTGAAACCATAAAGAAAATGATCAAGAATAAGGAATCCGTTATAAATAGGTTAAAACATACATGTCAGGAGGGCAGACAGCCAAATTGCTACCTATCTGGAGAACTCGGACAGATGTAAGCTGCTCAGGGTACAATGCTAGAGAAGAAGAAAAGAAAAGTAGAAAGATACTTAGCAATTTATACTTCATCTTGTGATTCAGAACTTATAAGAGAAATCAGAGTCAAGCTTACATTGAGGTGGATAAACAACCATGAGATTTGACACGTCTGACTTCAAGGACCTTCTTGTAATACAGATACCCCTAGCCACCTTCCCTTTCACATCTCTCATACTCAAAGATTTTAAACTTCCATGAAGAGGATCAGATGGAGACACTGATGGTGATTGAATCTTCAAGGATGGATCCAGAATCAACTTACAGCTAAACAAGTCTTGACCAGAAGCCAATCGTACACCTTTGTAACACCCACTGCTCTGAAAAATTTTTAACAAAAAAAGTGAGATACTTGCACCTTACAAAGAGTCAAAGACAGATGGTAAACATACGTAATTTCAATGGTATAATTGAAGATAGTTCATCACCTTTTCCATAAATAAAGCAGCCACTGGCATTCGCAAAACCTGTATTCAAAAGATTCAAGGAAAATTAATATGTTAACTTCTAAATCAAAACAGGGATTCCATTTCATGAGCAAATTTCTGGAATGAAAGAAATAAATGCAGGTTTCTTATTTTCTTCCTTTACGAGATAAGCAGCGGAACCACAAATAAGTCTTGTATACAGTAATGAGGTATTTGTTCAATCACTTCTGATTCAAAATACTACAGACTGATTATGAGTCCCGACAACTATGCTATCATTGTCCCTAAATTCTCCTCCTATCAGCTACAATTACCTGCTCCTATCATTGACACTAAACGAAGTTGTAGAGTTGTTTTTTCAACAGCAATGGTTTTATGCCATGTCACTCGATGCTCAAGTTATCTCAAATGAAATTTAAACTAAGAAAATGGTTATTATCAACCTGTGCAGTGTCTTTGTCCGAATATTTAGGACAGCCGAGATCTTCAATTAAGGACGACAAGTTTATAGGTAGGTGGGCTTATTTAGACAAGCATAAACTAAATGAATTATGCATATCAGTCAGAAAAAGAATCATACAGCCATCAATCAGCACTCACATAGATGCAACCTTTCACAGCTGCACGACGGCAAAAGGCTTGTGGTAGTTCCCCTTGTCCATAAATTGAATAAATCATGGCCCCAAGTGCATTTGAAAACCTGAGAAGGTCGAAGAATTGAATAGAGAGAATTGATATATATCATCTTACCCAAAGAAATTCTTTTTTGATGTATATCAGAGTACTTGGCATGAAAATTCAAGGAGACATGCTAGGACATCTATATTCAGTAGGACTTACAAAATAATATTAGGTACAACTTTCCCGTTCTTTTTATAGCATGAAACCTATTGAAGAAAATCATATGGTCAAGGAATCATATATCAAATTTTTCTGACAAAAAATTGACAGAGAACAGCACCATAGATCTTCCTTAAATGTTAATCCATCAGTGCATATACACTAACCTGCCAACTGATGATTGGTACAAAGCCAAACGGTCAATTCCATCTCTTGTTCTAAGAATACCCTTGGAAGCTCCCATATTTTCTTGATCATAATCTGCCATGGCAATAGCATACAAGATAATCCTGTAGAGTGAAAGAGCCAAAAGTTCAAGTCATCAAACTGAAGTCTAGGGACAATGCAAAGGAAAGATCGCAAAGGAAATCGATAGACTTATCCGAATCGTAAGTACTCCGAATCGTAAGTACTTTTTGCAGACTTATCAAACCATGATACTCCTAAGAGATAAGGAAGAATGATGTAGCAGACAATCCACAGACACCTTTGAAACTCAATCAAAGCTATAATCATAATAATCACAAAACCATATTAAAACTCGAATGTCAAGAAAGTTACAGTTAGTACGTTTTAATCTTTGGAGGTAAACGCATTTTGGTTAAGAATTCAGCAAACGAAATCTCCAAATCCTCCTCTGAAATTCTCGTGTTGTCGCTTTCTTCTCCTTCTTCTTGTTTTGCGTCTTCATTCTCAGCCAAGTGAGCTTGAACGAGCTTAAAGAACCTCATCAACTGATTCTTCTCCATCAAGCTCAAGCTCCTGTCTTTAAATATGGCAGCCCTTGAATCCGGAACATTCCACAGCTTCCCATTCTCTCCTCCAACAAAGCTCGCATCAATGCTCTTAAACTCCACATACTGACTAGCTCCTGATTTCAGCATAATGTCGATACACTTGTCTGCACAGAATAAAACCCGAGGCCCTGCTACATCTATATTGAACTTCCGAGATTGTTCCTCCAATAGTTCCGGCGAATATGAAGATATTTCCACATCAGAGTAAAGACGACGAGTCGTTAGACCATCAACGGCATGAACCAAAGTGTCGCTGTCCGTGGTAGTTGTGGAAGGAGTTGGAGGAGTAGAATTGGAATTGAGAAAAGAGATGAGATCGGGGACCGAGAGGGATGCATAATGGGAGCCATAGAAGGGGTTGGGGTCCAAGTGTAGCACTGATTTGCCGGAGGCGGCGGCGGCGGCGGATATGACAGATTCTGGTAGGCCAGTGCCGACGATGATAAGGTCGAAGGTTGTTGGTTCGATTGGTGGGTAAGAAGGTGGTGGTAGTTGGGTCATGGTGGGTCGTAAGAGATTGAACTGAATTCTTGCTACAACCGCCGGCAACAACTCCTGTTGATGCCTTTACAATTTACCAGATTCTAAATGAAGATTCTAGTTAATGAAGGCAAGCATCCACCAGGAAATGCGTACTGAACTTCTCTTGTACTCATCACAGTCAAACTAGCAACGGAGGATGGATGGAATTACATTCTGATTTCTGAATAAGTGCTTAACGAGTAAAAAGAGTCTTACTGCTGGGCTTAAGCCCAAAAATTTCTGCTAGGGCCCATACCCGAGACACTGAGCCTGAGCCCAATCAGGTCTAGACAAGAGGCCCAAAACAGCCTAACCTCATTTAATACATATTTGTTTAATCAGCATTGCTAAATTTGAAATTTGGGAGTTTTAGTGCCTGTTTAGATGAGCTTATATTAGTAAAGCTTTTATCAGTAGAAGTTTTTTGAAAAGAGCCTTTTTAAGAAGTTAGTAGATTGTTTGACTGTCATTTAAAAAACAACTTTTTAAAAAAAGCTTCATACAATACACTGTTTGATAAATAAAAATAAAAAGTACTTTTAATTTTAATTATATTTTATTTTGTATTAAAAATGTTATATTTACTAAAAAAAGTGCTTTTTTATTTTACAGCCAAATACTCATTTTTCTTAAAAAAAGTTTTTGCAGTAAAAATAATTACTTATTTACCCTTCAAAATCTCAATCAAACAGGTACTTAATTGACTTTATAGATTGAAAGTAATAGAAATCTAGCAAATTTGAGGTAAAAAATTGATGAATTGAAGTTGTTTCTAAATGATGCTTGTGTTGGGAAAACATGCCAGTGTTGTTGGTAGACATAGTTGTATGCGTGACCGTGTATATTCTTGTAACTATGTACGAGTTGAAGGATGATGTTCCGCCCGTGTTGGGGTCAGACACACCCATATTGGAGTTCGTTAAGGACATGCCCATGAACCATATATCTCCAATATTGTTGAGTATCGAAGTGAGTTTGAGGGACTTGGTTACTAAATACGCCGGTGTCAGTGACCATGTCCGATATAATTATTTTAATAATTTTTGTTATTAATTATCAATTTTTTTATTAATTAATCAGTCAATTTTTATAAACTAAAATGAATTAGTTAGTTTTAACAATTTCTTTTAATTAAACTTCAACTTTAGATAAGAATTGCCTCTTTGTTCGATCCGATTTCATATTCTTTAAACTTTAAACTTCTTATTTTACGACAAGTTAGAGTTCAACCTGAATTAAATCTTTAAACTTTAAACTTCTTATTTTACGACAAGTCAGACCAAGCAGAGTCCAACCCGAAATTTGTTCAAATTATAACATGCAAACCTAACCGGAAGTTAAACCAGATTCTCTTTAAGCCTTTTTTGTGTTATCTAATCCAAGCTCTCCAAACTGGTTGAATGCGGAAGAATTTGGGTCTACCCAGAGTCATCTGGTCATCAGAATTCTGCAGATTAGTACTCTTCCTCTTAAGAACAGTTTCTGTGTTAAGCTTAAAATTGTGGATTTTGCTATCTGCTGCTTGTGATCATATTTATTTGAACTTCATCAGCAACTTCAACGTTCTGATGTCATTTCTGTCTCTGACAATCATCATCAGCAGCGGCTAATATGGACTGAGAATAGATTTGTAGCTTTTCTTGACAAGGGTCTTAGTCCAATCTTGGAGGAGGAAGCCCATCATTGAGCAAACAGCTTCAAGCCAAGTGCATGAGAAACTGAATTGTATGAATTAGCCGAAACATAAATATTCTCATTGGAAAATCAGAAGATGAAGAACTTGAGTTTAGAAAGTAATTTTTTTGGGATTAAAAAATGAGATTTATTTGTGTTTTAACTTGTAAATTTCAATTTCTTAGAAAAATCTATTTTCTTTAATATTTGTTGAAAAACGTAAATAAAAAGACACAGTGATATATCAAATGATGCTAACATGGTAATTCAATAAAATTCTTAAACTCGAGCTAGACTTGTGAAACCTAACCTGAACTAAGTTAGGGAGTGTTTGGTTGATGGGTTTGGAAAGAGGTTAATAGATAAGGAATAAAAAATAAGTGATTAGTTGTTGATTATTATTATAAAGGTAATAGTTTGATATCTCACTTTTGAAGAATCCTCCGTACCCTCTATTTAGTAAAGGAATGAGTTTGAAACTCATTCTTTAGTAGTGACTATTTTTTTTAAAATATTTTAAATAATAATTAATTAAGTACAATTATTTAATTAATTATAATTAATTAAAATATAACTAATTAATTAATTACAATATAATTAAAATATAATTCATTCATTAATTAAAATATTGTAATTAATTATTTATTTAATTAAAATATAATTAATTACAATATAATTAATTTAAATATTATTATTAATAAAGTAATTACATTATAATTAATTAAAATATAATTGATTAATTAAAATATAAATAATTAAAATATAATTATTCATTAATTAAAATATTGTAATTAATTAAAATATAATTCATTCAATTAATTACAATATTTTAATTAATCACTATATTATAATTAATTAATTAAAATATAATAAAATTTTATTTCTCAATATTTTTTACAAACCAACCATTGTTAATGGTAATGGTAATTGTTCCTTCCTCTTAACTAACCATTATAATTATAATGATAATATCCATTTTCATTTGTCACTATATTCATTATCATTTTTATTACCATTCTCTCGTGCGAACCAAACGCCTCGTTAGTCTATTAACCTGAACTTGTTTTGAATTAGTATAAATCAGATTTAATAAGTCTTAATCAATTTTAAAAACCAAGTTGAGTCGTTATGTTAGCACTATTTTGATTAGTCTATATGTTTTGTTTGTATTATGTATTTTTTGTCTTTATTTTTTTAACAGAAGGTTTAGAATGGTTTTTGATAAAATTGAAAAAAAATTTATAACACCGTAGAATATTAAAATTAAACTTAAAATTTGATAAAACCTTAACAATTAGAACAAACTTTTTGACTTTTCCTTGAAAAAGATGGACTTTCAATCACATTATTACCCATTACAGCATTGCCAACAACAAACTCAAAACATGCAAAGTTGGAAATTATTTTCTTTAATTCATGCAAGCCCATTCTTGACCATTAGAGGTCAGTTTTCTTGTCATTTTGAACCTAAAACACGTTAAGACAAAGATAATGATGTTTATCTAATGACTTGCACCTTAATCATTATCAAATCTATAAGATTAACAACTGTTGCTGGTTTAATGACTTAAGCAAAGAAAGCTAGTTAAATCATCATGGTATGTCCTCTCTCTCTCTCTCTATATATATATATATATATATGCATATTTTATTTATTTATGATCATTAATTATGAGCATTAACGTGAAAAAAGACAAAGGAACATAATCATGATAATGTATGAGAAAAAAAAAACACCTAGGATGCATTAAAATAGAACCAAAACATTTCCTTAAAAGACAAAATGTTTGTGTTCTAACCAATGATGCATGGTGTTTATGCATGCCTTTGGCGTGCGAGCTCTACCATTATTTCTCAACTTATTTTTTACCTATTCTAGTTATGTAACTTTGAGGGTTTAAAGCTTCTTCTAAATCTTCAAGTGCATGTCAATCATCACCATTGAAGTCCTCTCTCAAACTCTGTGGTGAATTCGACATTTCCCTTTCTCTTCTTTATTCTCCAATTGTGTGACATTAAACAGTCGCTTAGAGTGTGCATTTGAAGATAACGATTGTGAGCTTTACCGTTACTAAAGGTTTAGAGGGGATTCGAGGAAAACATTATACCATATTCAAATGAGTTCATATATAATTAAGATATCATATCTTATCTCAAAATTTAAAAAAAAGGGTTATAAATCGTATCTTTGTATATAATTTACTTCAGACCAAAGGTGTTGAACAATCGTTCCGATAAAATAACTCAAAAGATAAAGAAATATTGTTAATTTATTCGAGCTTGTTCCACTTCTAAGTTCGAATTATTATTTTTATAAATAAGAATCTTCTTCATTACATAATTTTGTTTCTTCATATATATAGAAGATATAGGATCTATGGTGTAATTATTTAGAAATACATTTTGTGCAACAACCTTTCCTATTTGATAGAAAAAGATCCCATGATCCTGAATCGATATTACCTGGGATTTATCTCTTTTTGATATGAAATTACTATCTTAGATTATATAATAAACTTAATTCTATGGTTAACATTTGTTACTAATAAGGCATGGTAATACATGAACATTTAGTACACCAGCATAAGAGTTTCATACCTAACATGACATTAAATCTAATTAGATTTATTTTTTTTACAATTTAGTTTTACTTGACATTTTTTATTTAAATTTAACTTATAATTTGATCAGAATTGAAGTTTTTCTTCAAATTGTGTAGTGAATTCAATATTTCCCCTTGTTCTCCTTTTATTCTCTAAATGTGTGACATTAAACAATCACTCGATTATACATTAGTGTGCATTCGAAAATAACAATTGACTAAAGCTCTTCGATCTTAAGAATCTCATTTCCAAAATCTCGTTCATTCCATCCAATTTGCTTTCCAATATTTGGAATGAGTGACTCTCGTGCACCAACATCCAATTACTATTCTTAAATTATAGAAGAAACTTAGGAGATACTTGGTTGATGAGTTTGGGAAGAGATTAATAAGTAAAAAATGAAAAAGTGAGTAGTTGATTGCTGATTATTATTATAGGGACAATAGTTTGATACCTCCCATTTGAAGAATCCTCCATACTTTCCATTTAGTAGAAGAACAAAACTCATTCTTTAGTAGTGACTCTTTTTTAAAAATATTTTTAATACTAATTAATTAAAATTTTTAAATAAAGGTTATGTAAGATTCATCAAAAGTGGGATATCAAACTATTACCCCTATAATGATAATCAATAATCAACTAATTATTTTTTATTCTTTACCCGTTCCTAAACCCATCAAACAAGTACCCTAAATTTTTATATGTACTCTATAATTTTTAAGACATATGGAAAAGACAGGAGGTGAAATTTGGTAAGTCCACCACGACACGTTAAAGCACAATGCAGCTTCTGTATCGATAGACTGCAACACATTGATAAACATCAATCGATCCTACTTGTAGTTGTTCTGTAGACTTTTGGAGGCTCAAAGAAAGAGGCAAAAATAAAGTCTTTTGATTGCTTGAAGCATGCCCTTAAAAATATTCTTTAATCATGCCCCTCATCAACATGATTGCCAATGGAGGCAGCCATATCAGAACCGTCAAATACATCTCATCAAAAAGTCAGACCCATTGTGATGGTCCTGTCTGGATGTGTGGTCAGGATTCTAAAAGCAAAAGACATAGTATAAAGGATGTGGGAGACTACTTGTCCTTTAACCATGATGGACAACAAAAAAGTATGTAGAGCATCTAATCAAAGTTTTGAATTGTGAATTATGAATTATATTATAATCATAGGTGATTATAATACAATTAAAATTACTATAAATATTACCAAAATTATAATAAATTTCATATTAAAGTCTTCACTTAAAATTAAAAAATCTTTGCAAAAAAATTTAATGGATGATTTCCCAAGTGAATTTAGACTTTTTCTTATCTGGGGTTTTTTCGAAAACTAATTTTACCGTTGCAAATGTAAAAAGATTCATTCTTTATCTTGAAATATTATAGACAATTGGAATAATTTTAATAGGGTTTGTAGTGCAAAAAATTGATTATAATTTAGTAAAAGTTTTAAATTGTGAATTATAAACAACAACAATAATTTAGTAAAAGTCACGCTGATTAAGGAGTTTAAGAAGATCCAAAAATACGTAACCTCACTGTTCAATGGCAAAGGGTTGTTTATGATTTTTAACAATTTACTAATACACATTGATTGATGTTTTCTCATACAATTTAGGAGTTTTTCCTTTCTATTGTAAATGTAAAAAGATTCAATCTTTATCTTAAAATATTGTAGACACTTAGAATAATTTTGATGGGGTTTGTAGTGTAAAAAGGGAGGAGTTTTGGTCACTACTTTACTCAATTTGCTGTTCCATTCACTTCCCTACACAATTATACCTGCAAGTATTGTGCTTTTTTTTTTTTGCTTCATCAATCTTTTTCTCCCGTGGTACAGTAGCAAGAAAATGTAAAGTTGACGCTTCTCAATCAATGCCTATGTATCTGATCTATGACTCTAAAAATGTCACAAGTCTCTTTGGTTACGTTAAGTCCTAAAGTCTTGCACTTCCAATCTTACTGTCCCTCTCTGTCTCTACCTCTTTTAGGTTCTTTTTGGGTCTCAGTTCTGGACAACTCAGCCACCTTGTTCCCTTTACTTGTAGTTGTGGAATTATGTTCATGATCCTGACTATTCTGCTATTTTTAGTTCTTGAAAAGGCTGAGTAAAACCAAAAATTTTCAAGTTTCTACTCGAGGAAGACTGGAGCTGTAGCCATGAAAGATAGAGGCAAAGCTGTGGAGGTGTACAGAAGCAATGAGGTGTATGATCAGGATTACAGTACTCCTTCTGATCTTCCATGCAAGAAGCACCCATCAGTAAGCTCAGTTGGGATTTGTCCTTACTGTCTCAAAGAACGTTTGGTGAATCTGGTTTGCTCTGATTGTGGAGAACAGCGGCTCTCTTCTTGTTCTTGCTCAGACATCTCTTCCAATCGCAATTCTACTTCGTGCAATGTTGAGGTAGGCAGTGTCGGTCGTGTCTCATTCTTGTTAGAGAACGATCAGAAGAACTTGCTAGTTCCAAATCCAAATCACAAGCACAAAACTGAAGAGAGACCAGATGATGTTTTGTTGTTCAAGAGGAGTAGCAGTAACTGTGTTGAGATCAAGAGGAGAGATGGGATTTGGAGAATTGTGAGGCTGTTCAAGAAGAAAAGAGACAAAAGTTGCGAGAAAACCAGTGAAGTTAAGACTGATATGTGTGTTGTTGACTACATGGGAGTGTCTAGATCAAGATCTCTATGCAGCTTTAGAGGGGGTGGGTTCTTTGGTTCAGAAGATGGAACATTTTCAGGTGCTAGGAGTTCTATTTCAGGGGCTAGAAGTTCTCTATCTGCTGCTAGAAGTTCTGGGGTCAATGGAGGTCTATTTTTTGATCCTGACAGGAAAAGTTGTTTCAGTGAACTAGAACCAAGAAGAAGTGGGGTTGATGGTGAAAAGAAGGAACCAATTGTTATGGAGCCTGACAAGCTTGAAACCCTTTCAAAAGGAGTAAACACTAGACGTGTATTTTCACTGAAAGAGGGTAACTTTACAACCATGGATGATTCAGGTTTCATTGACTTGAAGTTTGATTTCCCATCAGAGTCTCAACCAGAACTTTCTGCAATCAAAATGGTTTCTTTATCAGATTCAAACTCTACTTTTGGCAGCATGAGAGCTGGTAATGTTGCGACACAGCAGGATCATAACGCAGGTCCATTGGGCAGCTTTCCAGGAGATGGGGTTTTTGGCAATGGTGGTTCCTGTAGGATCACAGGTGGTGACAGAGGGGTTAAAAGGAGCAGGAAAAGTTTCAAGAGTTGGAGATGGATTTTCAGGCACAATCCTGATGCAAAGAAGAAAGATGAGGGGTTTGGGATCAAATCTTTAGCTTAGACATAACCTTAATCAGTGCTTTTTCATGTTTTTCACTGTGTCTTCTGCTGTCACATTTCCTCTGATATCTGTAGTTACTGTTGATCAATTTAAAGAAACAATAGCAGAAAAATATGAGTCTTTCCTGATTTTTACCATGGCATTAGGATTGAAAAGAGTAGAAAAACAAAAGGAAAGCAAAATCTACATTCAATTGCTCAAATAAAAAATCAAATAGTTAGCAGATCAAGTCTAACTTAACTTGATTCGAAATTAACCAATTAAGTTCAAAGATTCAAAAACTAAAAATTAAGTCGAGCCTAAATTATACGTGATTTAGATCTGGCTCGGGTTATTGGATTGGTTCAATTTGGTTGGAAGATAATTTATTTTCATAGGCCATTCAAGGAAAGCTCTTGACTTTGCCCAATATTAATTGATCATAATCATTCAAGCCCTTCACAAACATACTGAGGCTGGAATACTTTTTTTTTCATAATTTTAAAAAATTCATTAATAAAAGGAATAGTTTACAATTGGAAGTCTCTCCCACATGGGACAGACCATTAGGACAATAACACTCTCTGTAAACAACAGGTCGACGTTACAAACTATTAGAAAACAATGTCGTTTAATCAATTAGGATATAACGACCCTTTTCCTTCGCGATCTCTTGAGAAGTTTCTCGATTTGGGAGGGCGATAACGAAGGCGAAAAACTTTATCGATGGAGGGGGTCAGTTGTCTCCCCGAATCTGTTACTTTGCTCTGTGCCAAGGATATCCCAAACACAGACTGGAATACTTACTTGCATTAAGTTGGGCTATTCTATATTGATTTCATTTAATTTTTTTTCATATTATTGAGCATATGCTATAAATCCTTAACTAACTTTGCTATAAATATGTATAAATTGATTTAACTCATTTAGTTTAGACAATTAATAAAATTTTGAGGGACAGATTTGAGTTAAATAAAAATTAAAATTTTGAAAATTCAATATGACCTTATGCTTATAAATGTCTTTTAACACATTTTATTTGATGATCAAAATTTTTATTTAGTAAGTTTATTTTTTAGTCCACTTAAACTAAATATAAAAGAGTTTTTAGAAGAGATTTGGGAAATAGTTTATCTTAAATATATTTTATTTTTAGTTTAACTATTTATTACATAGAAAATAATAATTTATTTAGATAGCGAAACATATTGCTATTAAAAACTTTGGAATAAATTAATGTTTATACAAACATTACAAGAAAATGTCGTTTAGTGACGGAACTTACTAACGGATTCGTTAGTAAGTCAGGTTAGCCATTGATTTTACCAACGGACAAAGGCGTCGTAGAAACTGCTATAGGTAATAATTCCCAACGAAAAGTAGAAAGTCCGTCGGTAAATTTACCGACGGACAATTAATATTTTGTTGGTAAATATACCAACTATTTTTATGCGGTTGACAGTTGGTAAATTGTCGACAGACAAAATCATTTCGTCAAAAGATTTACTGATGATTTGATCGTTTCCGTTGGTAAGTTTGTTAAAATATTACGGATGGTTACGTTTGTTCCGTTAGTTAGTTTACCGACGGTTATTCTGCTGTCGGTAAATTTGATGACGAAATTGGTTATTCCATCAGTGATTACTAACGGTTTGTGTTTTCCATCGATAAATAGAAATGATTTTACTGACGGAACCACAAATGTCCGTCGGTAAATCAACCAGAAATTTAAAAAAAAAAAATACCGTCAATAAATTTTATTTGATGATGTTATAGTTGATGCATAATTTAAACTGTTATGAATTTAATAGTATATATTTAATTTGTTTAGACAGAAAGTTGATTAGTGATATAAAATTAAAAATATCTTAATTGATAATAAAAACATTAAATTGTACATAATAAGTATTTGTAATTCAAATGCAAATGAAATGACTACAAGCACACTATTGATTTGATGACGATGGATGCTCTGATTGGTGTGATGAAGAGTTACCCCTTCCCTTCAACTTATCCACCTCATCAAGAAGCTAAGCTATGTGCTCCATTAATGTCTGCATTGTGCTCTGGAGTTCTTGGATTTCATTGATTATAGACCGCCTACTAGATGTTGTTATACTGGACGTGGAGGATTGCGAATAACATGTACTCACAAATAAACCTAAGCCGAATATCCTTCCACGACGATCTCTACCACCCACTGCATGAAGATAAGTTTGAGTCTCATCAACATCTTCATACTGCTGAGACTGTCGTTGAATACTTTCTTGTATTTGGTCCTATCAAAATGTAAGGTTTATATTAGTAGGTGATAATTATTAAGCGTTAATATTAAACCATAAATTTGACATAAATTTAGTTCTCTACAACGATTGTCGACAAATGTCACACCGTCATGCTTCTTAGTGTGAGTGTGGAAAAATTGCTGACAGGGTATTAACCTCATGCTCATAGACTTTTCCTGCATAAGAATAAAATGTTATAAGTGAACTAGAATTTATAAAAAATTTAGTAAAATTTTCTCTATTTTTATGATATTTACCCCCTATTGAATAAAGAAAACAAGTCAACAACATAGCCATATATGGCACCAGACATTTATAACATTATCATTCTCCATAATATACATATTTTCATTCCAAAATTCACACATTAAATTTAGTTGAAATACAACAAAGTAAAGAAATCAGAATATAAATGTAAAGTGTAGATACTTACAAGTCTCTCTGCATGCTCGTGGTGGGTAATAGATCCTCCCGTATGTACGGCAAGACTCTCTCCCCCCCGTCCTCCACATCTGTTGGTAGAATTATGCTCTAAAATGGACATTGCCTTAGGTGATGTCCAATATTGCTGCTAACGTCTCCATATTTGTTCAGAAATATAAGACGGTCATACACCGGCCTTGTATATTGCATCAACAAAGTCCTGATAACGTGTACATGCTCGTCTCTCCCATACTTTATAAATGATCGCGTCAAATTCAGAATCCAAAAAAAAAATGAAACAAAAGGAAAAAATTCAATAAATACTTATAATATAATGATATTTATCTAATTAATGTATAAAAATTAATTAAAAATAAAATAATAATTTTTGTTGTACCTCAAACTCCTGATAGTAAAATTCCTTTGTGGCATGAGAGATATTCTTTCATACATAACCCTCAAGATCAATCTTCTTCTTGAATTTAGATGTCATTTTTCTTAAGCACGGTCCAGATGAAATCAACCTAATATAAAAACAAAAAATTTTATACCATTTTTAAAATTTAAACCTATAACTTAGTTATAAACATATAGTGTTTCATGTATTTTCACTTATATATTACTAAAAATTGTGATGTAAGTTCTTCTATCAGGTCTCTCAGCTTCAGACTAGTTTCCGCCTCCTTCATTCGCATTGTTTACCCCTGATATCTCTGTCGGTATATGGGTAGTAAATGATGTAGGAGTGGTGGATGATATAGTAGCAGGTACGGAAGGTGATGTCTCATCTGCAGGTGTAGTAGCTGGAGGGGGAGGAGGTGATTCAGTTCCAGCTGCTACACCATTAGATGCTTCACTTATATAATAAGTACCTCCGAATCGTGGTCTAAATCTTGGTCGCTTCATAGTACGGAAGGTGATGTCTCATCTGCAGGTGTAGTAGCTGGAGGGGGAAGAGGTGATTCAGTTCCAGCTGCTACACCATTAGATGCTTCACTTGTACAGTAAGTACCTCCGAATTGTGGTCTGAATCTTGGTCGCTTCATATCCTGTCTTCTCTTTGGTGGCATATTTTAACCTGAAATTAATATTTGATTAAAATTTCTAGAAATATTACAATTTGATTTCAATATTTTATACAATATATTGAAAAAGAAATAATTGATTTGTTGAATATAATATTCAATTGTAAACACAAATTAATCGCCATCATTACTTAATTGTAAATCAAAATCATCTTCTTTTTCTAAACAATTTGAATCAAACTCAGGCTTTTCTTTATATCTCTGGCCCTCCTCATCTTCTCTAGATAAAATTTCAACATATTCATTACATGGATCGTTCAAAGGTTCATTATCCTTATATATGACAGATGCATTTATTTCATAAGCATCTTCCTAAAACGCTTCACTTTCAATTCTCTATTCTCCTTTTCTATGTGATTCAAAAACACCTCTAAGTTTAACTTTGCAAACGACCAACCAATTTGACTTATCTTGTTGTAAGCTGGAAAAAGGGACATAATACACCTGGATTGCTTGCATTGCCAACACGAAAGGTTTAAAATTGTCGAAATCTTCTTCGCTTGTTGATTTTAACTAGATTGTATCGACTATGCACTACCAACATTTGGAGTTGGATTAAACTAGTCGCACTTAAATATCACACTTCGCTTTATTGGTAATGCAGGGTACTCAATTTCAAGTATCTCAATAATTTTACCATAGTAATCCATTAATTCTCCCTGTATGCAAAATCCACTATTTATTATTGCCATGCTATAAATATGATATTCTGTATGATATTTGTATCCATTAACAAAATACACCGGATATGATTTAACAGTACACAAAGGTCCTTTGCAATGCAGCTGGCTAAAAGAATTTGGAAAATATTCATTTATGTTTAATCAATATAGGTTAAATGGGTTCATACTTACATAATAAAATAACAATGCTTCTGGGTTATCAAGGTAAGATCTTTTTCTTGGTCCTTTAATTAGATTCTAAAGTGAAGAAAGGATATGAATTCTGCTATTAAAATCATGGTATGGAATGGAAAGAAAAATAGTTTCGATATGACTTTTAGAATGAACAAGGTTTGTTCTCATAAGATACCACTCATTCACATAAGTGTTTGAAATTTGAGTGATATACTCTCATCATCTTTTTATGAAAGTGAATTTACCATAAGTTTGAAAATCATCTAACCGCCACTACTTAAATAGATATATACAAGATAAATTAAAAAGACTTCGAATAGGGTTATAATGAGGCCAAATGGCTAAGTAGGCTAACCAAAGAAGGGAATAGGAAAAAAATAGTATAACGATAACAAATAAATTAAGAGAAACATTAATTCTCACTCTACTGTCTCCTTATATTCTTACAACCACCATTCTTTCTTCATTCTTCTCAAAAACAAGAATCTATGCTAATCAATTTTTAAACTTTATTTAATCTTTTTTCGCATTTTTCTACAACTTTTGGATTAATATAAAATTGTCCTTTTTATGCCACCATTATACATTTCACCTTCTTCCCTACATTAATCTTGTTGCATCCTATTATCAAAGATATCACAATATAAGTAAAAGCTCTACTAATCATGAATTAAGAAGTAAATAATTTATTTTTCTTTTAGACTCAAGGTATTTTTTAAGAAAGGGTAACAAAGAAAAAGGATATAATTTTTATTAAGCTCAAAGGGGATTACTAATAGATTAATGTATTAAAAGGTAGGCAATTTAGCTCAAACTCAAATCCTAGGTGTCTTTATCATTTTAATGCTTATACATATCTTACATCTAATCTTGAAAAAATGATATTCAAGTTATACAAATTTAAAATTAAAGAAGATATCCACATAAAAAATAAAAATGTTACATAAGGGCCAAAGTTTCTCACATGATCAGTTCAGTCAAATCAAAGCATAATTAATTAACAAATTTGATTATCTAGAAATCACAAAGTCAAATTTTGTAGAGTATTCACAAATTCAAATTATGCACTAAATTTTTAATCAATTTCAACTAAGAATCATGCTTAAACTCATGTTCCAATTAATGAGAACCTAAACACATAATTTAAAAAACTAAAAAAAATTGATACGAAACACATAATTAACTAGATTTGAAAGAAACACATCATTGACCGAAGAAGATCATTTAGAAAACTGGACAGCATATGGGGCTTTCTTTGGTACCTATTTACCAGTTAAGATGTACATTTAGATCTAAAATAGATGATATCTATAAAAAATTTTAAAAAAATGCTAGAATGAATTCTTTTAAAGGGGGGTTTATAGATTTGTTAAGTTGATGGTTAAGTTAAAGGTTTTCAAAATGTTGATATTCTTTTTAAAATGTTTGGACTCAAACTGAATTTTTTGAAAATGTTAAAATCTAATTTGATAAAGAAGTACTTTTATTATTTTAAAATTTGATATACTTAGAACAAGTCATGAAGATTAAGAATTATATTTACCACTTTACAGTGTTCTTTAGTTATAAATATAGGAGATGACATACAAATCATCAAATTATAAAAAGTAGCATGTATGCAAAAAGGATATAAATTATATATAAATAAATAAATTATACAAAATAGTAATATAAATAGTACAAGCTACGTGGGCATTGATTCAAAATTATCATAATCGATATATATATAAGATAATTAATTGTATAATCTGTGGAAAGTTTTCAGCTATACCCTTGACTAAGAGCATCCTTTTCACTTATCTAATGAAATGAAACCCCAGACCACATTTATCTTAATTTTACAAACAATTACCCAAATTCAACCAACACAAAAACCCAGTAAATAACATAACACTCTTATCTCAATCGACACGCAGAAGAAATCATTGAAGCACATGAAGGAAGAAGATGACGTGGGTGAGCGACAATGATGAGCGAGGAGAGGAAGAAAACGCGGGGGGAAGGTTTGGGGTGAGTTTAACCCCCGAGTCAAAATGACGTCATTTGGTATTAATCCAAATAACGTCATTTTCAATTTTTTAAAATGACTAATCTGAAGCTAACGAGGGAGCGGTTGGATCATCGGAAAATCACTGATGGAATACATTACGGTCGGTAAAAACCGACGCTAATTTATTGCGGGAAGCGTGCCCACCTAATTTATCCTCAGGTATGACGTTTTCATCGCTATATTTCGTTGAAAAATTTTGCGGGATATTTTTCCTCCACTTTTATCAACGAAAATTTTGTCCATCGCAAAATTGATTTTTTCACGACAGTTTTATCAATGGAGATTAATTTTTTGTCTCTAATTAGCTACCGTATTTGTTCCGTCGGTAATTTTCTGTTCCTAATTTATGGTTTTCTTGTAGTGAAATACTTTAATTCCTAGATTTTATCAAATTTTAAGTTTTATTTATTTATTTCATGAATTATTAATATTTTCATTTTTATTTGAAGGGATACCATAATTTAAAGTGCCAAATTTTTAGAGATTTTTTCTACTCAGTATCCAAGCTTTTAAAATTTTTAATTAAGTGACTAACTTTTTATAACCTTAACAACTCAATTTAAGACATTAATTTTAATAGTATTTTGTTGATTTGGCCAGCAGAATATCTTTTATTCATAACATGTAGGCGCCTAAATAAAAAATTAATTGCCAATTAATTGTCTAGGTGGAATAAAAAACCTAACCCAATGTATGAAAGAGGCAGATTTTTTTTTGTTCATAACATATAACATTCAAATAAAAAAATAATTCCCAACTAACATTCCACGCGAAATCAATAACCTAACTCAATGTACGATGTGAGCTGGGTGTTTTAGTCCACATAAATACTCAGTTGACAATTATTTTTTTACGTGGATGACTGTATGTCAAGAACAAAAAATATTCTGCTAATTAAATTAGTAAAATACTAACAAAATTAACATTTTGAACTAAATTGTTAAGGTTGTAAAAGGTTAATTATTTAATTGACATTTTAAAAATTTGTTATCCTTAATTGAAAACAAAAACTTTGGATATTATTTTATTTGATAAATAATTAAATACTTTGTTTATGATTAATATATTTAGAAACATTTTGAAAATATGAACTTATTTAAATTTCAGATTTTTATAATAGATGATATTTGAATTTAAAAATAAAATAAATTTAAAGTCATAATGAATATGAACTTAATATTTTAAAAAAATTTAGAAGAGATTTTAAGTAAACTCAGCTCAACCTAACACACGAAGCGCTTTCCTAGAATAATTACCAAAGAAACTCAAACTAAAAAATTCCACAAAGATTTGAAGTTGAAAAAAGAAAGAGTTTAGTTTTATCTACTAACTAATACCATGTTCATTAGTCAAATGTATAATACGTAGTATAGACCTTATTACGTACTCAGGATTATATATGAAAGAGTTAAAAATGAAGGAAATACGAAATACCTGATTTCAATTCCATCTCTGATTTCGATGCAGTTTTCGAGCTCCAAACTATCGAATCTCCCAGGACCTTTACGGATTATGTTTCTCGACACGTAGTTTAGATCTTTTTATAGTTTTCTCAACATGTAAGCTCTCTTAACGGGTCAGAGAATCCGTATGCTTACGATTGATATGAGCAACTGTAGGAGACCTTAGCCTATATATATAGCTTTCATATCGTGCTTTCCCATTACAAGTCCGATATGGACTAGGTCTATACTAAAAGGGATTCATTTTTTGCCCGAACTTTGACCTATTGATTTAGATCATTTATTGGGCCACTTTATTACCCTTGTCAGGATCAAATTACGTATCTTAACTGATAATTTATTGAAAAGCCAAAATTACAATTAATAGTTGTCCAGTTAATAGAAAAATGAAAAATGTCCCTAGGGACAAAAATGTTTAACATTCTCCCATTGGATAATTATTAATTGCAGTTTTACTCAAGTTCAAAACAGTTTGAAAACTCGGTTAAGTCACGCCACTATATTGTTACCAAAATTTAAAAACATTTGATCCAAAGGTAATGAAAGTCCTACATTCCGTCCTGCAAGGCTTTCGATACCGAAAAATATTAAACACATGTGTCATGTGTGACATAGGTCCAATATAATCACAAATATCTAATACCTTACTAGCATGAATGTAAAAATAAAGTGTGGCAGACTAGGATGATACCTTTATGATCTAATATGTATAATTTTCGTCTGCAGGTCTCGATTTCTCTAACTTTATGCTAAACTACATTTGTTAAACTGCAACAGAGAAATCCTATTTTCTCTTATCGAATGCTAAACAACATTAGAGAAAACTTGTTTCCTCTCATTGGATGCTAAATAGCGTTAGAGAAAACCTTTATGTTCTTCAACCAAATGCTAAACTGCATTAGAGAACCTTTATGAGATTCAAACCTTATACCCCCCCATGTCATATGAACTTTAAGGATATCCATATAAACTGTATGTGTTTATGACATAGGCTCAAGATCAATCTTTATAAATGCCCAATGACTTTTAAAATGCTTAAGATCAACACAAATCTTAAGGCTTCCATATGTATTATGACTTTATACAAGAACAGTTATTACTGAGGATAAAAGAATATGATCATCTTTATTAATAAATAACCATAATGTCATAATACATCAAAATGTACAAACATTTAAGTAGCAAATACAGTGATCCCTAACTACTGCTGCCTCAGGAGTTCAACACCCCCATACTGGATACATGTCTAATAAACACTAGTGGGCGAAATCCTTTAGTCAATGGATAAACTAACATCTCCTCAGTCCTGATGTGCTCTACTTCAACGTCACCCTTCTAAATCTACTCCTTTATGGTCAAATACTTGACCTCCAAATGCTTAGACCCTGTGATACTCTTGTTGTTGTTACTGAATAACATTGCAGCAAATTATCACAATATAACCTCATGGGTCTAGCAATCGAATCCACCACGTACAACTCAAAAATCAAGTTTCTGAGCCAAACCACTTGTGTAGCAGCTCCATAACATGCGACAAACTTTGCATGCATGGTTGAGGAAGTCACCAGTATCTGCTTGACACTCTTCTATGATACTGCACCATCTGCCAACATGAAAATATATCCTGAAGTGGATTTGTGATCATCCGGACACATAGCAAAATCGGAGTCCGTATACCCTGCGAGGTTCAAATCGTTGACTTTTTATATGTCAACGTATAATCCTTGGTACCCTTTAGGTATCTCAACACTTATTTGACTGCATTCCAATGGTCCACACCTGGGTTAGCCAGATATCGACCCAGCAGTCCAACAACAAATGCAATGTCTAGTCTTGTGCACACCTGGGCATACATCAGGCTACCAACAACACTAGAATACGGAACATTTCTTATAGGCTCTCTCTTAACCTCATTATTTGGACACTATGCCAAAGATAATCTTTCTCTATGAGAGATAGGTGCTACAATAGGTTTACATTTAGCCATATTAAATCTGTGTAGCACACGCTCAATGTATGCGCTTCGAGAGGCTTAATAAATGTTGAGATCTGTCCCGGTGAATTTGTATACCGAGGATAAAAGATGTTTCACCCAAATCCTTCATGTCAAAATGTTTGACTAAAAGTTGCTTTACCTCATGCAACACAGTCAAATCATTTGACGCGAGCAAGATATCATCGACATATAGTAGTATGAAGATGACTTTGCTCCCCCTGACCATATAGTATAAGCATTTTTCGATTTTGTTTTCCACAAAGCCGAATGAGGTCAAAACCTCATCAAACTTTAGGTACTACTGTCTAGAAGCTTGCTTCAAACCGTAGATTGATTTATTTAACTTACAAACCTTGTCAGTTGCATCTTGATCCTGAAATTCTTCAAGTTGCTCCATATAGACCTCCTCATAAAGGTCACCATTCAGGAAAGCGGTCTTAACGTCCATCTGATGTAACTTCATATCATAATGAGCTACTATTGCCATAATAACTCTAAATGCATCATTCGAGGATACAGGAGAGAAGGTAACATTGAAGTCAACTCCTTCTCTCTGAGTGAATCCCTTGGCAACTAGACGCGACTTAAATCGCTAAACTTGACCCCTATGTGTCCTTCTTAATCTTAAATAGCCACTTGCAACTGACAGATCTGCAATGTTGAGGTAAATTAACAAGCTCTCATACCTTATTATACCTTATAAATTACATCTCATCCTTCATTGCTTCCCACCACATATTCGCATGGGGGTCTAGAAATAGCTTATGTAAAAGTAGCTGGATCCATAACATGTCCTATGTCATAGTCTTGCTCACCCAAATAGACTATGTAATCTGATGAGATAGTCAGTCGCCTCTCTCTGGTGGATCTCCGCAACTGCATAAGTTCTTGTATTTCAAAAACCTTTTCTTGAGCAGGTATAGGTTCCTATGCCTGCATAGGCACAGTACTCGGACATTCATCCATCGGAGCTGACTGTATGAGAGGCAGATATGAAATAATCGTAGTATTCATCCTACTATCTCCTGGGGGATGTGAGGATCCTCCCTCATTATAGACATTGTATTTTAGAAACTTCGTCGTCTATGATTCTCTTATTATGTCCCCTCCCTCTCTACAGTAAAATCTTTAGTCCTTAGAATGGTCAGGATACCCATTAAATAGCAACGAGTGGAACGAGGTTACAATTTGCCCTCATAAGCATTATATAACCTGACTTTAGCAAGGCAGCCCCGCACATAAATGTGTGCAAGGCTTGGCTTGCAGCCCTTTCAGAGTTCAAAAGGCGTCTTTGGTATTGACTTGCTTGGGACTCTGTTCAAGATATATAATGCCTTCTTGATGGCTTCACCTTAAAGGTATTCGGGTAGGTTAATCCTGCTTTACGTTGACCTCATTATGTCCTTTAGGGTGCAATTGTGCCTTTTGGTCACACCATTTTGCTCAGGACTACCTGGCATAATGAATTGAATCAATATTCCAACTGATTCCAGGTATACTGATTCCAAATACCTGAAAAACGAACCTTTTTTCTTGTCCTGCAACCCCATGTTTGCCATAGTATTCCCCTCCCTTATCAGATCTGACTATCTTTATTGATATTCCTAATTGGTTCTCAACCTCAGTCTTAAAGACCTTGAATTTATCAAGAACTTTAGACTTCTTTTTAAGCAAGAACACATAACTATAATGAGAATAATCATCTATAAATGTCAAAAAATATCTAGCATTCCACAACGTGACCGTATAGGGACCACTAACATCTGTATGTATTAGGTCTAATAAACCAAAAGCACGAGTTGACCCCTTCTTCCTTTTCTTGGTCAACTTACCCCTACAACAATCGACACGTCTTTAGATCACTGAAGTCCAGAGTTAGGAGAATATTATCCTTTATCAATCTTTCAACCCTCTCCCTGGAAATGTGGCCAAGACGTTTATGCCACAACATGTACGATGTTTCCTTTATGAAGGCTCTCTTTTGAATAACAAGTTCGGCAACATAAGAAGAGACTTATATTTCATTAGGAGTAAGACACATACTATATAATCCGTAGGATAAGAAGGCAGATATTTACAAATGAATTATCAAATACAAAACGATGACCTTCTTTATCCAAAACTGATATAGAGATCAAGTTTTGTCTAAAAGACGGTATATAAAATGTGTCTCGTAAATATAATACAAACCTTGTATCGAGGTTTAATCCTACATCTCCTACAAACAAAACGTCAACCTCTTCATTATTGCTGACCATCAACTTCTCCTCCCCTCTAGTCGACCTTCTCCTGGATATGAACCCCTGCATCGTGGAAGCAACATGATTAGAAGTTCCACTATCTAACCACCAACACCAAGAACTTGATGTGGTTATAGCTAAATTGGATTCATAAATCATAAAGGCCGAGGAGTTACCTGACAGTTCCTGTTTGACCTTCTATAGCTTATACTTCGGGCAATCATACTTCCTATGCCTTTTTTTCTTACAGAAGATGCACCTCATACTCTTTAGGCATGTAGGCCCTTTACAATGCTGGACTGCCCACTCTGAATCTGCAGATAGGGTTTGAGTTTCTTACCCTTACCCTTAGGCTGTTAGGGCTTACCCTTGGCAGCTGCAAACATAGCTGTATGAGGAGAACTCTTGATCTTCTCCTCTACTGCAGCACACTAAAAAATCAAGGCATTGACATCCCAGTTCTCATCTTGAGAGATGTAGGAGGTGCCAACATCTCAAACTCCTGAGGAAGAGTATTTAGTGCCTGATGCATTATAAGAGAGTCAGTAATCGGTATATCCAGTGCCTTCAGCCTACTTTGAAGGTGCATCATCTGGATGATATACTCTCAAATGCCTCCCTCTCCAGTATATCTCATAGAGAACAATTCCTTAATCAAGGCACTCTGCTCAGCATGAGAGGACACCTTGTACCTCTGGGATATGTTGTCCATGAACTCCCTCGCTATGGTCGTGTCTGACAGTCCACTCAACAGATGATCCGGGATCGACTTCTTAATGGTCAAATAGCACATCCTATTTGACCTTTCCCAAGTCGCCATCGCTACTTTGTCAGCTTTTGAGCTGACATCTATAAGTGGGGGAGGCCTCTCGATGTGCATGGCCATGCTGACGTCTGTCATCTCCAATGCAAACTCAACATCCTTCTTCCACTTCTTGAAGTTGAATTCATTTAAGGTTTTAATGGTGACAACATTGTTATTCATAGAAAAGGTGACTTCAAAATAGAAAAGACAATGTAAAGATTAGTATAAATGCAGGAGAACAACGATACTTTAAAGCATTAAAATAATATTTATGCAGAGAATTTGATTGCACATGTTATGAAACACCTGTGGGCTGAATACATAATATATGCAATTAGACCTCCACATAAAAGCGATCAAAGTACAAACCATCAACTCTTATGACACTACCACCTGTGGGTGAATAGATCATTTAAGCAACGGTCTTCCTCCATTTAATGCTTTTATGTACATCTCAAAATCTCATATAAGGTCAACACCTTTGGGCAGAATAACCAAATATGAGACCAGAGACATCCCCAAACATGCAAGTGCTATAATCGAAATACTGACTTGAAAGGCCACTGTGGTGACTACAATCTTATCAGTACCCCAAAAGTATCACAAACACAAGGGATATAACCAATGTTATCCTCATATTCTATATGGGCATAATGTATGTGAAAATTAATTATAAGTGCAAAAACCAAATGCATAGTTAAATAATCACATACAAAAACTGAAAATATCATCTTTAAACTTTATTTGAGACTTTTATTCAAAAATTCTCAATGAGAGTGTTTATCGTACTTTCTCGAATACCGAACCTACCACACGAGACATAAAATTTTAAATTTCTCCCTTTTGTGTAGTTTAGAGTACATAAATGCACTCCAAATTAGCTTTAAAAAGGCTTTAAAAACTTTTCCGAAATCCAATTACCAACGTAATAAATCTAGAAAAATTAGAAAATCACTTTAAAAATTCTCTCGACCCGAAAACTGACCCAAAAAGACCCAGGATAGCTTTATGGGAATTTCTAAAAATTTTCCTTTTTTTGTACTGTAGTCCATACGGTTGACGTGGCCGCCCGCGTCAGATACACGTCGCACGGGACACGAGTGCGTTGCACATGCCAGAGGCATCTTATGTGCCCCCATGTGCATACGTGCGTCTACTGTATGACACTTGTAACGCACACACCTCCATGTGTCGTAAATCCAGCCTGCCACGTGTATGGACGGAAGTGGGGCATGCGTTGTCCCACACTCGTGGGAGCGCGGTCGAGGGTCGCAAGTGTGGAACACAAGCCATACGTGTATGTCGCTCCGTGGAGCAATGTGTCAGCACGTGGTTGGTGAGTGCAGCGTACGTCGCTACCCCCAGCTACTGCAGTAGCGTCGAGAGCATGCACCGTCGTTGGGCTTTCCCATCACAAATCTGATATAGACTAGGTCCACACTAAAAGGGATCAATTTTCTACTCGGACTTCGACCTATTGATTTGGATCATTTATTGGGCCACTTTGTTACCCTTGTCTAAATCAAATTACGTAACTTAACCGATAATTTATTGAAAAGCCAAAATTACAATTAATAGTTGTCAACTTAATAGGAAAATGACAAAAATGTCCTTAAGGACAAAAATGTCTAACAAAGTGTTGTGAGGAAATTTCTTAACATCTTCTGAGTGGTGTTCTTTACCAAATAACCTATTATTCTTATGAATCTTCACAGTTTAATTAGGTTGACGTTGAACAGAGAAACAATATCATAGTAACTGGTGCAGTACTATTATGTTGCAGGAGCCAGCTCACCTGTGTCACTAACGTTGGTCCTACTCTATTCCAGAATTAAAACGTTAACATTTTAACTCGTTTTTCATTAAACCAACCATCGAATGCCTCAGCTTATTTCGCTTGAGCGAAGTCGATTCTTCATGATTTTCTTTCATTTGCTTCCCGCCTAAACTCATCATCATCATCATCATCATCATCATCATCATGATGATAATGATTATTATTATTATTATTATTATTATTATTATTATTATTATTATTATTATTATTATTATTATCATCATCATCATCAT
>JAOQMS010000001.1:884185-897137 GCA_027563885.1 Erythroxylum longipes | reverse complement strand
GGGGGGTTGTTCTGTCGAGTTAAAGAAGATAATTGAAACGACGTCGTTTGATTTTAAACCAAACGACGACGTTTTATTTATTATCCAGTTGACATTTTATTTATTAACCAAAGGACTCCGACAGGAGGAGAGAAGAAGAAGAAAATTAGAAACATTTCGAAATTATGAACTTATTTAAAATTTAGATTTTTATAATAGATGATATTTGAATTAAAAAATAAAATAAATTTAAAGTCATAATAAATATGAACTTAATATTTTTAAAAAACTTAGAAGAAATTTTAATTAAATTCGACTCAACCTAACACAAGAAAGCAGTTTCCTAGAATAATTACCAGAGAAACCCAAACTAAAAAATTCCACAAAGATTTGAAGTTGAAAAACGAAAGAGTTTAGTTTTATCTACTGACTAATACCATGTTCATTAGTCAAATGTTGTGAGGAAATTTCTTAACATCTTCTGAATGGAGTTCTTTACCAAATAACCTATTGTTCTTATGAATCTTGACCGTTTAATCAGGTTGACGTTGAACAGAGAAACCATATCATAGTCACTGGTGCAGCACTATTATGTTTGCATCCTACGAAACTTCCAGGCAATTGGGAAAGGAGTGTCATGTCATGAAGCTGATCACGTCAGCAATCAGAATGACCACAAGTGCAGGATAGGCATGTTCAAACGATAAAATCTGAGAGTACGAGAAAGCTATCAGCAATTAAAATGTATGTGACAAGGCCTCTCTCTATGTACAGAAGAGATCCTTCTGCACTTCCATGGCCTCCTGAGGGTCCAAACTCTGGTATACTAGTAATCCAAGACCAAGATGCTGAACCCACTTGTTGCTTTGGATTGTGTACAAGTGATCGAGTCAGTGACCTTCCTTTTCCTCAGAACAAGAAACTGAAGGTTGTGTACACACAAGGAGAACATTATGATGTTGATGAGACTCTCTTCATTCCAGTTCTGAATCAACCCTTGTCTGCGAATCAGTACTACGTGATCGCAGCAAAAAGGAGACGTCAAGGGTATGTTGCAGAAACCTTTTATGATTCCATTCACAGTGATCTTTTCTTATTTTCTGAAGCAGCAGTGTTAAGAGTTTGATCTGATCAGGAAAGCTTACATGAGCTCAAACGAAGAGGACATCAAGACATGCTTGTTCTGCATACCGTGTGTTTCGGACGTTGAACCACAAGCTTTGGAAGTTAACAACATGTATCAGAAATTTGAGGTTCGACAACGAAACCGTGGAGGCTTCACTGCTAAATCCGTAGCTTCGAATGGAATTCCTCCAAATTTCTTGAGGAGAAAAGGTTGGAGAGTTCGTACCTCATCTTCAGCACGGTTTTTGTTAGGTGAAGCACCAGGACTTGACAAAACTGTTCGTGCCCACCTTCCAGACTTCAATTTCCCATTATCAGAAAAACTTTCCAGGCCTGTTACAGCAGGAAAATGGTATGTTCCATTCATGTTCATAAAGGAAGGAAACATCAAAGAACAGATTACCCACTCAGCATATTACCAGATGATACTTGAACAACAATGGGAACAAATTGTTGCTTGTGACAATGAACCTGGCAAAGGAGGTGTCGTGACAGTTGATACTGAAATGGTGGAAATTGCAGGAAAAGGACAAGCTTTGAACAGGAAAGTGATTGATGGGGTGATTTGGTTTGACACGGAAGGTGAAGAAAACAGTATTGGGATGAGTTTAGCAGTAGTTGATAGAATCAAATGGGAAGAGAGGATGTTTGGATGGATTGGGGAAGAAGGGAAAGTGAAGGTGAAGGTGGAAGGATTGGAGGAATCTTCAGGAACGGAGAAATGGAGGAGTTTTGGTTGCTATGTGTTGGTTGAGAGGTTTGTATTGAAGAGAATGAAAGGAAGTTTGGTGCTCACCTGGAGTTTCAGGCACACACATCACGTTAAGAACAAATGGGAATGAAAGTTGAATCATAGTCTTTGGTGTTTGACAATACCAATATTAGGAACTCTTGCTTATGTTTAATAATAATAATAATAATAATAATAATAATAATAATAATAATAGAATGTAATATTAGTTGGATTTTTTTATTTCACTTCTCATGATTTGAAAAATATTACTTATTTTTGTAATGTTATTCAAATATTATATAATTTCATTTGTCATATTCTATTATTTTTTATTTATTTATTACTCAAAATGATGTAATTTATAGTTCTTAAAATTTGATACCAAATTATTTTAGAATATTGATTGAATATAAGATTAATATAGTATTACGAACTGATTATATGTAGTCAAAAATCATTCAAGCCCTTCACAAACATAGTGAGGCTGGACTACTTACTTGCATTAAGTTGGGCTATTCCATGTTGATAACATTTCATTTTTTTCATATTATTGAGAATATGCCATAAATCCTTAACTAACTTTGCTATAAATATGTATAAATTGATTTAACTCATTTAGTTCAAACAATTAATACAATTTTGAGGGATAGATTTGAGTTAAATTAAAATTAAAATTGTGGAAATTCAATATGATATTATGCTTATAAATGTCTTTTAACACATTTTATTTGATGATCAAAATTTTTATTTAATAATTTTAGTTTTTAGTCCACTATAAAAGAGTTTTTGGAAGGGATTTGGGAAATAGTTTATCTTAAATATATTTTATTTTTAGATTAATTATTTATTACATAGAAAATAATAATTTATTTAGACAGAGAAACATATTGCTATTAAAAACTACGGAATAAATTAATGTTTATACAAATATTTTAATACCTAGATTTTATCAAATTTTAAGTTTTATTTATTTATTTCATGAATTATTAATAGTTTCATTTTTATTTAAAGGGATACCATAATTTAAGGTGCCAAATTTTTAGAGATTTTTTCTACTCAGTATCCAAGTTTTAAAATTTTTTAATTAAGTGACTAACCTTTTATAACCTTAACGACTAATTTTAAGACATTAATTTTAATAGTATTTTGTTGATTTGGCTAACAGAATCTTTTTTGTTCATAACATGTAGGCACCTAAATAAAAAATTAATTGCCAATTAATCTTCCAAGTGGAATAAAAAACCTAACCCAATGTATGAAAGGGGTAGTTTTTTTTTGGTTCATAACATATAAGCATTAAAATAAAAAATTAATTGCCAATTAATCTTCTAGGTGGAATAAAAAACCTAACTCAATGTACAAAAGAGGTTGTGAGTTGGGTGTTTTAGTCTACATACATAGTTAGTTGACAATTAAATTTTTACGTAGATGATTGTATGTCATGAACGAAAAAGATTATGTTAATCAAATTAGTAAAATACTAACAAAATTAATACTTTGAACTAAATTGTTAAAGTTGTAAAAAGTTAATTATTTAATTGATACTTTTAAATTTTGTTATTCTTAATTGAAAACAAAAATTTTGGGTATTATTTAATTTGTTAAATAATTAAATAATTTGTTTATGATTAATATAATTGGAAACATTTCGAAATTATGAACTTATCTAAATTTTAGATTTTTATAATAGATAATATTTGAATTTAAAAATAAAATAAATTTAAAGTCATAATAAATATGAACTTAATATTTTTAAAAAACTTAGAAGAAATTTGAATTAAATTCGACTCAACCTAACACAACAAAGAACTTTCCTAGAATAATTACCAGAGAAACCCAAACTAAAAAATTCCACAAAGATTTGAAGTTGAAAAACGAAAGAGTTTAGTTTTATCTACTGACTAATACCATGTTCATTAGTCAAATGTTGTGAGGAAATTTCTTAACATCTTCTGAATGGAGTTCTTTACCAAATAACCTATTGTTCTTATGAATCTTGACCGTTTAATCAGGTTGACGTTGAACAGAGAAACCATATCATAGTCACTGGTGCCGTACTATTATGTTGCATCCTACGAAACTTCCAGGCAATTGGGAAGGACTGCCATGTCATGAAGCTGATCACATCAGCAATCAGAATGACCACAACACGTAAACCTATGTTGGTTATCATAAAAAGCAAAGGTTTGACCTGGACATCCTGTTTTATAAATATTTATTTATTTAATTAAGTATATCCAATTGCATTGGGATTCAAAGACCTTTCCAAGTATTTTCAGTATCTAAGTTTCTGCAATTTTTAAACATTTTTAGCAGAACTGTTCAGGTATCGTGATCAACTTCTCCAAGCTATCAAGTTTACTTTTCTTGCTATAAATAACCATCTGTGCAGGATACGAAAAAATCTGAGAGTACGAGAAAGCTATCAGCCATTAAAATGTATGTGACAAGGCCTCTCTCTATGTACAGAAGAGATCCTTTTGCTCTTTCATGGCCTCCTGAGGGTCCAAACTCTGGTATACTAGTAATCCAAGACGAAGATGCTGAACCCACTTGTTGCTTTGGATTGTGTACAAGTGATAGAGTCAGTGACGTTCCTTTCCCTCAGAACAAGAACCTGAAGGTGGTTTACACAGAACAACATGGAGAACATCAACATGTTGACGTAACTCGTACTCTCTTCATTCCGGTTCTGAATCAACCCTTGTCTGCGAATCAGTACTACGTGATCGCAGCAAAAAAGAGACGTCAAGGGTATGTTGCAGAAACCTTTTGTGATTCGGTTCACTATAATCTTTTCTTATTTTCTGAAACAGTAACGTTAAGAGTTTGATTTGATCAGGAAAGCTTACGTGAGCTCAAACGAAGAGGACATCAAGACATGCTTGTTCTGCATACCGTGTGTTTCGGATGTTGAACCACAAGCTCTGGACGTTCACAACATATATCAGAAATTTGAGGTTCGACAACGAAACCGTGGAGGCTTCACTGCTAAATCCGTAGCTTCGAATGGAGTTCCTCCAAAATTCTTGAGGAGAAAAGGTTGGAGAGTTCGTACCTCATCTTCAGGACAGTTCTTCTTAGAAGAAGCACCAGGACTTGACAAAACTGTTCGTGCCCACCTTCCAGACTTCAATTTCCCATTATCAGAAAAACTTTCCAGGCCTGTTACAGCAGGAAAATGGTATGTTCCATTCATGTTCATAAAGGAAGGAAACATCAAAGAACAGATTACCCACTCAGCATATTACCAGATGATACTTGAACAACAATGGGAACAAATTGTTGCTTGTGACAATGAACCTGGCAAAGGAGGTGTCGTGACAGTTGATACTGAAATGGTGGAAATTGCAGGAAAAGGACAAGCTCTGAACAGGAAAGTAATTGATGGGGTGATGTGGTTTGATGCGGAAGGTGAAGAAAACAGTATTGGGATGAGTTTAGCAGTAGTTGAGAGAATCAAATGGGAAGAGAAGAGGTTTGGATGGATTGGGGAAGAAGGGAAAGTGGAGGTGAAAAGATTGGAGGAATTTTCGGGAACTGAGAAATGGAGGAGTTTTGGTTGCTATGTGTTAGTTGAGAGGTTTGTGTTGAAGAGAATGAATGGAAGTTTGGTGCTAACTTGGAGTTTCACGCACACAAATCATATCAAGAACAAACGGGAATGAAAGTTGAATCATAGTCTTTGGTGTTTGACAATAGCAAGATTAGGAACTCTTGCTTAATAATAATAATAATAAATATAATATTAGTTGGAATTTTTTTATTTCACTTCTCATCTCATGTTTTGAAAAATATTTCTTATTTTTATAATATTATTCAAATATTATAAAACTCATCTAAAAAAGTATTGAGTTAGAATCTAAAGATTCCTATAGTTATGAATGATCGAAGAAAACTAAGAGGCCCCCGTTTGGTTGGCGAGAAAGTAAAGTGAATTTGGAATCCGATTCTTCGAAAAATAAATCTATAGAAAGTAAAGATATTAACATGTTTGTATATTTATAAGAATTCTAATAGGAAAGTTGTGTGGATTCTTATTATAATGTTTGGTATGTAACAGTATTTCATTGAGTGTAATTTAATTTTAACATGCATTTTCAATTATATCCCTACAAACCGAATAAAAATTGAAATCGTTAAATAATGTTAATTTGCAATACAAGTTACATTATTAAATCTTAAATCTTAAAATTCAAATCAAATATCAAAAAATTTTCGAACATTGAAAAAAATACAAATAGTGCATTATTTCAGCTAGACAATCTCAAAACGGGAGAACAATAAGAATATTTGAAGAGGAGATAAGGTTTTATAAAAGAGTTGTCGTAGAGTTAAGAGAGAAGGAAGAGTTGAATTGGCTAGCATACTTTTTAGATTAAATTCCTGAGAAAAGTAATCTAAACACCAAGGGGGTGATGAGATTTAGAGTCCAAGTAAAGTGTTACTTTCTCTAGATTGGGAAAGTTTTTACTTTCTTAGCTACTCAAAAAAATAAACTAAATGTGATAATATAAATCTTAGGAAAAAGATTACTTTCCCAAGTAAGAATTCATGCCAACCAAATAAGGCCAGAATAAAAACCTTAATTTTACTTATCATATTCTATCAATTTTATAATTAAAACTTATTTTTCCAATTTAAAATGTGATTTGCTTGTTATCTTTTGATCACTTTTTTTTAGTTAGAAGCTATTTCACACATTTGATATATTTTAAATTATTAAAAGACTAACATTTGGACCAAAAGTATTATAGTTGAACTTCATACTAATTTTAATATTTAAAATTTAATTATCTTATTTAAACGTTGATTATTATACTACTCTAATTTGAGTTTATTTATAGTTGTTTTTTTGACTATTTATAAGTCATAATATCTTAAAAATTATTCGTGTGACTCTCTCCAAATATTTATTAGAATAATAATTGAGAATATTATAAGTAGGATTGGGTTGGGTCAAGTTTAAGCTGTCAAGTCCCAGAGTTCGACCCAAAACCTAAACGGATCCAAAACTTGTGATTTAAACCTAAGCTCGATTAGGTTTGAATGACCCGAAGTTTGATTGGGCTTGGGCTAAGTCAGATTTTTTCTAAAATTAATTAACAAAACGATGTTATTTCATAATATATTTGAGTTTCAAGCTGCATGGAACAACTTAAGCTTGAGTCCAAACCGGATTCGAAGTCTGGTCAATTACAAATGTCATCATTAAAGAATATTTCAATAATTATTTTAATTTATGTTTATTAAGTTAAATATAAACATGTCAAATTGAATATTGAATATATAGATTACTGTTAAATGATTTACATTAATATAATCTTTTTGATTAAAATTTTTGAGAAAAATTAATAATATATTTTATAGTTGATTTTTATTTAAAAACCCTTCATTTGTTAAAAGTAATTTTATTTATTCAATTAAAAATACTAATATATGTAACTGGTATAATTTTTATTGCTATTTTTCTTTAATTAAAAACTAAATATAAAAATAAAAGGCTAATGCTCCTTATAATTTTAGACATCAAAGTAAAAACTCTCATAAAGTAAATGATGATGTATAAAAAATCAAATAAAACCAAAAACTAAAAACTAAAAATAGAACTATAGTAGTACTATTGTCACAGAAACAAATATCAGAGCACCGAAACATAGAAACAGACATAAGATATTGTCGGGTTCAATGGCTTCTCACTATAACTATTACGTGCAAAAGACACAAAAAATGGCTCATACATAGTTCTTAGAAATATAGACAGAGAGAGGGATAAGTGTGAGTGAGAGAGATGAGGCAGATAAATATAGAGAGAGAGACGGAAGAGTGTGAGTGAGAGAGATGAGGCACATACAGACCTCTGAAGAAGAATCATCAGATGATTAGCCTGATTTCTATAGACACGTGTCGTTACACATAAGGACAACATTGTGAAACAGTGTATATAACAATTACAATATAATTAAGTCATAGTAGCAAAGTGGTAGCTATCATTTATTTATTTATCTTTTTTTTCTACTTTTTGTATGGCTTTTCTTCTTTTACATAACAATAACCCCTCCTTTTAGAACCTTGTCCATAAGGTTATAATCTAGGTAGCACTAAGGGTTTCCATGTGACTTCTTCTATCGAACAACCTTCCCACTGCACCAGTAATTAAGTTATGGTCAGTTGTGATGTTTGATTACTCGCTGATCTAAGATGACCTTTGGTTATCTACTCATATGATATAATAACGGAGGCAACTCCACAAAAGTAGGAGCATTCTTGGCGATGCACGTAGTTAGTTGTGATACATGGAATGTTGGATGGATGTTAGATCCCTCTGGTAGCTCCAGCTTATAAGCCACAGATCCGAATCACTCCACCACTGGATAAGGTCCATAATACAATGAATCTAATTTTTGTTTGGTTCTTCAGTGTGCCTGGTTATAACTTTAAGAACACCAAGTCTCCAACCTTAAATTCTCTATCGGTGTGCTTGTGAATAGCCTATTGCTTCATTATGTTTCTTGTTGTAGGTAAAACTTGGCAATTGTCATCACTGCTTCTCGATCCTTTAATATTTGATCAACTGCTAAGTTTTCCGATTCACCAAGCGAGATAAGGAATATAGAGGGTGGTGAATAGACGTATAACGACTCGAATGGAGTAGATTGGATGGATTCATGGAATGTGGTGTTATACCACCATTCTGCCAAGGAGATCCATTCTATGCATTTTGACGGTGTGTCATTGCAAAAACATCGTAAATATGTTTTCAGTGTTTGGTTCAGCACTTCCGTTTGCCCGTTTGATTGCGAATGATACGAGGTAGAGAATTTAAGGTTTACTCCCTATAGTTTAAAGAACTCCCTCCAAAAATTGCTTACAAAAATAAGATCCCTGTCACTCACTATGCTCTCGAGTGTCCCATACAATTTAAAGACGTAAACAAGGAAAAGTTTGGTTGTGTTCGTCACTGTCAAGGGGTATTTGATATGAATGTTCGTTCTTGCTGAACCTATCAAACACCACCATAATCCTAGTTTGGCTTCTAACTGGATGATGCCCCTTTATGAAGTCTATACTAACATCCCTCCAACATCCTTCTAGTACCGACAAGGGCTGGAGCTTCCCAGGAAATAAGACATTCCCATACTTTTTTCTTTGGCAAATAGCACGCGTCTGTTGATGGTAAAACCTATCTACTTGTTTTACGCTCAAAAATCGCAAGTAAACGGATCGTGACTTGTAGTAAAAAGAGCTGATATTGACCCCACAGGAATTGATGCCTAGACATCGCTTAATTTAGACACAACTTTGTTTAAGAAACTAAATTGTGAAATGCAAATAATATGAAAAATTAAATTAAAATTAAAAGACTAATGTAAACAATAGACAATACCAAAATTGCAAAAAATGTGAATTTAAGAATCTAAATACTAAAAATTACTTTTTTTCCTATTTTGTCTCCCTCTTATTTTATCAATTGAATTATGACTCGCCCTAGATTTCCGAATGTACTAATTATCCTCTCTTGAGGTGTAACTATTTATCCCTAATCGAATTAATGGGAATCAATTGAATGATCTCTCAACCTACCCAATGACTTTACCGATTTAATTAATTATAAAATTATCCTATAGGTAATCAATTGACTAGTCAAGATCTCTCTTCTAACTATTAAATTAACGTGATGATTGCTAGTCTATAGGTCGCTAACTCTTATTGTACAATCCTACATGAATTTCATCTCACTCACTCTCTCGATTTGTTGCAAGATGACAATTAAAAACAACAATCAACAAAGACAATTGCATTCAATTCAATAAAATAGGAGTTCAACATAGTAGTTTCAAAAGCAAATTAATTAATGTTTAGGTAATGGAGGGGGGAGTTTTGGATTTAATAAGAAAATAACATAAAATAAAATAAAACTAATGAAAACAAATTAAATAAAACATGTAAAAAATGATAAAATTGAGAATTCGGTAGGGATCCGATTCTTTAGTTCAATCTCGGCCTACAACCTAACCCTAATTAAGCATAATTCATTGATTTGTTGTTCTTTTATCTCTACCGGCAATTATCGGTCGTAGATTAACAACAAGCTCTGTTAATCTTGATTTCTCCTTATATACTAGTTAATCACGAAACGTTTGTTCATTAACCCTAGCTATTGGGAAATATAGAATAAGCTCTCTAAGTTTATCTAGACAACTGCATTATGAATCAGAACATAGACTAATCTAGGTAATAATCACACAAGGTCGGATTATTTAACCTATATTATGTTATCTCTAATGATTCGGAACCATTAGTCGCTACACATGAATCGGGAATACAATGATTACGTATTGCATTCGACTCTAGCAATGGGTTTTCATGAAAAACGATTCAATAGAGCATTAAAATCATCATCATTCAATACTCAATCCATTAAACACAAGATAACATAATCAATTCCTAATGAGAGAAAGAAACAACAAAATAATAAAAAATTGCTTAACCTGGGTTATTGACATTGATGTTGCTTCCAAATCGGCATCGGGACATCTAACCTTTCATGAGTCTCCTAAAAAAAGATTCATCCCCGATAAAAATACCCCCAATCAAAACCCCTCCTCTGTTCTTCACTGCATAAACTCTCTTCTCTTTACTATTCACTATTCATGATTTGACAATTAAAGATCGATGGACCACTGTCACTATTCACCTATCCTCTCTTCTCCCGTAACTCTCTTATGTTTCATTCATGCTAGTCTCTCCATTCTCTATCGCCAGCCTCTTCATTGTTCCTTCTTAACTGTAGCTTGATTTGACGAATTAAGATGAGGGTTTTTGGTCCACCCCTCCTATTTACGCCAAACTCTCTCCACTGTAGTCTTGCTACGTCTATGTTTCATGATCTGCATGAAATGCAGATGTATGCGTTAAACACATACGCTTGTGTTTAACGCAACGTTTGCGTTAAACGCGTATGCATTTTCTTTTCTTTGTTGTGCATTTTACCACCTTGAACATTCGTTTTGCATTTGGTCTTTTTCTTGGCTGCTTCTTTGTTTTCTTCTTTTAGACTAAAATTTCCAAATTTTCTTCTAGTCTAATAAATGCTATTTTGAAGAGCTTTTATTGTCTTCTTCTTACTCCATGAAGACAAGTGAGTGCAATTCTTCAGAATACAACCTAAATGTAGTGCTTTCAACTCACTTTAATTTCTTTACTTCCAAATTATACCTAAAATCATATATGAATTAAAGTGAGTATCTTAAATATTTTCGTATCATTAATCGCTAAGTGTAAATAATTAAATATATCAACAATTAAATACATATTCGTAAAACATCAGATTTGGCGCGCAAAGGAAATGTCCATGTATATCTGGTGTAGTCATCCACAAAAGTGACATAATATCAGTAACCAAAACAGGATAGAACAAGAGAAGGTCCCCAAACATCGCTAAAAATAAATGAAAAGGTTAAGAAGATATGGATGACAATGAGAAGGGTAGGGCAACTGATGACTTTTAGTAGTTCTGCAATTGGAATAGAGGTTGAGAGACCCTGGGCCGAGAACTAGTAGAGATTGAAAGGATAGGATTTGCTGAACTATTCGGAAAGCGGGATGGCCCAATCGGTGATGCCATTATGTATATGACGTGCGTTCACCAATGGAGGCTTGAGGAGAAGTAGAAGGAAGAAGCTAGAGTCCATTATTGGTGAGACCTCAAAGAAGAAGTTCCTGGGATTTGAGATCCTTCATAAGAAAGTGATCAACATGGAATTCAAAGAACACAGAGTTATCACGACAAAATTAGCAAACTAGTCCACCTCTCTTATTCATGCCAAACCCTCTCCACTGTAGCCTTGCAAGGCATGAAACGCAGACGTACGGGTTAAATGCATACGATTGCGTTTAACGCAACGTATGCGTTAAACACATGTGTTTTCTTTTCTTTGTTGTGCATTTTACCGCCATGGACTGTCGTTTTGCATTTGGTCTTTCTCTTGGCTGCTTCTTTGTTTTCTTCTTTTAGACTAAATTTTTCAAATTTTCTTTTAGTCCAACAAACACTATTTTGAAGAGCTTTTATTGTCTTCTTCTTGCTTTAATTCTCTTCTTCTTACTCCATAAAGACAAGTGAGTGTAATTCTTCAGAATACAACCTAAATGTAGTGCTTTCGATTCACTTTAATTTCTTTGCTTTCAAATTATACCTAAAATCATATATGAATTAGAGTGAGTATCTTAAGCATTTTCATATCATTAATCGTTAAGTGTAAATGATTAAATATATCATCAATTAAACACATATCAGTAAAACATCATATTTGGCGAATATCCATGTATATTTGGTGTAGTCATCCACAAACGTGACATAATATCGGTAACCAAAAAAGGATATAACAAGGGAAGGTCCCTAAACATCGCTAAAAACTAAATGAAAAGGTTGAGAAGATATGGATGACAATGACGAAGAAGGGTAGGGCAACTGATCACTTTTAGTAGTTCTACAACTAGAACAGAGGTTGAGAGATCTTGGATCGAGAACTGGTAGAGATTAAAAGGAGAGGATTTGCCGAGCTATTTAGAAAGCTGGATGCCCCAGTCGGTGATTCCATTGTGTATATGACGTGCGTTCACCAATAGAGGCTTGAGGAGAAGTAGAAGGAAGAAGGTAGAGTCCATTATTGGTTAGACCTCGGAGAAGAAGTTCCTGGGATTTGAGATCCTTCACAAGAAAGTGATCGGTATGGAATTCAAAGAACACAGAGTTATCACGACATAATTGGGAAACTGAAATTCATTTTTTAGTGATAGAGGGAACATGAAGGAGATGAGTTAAGCGAAAGGTATTATGATTGAGGTGGAGAGTGACAGTACCAGTATTATGAATTGGGAGAGTTATGCCATCACCAATCCGAACAGAATCTGGTCCATCATAAGGGGCGGTAGAAATGTTGAGGTTGGAGAAGTCATTATTCATGTGTTTTGTAGCTCCAATGTCGAGGTACAAAAAGAGATTGGAAGGTGTTGAGATAGATGTTGGACCCCGATCCTCTTCTTACTAGTAAACATGTGTTTAGTTTATGTTGAGGTTTAATTTGATTAAATTGTTGTGGTTAGGTATTA
>JAOQMS010000001.1:864846-884085 GCA_027563885.1 Erythroxylum longipes | reverse complement strand
GAAAGTTATAGTGTTTAGAATTTCTGTTGCTGTTAAGATGTTCTTCATTTTCTTTGTTTAGGCAGACTCTTTGCAGTAGATTTTAGTGTTCTTAGAGACCAAATGGGTTTCTGAATCCTTCAGGAAAGTTGTAGAGTTTCCTTTTAGATTTTTATTGATACTAAATTTACGAATTTTGGGGTTCTGAGTAAGAAGATAAGAGTTTTTGAAGATTTCTGTTGTTTGAGGGACTGGCCTGGCGGCCACTCGCGAGTGCGAGACGGTCGCGAGAGCAGGGCCCGGACTTGCAGTGCGCCTAGCGGTCGCGAGCGCGCGCAACCAGCGCGCGCCTCGCGATCGCGAGTTAGGCGCCTCCTTCGCACGATCGCAACTTGCCCAAAAATCCGAAAATCCTTTTTCTTTTCTGAATATTTTTTATTATTTATTATTTATTTTATATTATTTTATTTTTGACCCTCTCCGCCCTTTTGCACATAACTTCTTCTTTCGACCTCCGATTGACCTGATTTTCGAAGCGTTAGTTTTCTAAGACATTTTTCTACCTCTCCATGCAAATTTATAACTTTTGATATTATTTTTGAAATTATGGATTAAATCAAAGTGAAAGGATCGAAGGTAAGTGAAATGTTTTTGTTCCTTTTTGAAGTTTGAACTGGTGGGGAATTCCTCCCTCGTGAGACATGCATCCAGATGTCACGTAGGACGTCGGGCCAGTGACTCGCCCGAGGAGGGGTTCCAGCAATAGAGGTGACATGAGCCTATGGAGGAAGAGAGGTTGGAGAGGGGGCTTAGTAGGCGCAATTAAACATATGATAGCAGACCAGTGCTGCATGCCCTGGTTTGGAACAGACCTGACAAGTGGGTCGATTAGAGGAAGAGAAGGGGCAGGCACCCCGAGATGAACAACGATCACCTCCTCTGAAGGTGTGTTGAGAATGACAATTGCAGCGACTACGAAAGGAGGATGAGCCAAAGGTGCGGTTGTCACTTGATAGTGTTGTAGAAAGGTTGGCTGTGATCTTTAGGAAGGTGCAGAGGGGGCGTGGTGGAGAAGGCTAGTTTCAAATGTGAGGAGATGACTAAGGAGTTTAGCTGGAGACACATGGTCAGTTCGAGTAGTGACAGAGGCTACAATCGGGTCAAAATCAAACTAAGACCAGTGAGAAGATAGGTGTTGAATTTAAGATCTGATAGAGGTTTACTAACAGCAGCTAATGTATCGGAAAGAGATTTAACTTTGTTTTAATAATCAGTAATGGAGGTGTCGCCTTTTTGAAGTGAGGCAAGTTGAGTGAAAATTTGAATATAGTAAGCTTAAGATTTAATGAAAAAATTTGATTCAAGGGCATGCCATAAAGATGAGGAGGTGGTGTGACTGAGAATGGTTTTAGAAAGAGAGGAAAGAAGAATAGAGAGGATCAATTAGTCCTGTTGAAACCATCGAGAAAAGGAAGGGTTGAGAGTACCATTTGGTAAGCGCTTTGGAGGAACATATATGGAGCCATCGATGTACCCAAACAATTGTTGGCCATGAAGATAAGGGAGCATTTGAGCTTTCCAAAGTAGGAAGTTATCATTGGTAAGTTTAATGGAGACAAGATGAGATAGAGACGAGAGAAAAGGCGGTGTGTGTGTGAAAAGGGAGGAAAGGAGGGATTAGTTTGAAAAGATGAGGATTTTGCCATGGGGCGATTAAAGGCTCTCACTTTCCTAACTCCCATAATTATCTCAGTTCACTCTCACACCAAAGCCACTTCTGACGGCAACTTCTATCCTTTAAGATCCCATATGTCTTCTTCTTCTACTACTTCTTCTACTATTGGTTTTCTCACTTTGTGTTATCGATTGAAGGTATGGAGTTAAATGTCGAAATTGGGAATTTGGTTGTGTGATTCTTTGTTTACCCTTTTGTTTTTTAGGCCTTAGTTGTTAGAAATTTAAGTCCTTTCTAAGTTGTGTTGTTTAGAGATTGCATTTAGTTGAAATTCTAATCTTAGAACACATAACCCCATTTACAAAAGAGATAATGAGATGGGTGTTTTGGGGCAAATAGATAATTAATTTTTTACGTGAATGACTTCGTGTAATCGGCAAAAATTATTATGTTAACCAAATTAGAAAATACTAATAGAATTAATGTTTTGAATTGAGTTGTTAAGGTTATAAAAAGTTAGTAATTTAAGTGAAATTTTTAAAATTTTGGATAGTGAATTAAAAAGATATAAAAAATAGACACTTTTAAAATTTGTTATCCTTATTTGAGAACAAAATTTTTGGATATTATTTAATTTGATAAATAATTAAATACTTTGTTTATGATTAATATAATTAGAAAATTTTGAAAATATGAACTTATTTAAATTTCAGATTTTTATAATAGATGATATTTGAATTTATAAATAAAATAAATTTAAAGTCATAATGAATATGAACTTAATATTTAAAAAAATTAAAAGAAATTTTAATTAAACTCGTCTAATCCTAACACACCAAGCAATTACCAAAGAAACCAAACTAAAAAATTCCACAAAGATATGAAGTTGAAAGAGTTTAGTTTTATCTACCAACTAATGCCATGTTCATTAGTCAAATGTTGTGAGGAAATATCTTAACATCTTCTTTACCAAATAACCTTGACTAACTTATTAGATCTTCTATTTTAGTTAATCAATTCTTACCTTATTCTATTAAATCTTATCTATATACTTATATGAGATCTATACAAATATAAAAATAAGATTAAAACATCCTAATAAAAATAGGGTATTCTAGTCCCAGTAACTGGCGCTGTATTATGTTTGCATCTCACGAAACTTTCAGGTAATCAAAAAATAGATCTGATCTTTTGTTTTGATCATAATATTCTTATTAAGTTTCATTAAACCTCGTTCCTATTAAATATATGAATGAGATTTAATAAAATATAACTAAATAATAGTAATTAGAATAGGAAGTTAGACATGATTATCATGTCGTGGAATTGATTGCATCAGCAGTCAGAATGACCGCAACGCGTAAACCTGTGATGTTGATGTTTCATGGCCTCCTGAGGGTCCAAACTCTGGTATACTAGTAATCCAAGACGAAGATGCTGAACCCACTTGTTGCTTTGGATTGTGTACAAGTGATCGAGTCAGTGACCTTCCTTTTCCTCAGAACAAGAACCTGAAGGTTGTGTACACCCAAAAACAAGGAGAACATCATCATGTTGATGAAACTCGTACTCTCTTCATTCCAGTTCTGAATCATACTACGTGATCTCGGCAAAAAAGAGACGTGAAGGGTATGTTGCAGAAAGCTTTTATGATTCCATTCAGAGGAATCTCTTCTTATTTTCTGAAACAGTAATGTTAAGAGTTTGATCTGATCAGGAAAGCATACATGAGCTCAACGGAAGAGGACATCAAGACATGCTTGTTCTGCATACCGTGTGTTTCGGATGTTGAACCACAAGCTTTGGACGTTCACAACATGCATCAGAAATTTGAGGTTCGATACCGAAACTGTGGAGGTTTCACTGCTAAATCCGTAGCTTCGAATGGAATTCCTCCAAATTTCCTGAGGAGAAAAGGTTGGACAGTTCGTACCTCATCTTCAGGACAGTTTTTGTTAGATGAAGCATCAGGACTTGACAAAACTGTTCGTGCCCACCTTCCAGACTTCAATTTCCCATTATCAGAAAAACTTTCCAGGCCTGTTACAGCAGGAAAATGGTATGTTCCATTCATGTTCATAAAGGAAGGAAACATCAAAGAACAGATTACCCACTCAGCATATTACCAGATGATACTTGAACAACAATGGGAACAAATTGTTGCTTGTGACAATGAACCTGGCAAAGGAGGTGTCGTGACAGTTGATACTGAAATGGTGGAAATTGCAGGAAAAGGACAAGCTATGAACAGGAAAGTGATTGATGGGGTAATTTGGTTTGACACGGAAGGTGAAGAAAACAGTATTGGGATGAGTTTAGCAGTAGTTGAGAGAATCAAATGGGAAGAGAGGATGTTTGGATGGACTGGGGAAGAAGGGAAAGTTAAGGTGAAAGGATTGGAGGAATCTTCAGGAACGGAGAAATGGAGGAGTTTTGGTTGCTATGTATTGGTTGAGAGGTTCGTATTGAAGAGAATGAATGGAAGTTTGGTGCTAACCTGGAGTTTCAGGCACACACATCTTATTAAGAACAAATGGGAATGAAAGTTGAATCATAGTCTTTGGTGTTTGACAATGCCAATATTAAGAACTCTTGCTTATGTTTAATAATAATAATAATAATAATAATAATAGAATGTAATATTAGTTGGATTTTTTTATTTCACTTCTCATGATTTGAAAACTATTAATTATTTTTGTAATATTATTCAAATATTATATATTTTCATTTGTCATATTCTATTAATTTTTATCTATTTTTTACTCAAAATGATGTAATTTATAATTCTTAAATTTTGATACCAAATTATTTTAGAATATTGATTGAATATAAGATTAATATAGTATCACGAACTGATTATATGTAGTCAAATAATAGTATAAAAATATATAATTGAAATATTTTCTATTATGAATAAAAATGTACTTAATTTACAATGAATTTTTTAGACGGGTTTGATTAGAAAGTCTTACTTAACAAATAAAGAATTTCTAAACGTTAATGACTTACTTAAGGAGAAGTGGGAGACCTTAGCGTATATATAGTAATTATATCGGGTTTTTTTTATCACATGCTCAATACATTGATTATGGTCCATTTTTTCATTGGACTTCAGCGCATTAAGCCTGATCTTTTATCAGAATACTTTATTATTTTCAACCGTATTAAATTCGATTCGTTTAATCGTAAGTTTATTAAAATCATAATTAATTGTTGTCCAATATTCAAAAAACTATTAACATTCTCTTCCTTGTATAATAGTTAATTACAATAATTGTAACAATAATAAAACCAGTAAAAACAGTTAAGTCAAATCATTATATAGGTCGATCGAGTTTAAAACTATTTGATCCAAGGATAATAAAAAACCATAATTCTGTCCGATAAGACTTTTAATATCGACAAATGTCAAACTCATATGTCATATGTGACACAAATTCAATACAATCACATTTATATAATGCTACTCTAATTTGAGTTTATTTATGGTTTGTATTTATAAGTTATAATATCTTCATAATTATTGGTGCGACTCTCTCAGAATATTAGATGACCCAACCTTATATTCTTAACCCAATCGGACCTCATATATTTTTATAAAAACTTTGATAAAATGATGTCGTTTTGTGACTTCCTCAGGCCATAAGCTGGGTTGTTTTTACTATCTCTAAATATTACTTAGAATAATATTTGACAATATTAGAATTGGTATTGCATTGGGTGAGGTTCAAATTCTCAAGCCTAATTTTGGATTCATACTAAACCATATTTTTTTAATTGATTAATAAAATAGTATCATTTCATAATATATTCAAAATTCAAGTCAGACATAATAGCTTTAGCTCGAGGTCGACCCGATTCGAGTTCGAGCTTGGTCATACAAATTTCATCCTTAGAGAATATTTACACAATTATTTCAATTTATGTTTATTAAGTTAAATATAATACTTATCAAATTGAATATTTATTACAATTAATAATATGGACTAATAGAATCTTTTTGAATAAAATTATTAATAATATTTAAATTTAATAATTATTTTAAAATATTAAAATTAAATTTATTTATTGGGTTGAAAATACTAATATATGTAATGTAACTAATATAATTTTTATTGCAATTTTATTAATGAAACATCAAAATTTGTTGTTCTATAATTAAAAATAAATATAAAAATAAAAGACTAATGCTCCTTATAATTTTAAATATCAAAGTAAAAAAAAATTATACTGAATAATAATAATAATAATAATAATAATAATAATAAATAAATAAATAAATAAATAAAAACAACCAAAAATTAAAAATAGAAGTATAGAACTATAGTTGTCTTACTGTCATAGGAACAGCCAGTTCATCGAAACACAGAGACAGGCACTAGATAGTGTGGGGTTCAATGGCTTCTCACTATTACCATCCACTTGATCGCTTTCTGCGACCTCATAACTCTCCTCTTCTTCCGTTCTTCTACCGTTCCCCAACTCCCAGAATTGTCTCCGTTCGTTCTCACACCAAAACCACTTCTGACGGCGGCTTCGATCCTTTAAGATCCCATGTCTCTTCTTCTTCTCCTTCTTCTTCTTCTGCTATTGATTTTCTCACTTTGTGCCATCGATTGAAGGTACGGAGTTAAATGTTGAAATGGGCAATTTGGTTGTGTGATTCTTTGTTTACCCTTTTGATTTTTAGGCCTTAGTTGTTAGAAATTTAAGTCCTTTTTAGCTTGTCTTGTTTAAAGATTTTATTTTTCTTATATAGTTGAAATTCTTAGAGCAGAAAATTAATTAAATAATGTTCAAGTGTGTCCTTGCTAAGTGTCTTTCTAGTCATTGCTTTGAAAATTTTGTCTATCAAGTTGTTGTCAATGATTTTTAGATTGAATTGGATTGTTCTAGGGATCAGATGTATGTTTGGAAGATAGCCCATCTCATGTAGGACTTATTTGATATTTCAGGGGACCTGCATTACATAATAGTTACACATAAAGGCTTGTTAACCCCTCTCTCACTCTCTTTGTCAGACCACTAAACGTAAGGGTTGGATCAACCATGGAATAAAGGGTCCTGAATCAATTGCTGATCATATGTACCGAATGGCTTTGATGGCTCTTATTGCTGGTGATCTTCCTGGTGTAAACCGCGAAAGGTTGGACTTTTCCATTTTATGTTAAGGCTTTACCTTGTTCCCTTTTTACTTGCCTTCCTATAGAACTGCAGTTCCCATCTTATGTAAAGCATTGGTTTTTGGCTTGTGGATCTTAGCTGTTTGCTCTACTTATTATGCTTCTGTACACAAACTTGTTGCCATTTTTCTGTGTTATTTGCCTTTCACAGGTTAATAATGTAACCTGATTTATTTTATCTTGACATTTGGGACATGGAAATGAGTGGCATTTGGTTGGGTTAGGCCCAACTTATAAGGTATATTTATGAGCTTCTGTTCCTGAAAATCCTGCAGGATACCTTTTTATACAATCCAAACTTGTAATGAGAGGCTAACTTTTGAAGGGGTGATTTTAGACTCCTTAAATACTGCTAGGATTTGATTCCTGATTTAACCCCTCTTTCATCACTGAAACAGGTGCATAAAGATTGCAATTGTCCATGATATTGCAGAAGGTATTAATTCCACTTGATTTGAAATGTGGTTGCCTTGGTTCACTAGCTTGTCAACACAAATGGAATGAATTCCAAATCCCTTAATTCTTGAGTGTACAATTGCAACTTAAATGATCAGTTTTTCCACTTGGGTCTCAAGCTGGTTTGTAGAATGGATGTTGTATGAGATGAAACTGGAGAAGAAAATTCTTGAGGAAGAAGGAGAAAATTGGAAGTAAAGAATAGGGCACTTGATGTTATAAGACTTCACAGTGCTTATTATTTAATCCTTTTAAGAAGATATAAATGGTTAGGTTGTTATATTTTGCATTAGGACATACCTAAACCTACTTACACCTTGTCCTATACAAGAAGTGTGATGGATCATCATCACGATATAATCTGTCAATTTGTAACAAGTTCTCTTAGGAAAGAAGATATTTATGTTGTGGATTGGTGACTAACAGATTCTTGTTTTTCTTAAAATAATTCAACTTGGTATTGTTTCCTTTCTTTTGAGATTTGAGTTGGGATTGGACTTTGATAGCTATTGTTGGAGATATAACACCATCTGATGGTGTGCCTAAACATGAAAAGAGCAGAATGGAGCAAGCAGCTTTAAATGAAATGTGCGAAGCTCTTGGTGGAGGAATGAGGGGTACTACATAAAACCATTCTGCCTTGCAATTGGATTGGTTTGTTATATTGCCTTTAAACTGTTCTGAAATTGGATATGCTCTCATTGCAGCTGACGAGATCAAAGAACTATGGGCAGAGTATGAAAACAATGCTTCTTTAGAGGCCAATCTTGTGAAAGATCTTGATAAAGTATGTGTATATGTAGATCATTTGTTTTAATAGATTAAGGATGTGCATAAAGCATGTAAAAGTTTTGTTTTCAACATTGCAACATACAATATTGTCTCATAGCTAAGTGTTTCTATACCTTAAAACAATTAAAAGCATTAATAGCTCGTACTTCATAAAAGCTATTTCAAAAAAGACAATTGAGGGCTTAAGATAACCATAAATGTAGTTGTTTTACTTCTAGCCAAGGACGTGGGTAGTCGGTCTCATTGTAATCTTCATACTTGTGTTGTCCTGTAATACATATTCATTGTAGACTCACATTTGATGATCCTGCTTACCTTCCTTTCAGGTTGAGATGATTTTGCAAGCGTTGGAGTATGAAGTGGGTAAGATTTCAGATTAATATTTTTTTTAATTGCTTGATTTTTCTCTGAGTTGCCTGATAATAGATCATTATATTTGTGCAGAACATGGGAAAGTTTTGGATGAGTTTTTCCTTTCAACAGCAGGTAGAGTTACTATTATGCAACTGCAAGCATTATACATGGCCAACTCATTCTTTATTATTACTTGAATATTCAAACTGTTCATCATTTCAGCTCAATGTTTTCTTCTGTAGGAAAATTTCAGACTGACATAGGAAAGAGTTGGGCAGCTGAGATAATCTTAAGAAGAAACACTAGACAGGCCAACAAGTTAAACTGATTTTCAGGTTTGCAAAATGTTTTCATCTTTGTCCATCAAGTCGACGCAGACCCTTTACTAGCAAAGCTTCATTTTAAACCTCCTGATTTCTGCTCGTCAAAACAAAGGATAACAGATTGGATTGTCTATGGAGGCCACCACGATTCCGGCAACTTGACAACCTTAGTTTTGAAGTTCTATAAATCTAGTGGAACCAGTATTAGCACTGAAGATCCAGGAATAGAGTTGGTTAAAGTTATCATAATTTGACTGATTTTGAACTTCTTCTTTTCTGAATATGCATATGTTCTCTAACACTCAAAAGTAAAGCATTTAGAAGGTAGCATGATCAATTCTGGACATATTTTTCCATTGTTGTATCTTCTCAAGAAGCACTAACAAAAAACAGCAACACAAAACCAATGGAGCTCTAAATTGAGAGCACTGATAGCTACAGAGAATAGACATTACCAAAAAAAGTAGCTTTCTTGTGAGCTTGGTCCGTGCAGTGTGGTCTTAGGTGCTCCTTCTCAGTTCCCTTACTTATTTCATGGTCTTACTCCTGTAAAAGTGCAATCCGTCTAATGATGATAATGGAAATGGGTTATGTTATTATGTTTGCCTCTTCTTTTTTTTTTCCCCTTCTTCCTTCTTGCAGTTGAACTTGGCTGTTGCATTTTGCAGTAGTATAGAAACTTGCCATTAATGACGGATTATGTGGTTACTGATTGTGAAAATTAAGGTAAAATTAGGGTTGGCAATCAACCATAGCCTGTCGTTTTGATCAATTGGTTTTTCAAACGACGTTGTTTTGGTCTAAGCTGGTTTGGATCGGCCCTACCGAGTCTGGTCAGGATTCCAGTCTACTCCGGCGTCGGGCATAGATTTCAGGCTGGTCTGAGCTTAAATGCTAACCCTAGTAACATTCTGTTTGTGAAAATGAGAAAAATTATGAAGACTAAGAAGTCTTCCTTGTGTATTCTCCGGTCTTCTTTCCTAAACAAAATTGGTTTGGAAAACTTTTAAAAAGTCAATTTCCCATAAAAGCTTAAAGCTCATGTCAGGACTTTTGGCTGCTGCAATATCACTGCATTAATAACAGAGGACCCAGAATATAAATATTTGTTTTTGACACGGTCATCATAAGCATTTTATTAAAATTAAAATAATATTTTAAGGGTAAGGTTGTGTATTATTATACTTTTTCAAACTTTGCATTGGTACGGGATTCAATTGGGTGTGTGATAATGATGATGATGGTGATGATGAATTATTTTTATAATATTACCGAATTAATCAATTTTTTGGATTGTAGAAAAAATAAATTTAATTATTAAAATAGACCCATAAATAGTAAAAGGAGTAATATTTTCTCTCTTCCCTAAATAAAAATTGAATATCTAAAATTAATTGGGAAGCATATTACTTAACCCCTCAACCCAAACCCTTGAATTTGCTTTGGCTCTTCACAAACAGTAGGCTTCGTATTGGGCCGAGCTGAACTCAGGCTTTTAGAGAGACTTGCAACCACCCGAGTTTGATTAAGCTTGGATGAAGGGAAGTTCAATTGAGTCGGACTAAACTTGATTATTTATTTTTAAATTTTAAATTTTAAAATGACATTTTTTACTCAAAAGATCATTTATATTTGATAAATTAAGGTTTCGGGTCAAGTTCAATCGGGCAATTTAAGTTCAGTCCAACCTGAAACTTGAAAATTAAAAAAAAGTCTAAATATGAACTAAAACTTGATCAACTCGAGTCAAACCCGTTATCCTTAAGTTGAACGGAATCATACCCGAACTAAAACATCATCTTTATTAATACCTTAACAAATTTAAAATTGGCCTATGTTGCCACAAGGTAGAACTGAGAATCATATATATTTCATTAAGTGGTTTATTCCAAGGACTTTCATCATATTAATGTTTGTTATAGTTCCACATTGTTTAAATTAATCATAATAACCCAAATTTTAATAATGAGATTTTTAATCCATATTCTTAAAAATAATATTATCTCATTATACTAATTATGATATAATCTTAAACAATACTTTAAAAATCGGATTAGAAGTTACATTAGTAAGACAAGTGAAAGAGACTCTTATTATCAATCGAAAAGTTATATTAATTATTTTTCATTGTATATTAAATAAAAATGAGTTTGATTCTTAATCCAATCCGTTGGAATGTAGAATTTGAAAAAGTTAACTACTCCACAATCTTACTTTTAATTAATATCGAGTGTGGAAATTATTAAAAAAATGAATTATTTGGAGAAAAAGAGTATTAAATTCTTAACAAAATCGTTGTCATTTTTGACATAAAGAAACATTCTTTTAAGGTAATAAACAAAGAAAAAGAATCTGACAAGTTTGGCTTTTTACCAAATCTATGTCTTCTAATCTTCATTATTTATACTAATCACAACCATTTATGTCTTTTTTATGGTTACTAGACGTCAACATGAAGCAAGTTCGTTGCTTTAAATGAATCTTGGAGAATAATCGTGCATGATATTTGCTAATGATTCTGTTATCCGGTTTTGAATTTGAAAGCACAACAAACTGGGTCTGGCAACCGTAATCTGGTTTGACTTTGAGGACCCACATTCCGTGTTTTTAACGAAGCGAGGGTCAAAGGTTATAAGAGCCACCTGAGCTTGCCTGGGTTAGATTTGTTTGAAGAGTCCAGAGACGTGGCAAAAGAAAGGTGAAATCTTTACGTCTTTTTGGCATCTGGGTTGCTTTTCGATGATACAGATTTTGGTGCATTTGTTAACCGACAGGAGGGAGTGTTAATGCTCTGATGTTCTGTACACTCGTGATGCTGGTGGCTTATTGATAGAAAGTTCTTATATTGGTTTTAGTCTTGGTGTAGTAATCTGAGTGGTACTTGGATTATAGTTTGGAAGTTGATGTAGGGTTTCGGTTTGGAGCTAATCGTTTTTCTCTGGGTTTTAGAGTGATAAATGGTTTGAGGGTTTTACTTGAAACTGGGATTAGTGATGGGGTTTAGCGCAGAAACTTGGATACTGACTTGAATCAGTTTATCGAGATTCATGGTGGTTTGGTTCCATCGGGGTTAGTGAGTTCTGAAGTATGTTTTTTTAAGTTTACGCTTTGGTTGGTGAAGTTTGGTGCTTTTCTTATCTGCAATTCCGAAGTTTGGAAATCTGAGTTTGTATTTGAGGTTGATCTTTGAGAATGTTTCAGTTTTTGCTTGTTCAATGAATTGAGAATTTTGTTAAAATTCATGTATTGCATTGATGAATTATATGATCTTAGAGGGAAACATAGTAAGATTGGATAAGTATTGATGACAACCACACCTCCAAATACATCTCCTACTGCAATACCATCACCACCACCTGAACCTCCTCCAGTTGTTCTTGCACCTATTCCCCCTCCTAGTGTCCCACCATCACCAACACCACCATTAGCACCCACAGATCTTGTACCACCTAGTTTTGCCCCTCCATCAACGTCAATTTCACCACAGTCCCCAATGTCAGCAAGTTCACCAGTGAGCAAATCTCCTCCTGTGCCTCCACCTACTCCTTCGACAACTTCGCCTCCACCATCAGTAACAAATCCACCACAAAGCTCTCCTCCACCATCAACATCAACTCCACCACAGAATTCACCCCCACCGCTTATGAGAAATACGCCACCAAGCTCTACTCCAACACCGCCATCAACTCCACCACCACATAATTCACCTCCACCGGCAGTTAAAAATCCACCAAGGAGCTCTCCTCCACCACCACAAACTTCTTCTCCACCACCACATAATTCGCCTCCACCAACAGTTAAAAATCCACCAAGGAGGTCTCCTCCACCACCACAAACTTCTTCTCCACCAAAGACCTCTCCTCCACCACCACCATCAGCTCCAACACCAGAGAAGTCACCTCCAACACCGGTAATAAATCCACCAAAGAGCTCCCCTCCACTGCCAACATCGGCTCCACCACCACAATATTCACCACCACCACAGTATTCACATCCACCACCTGTACCAGAACCACCACCACAATATTCACCACCACCACAGTATTCACATCCACCACCTGTACCAGAACCACCACCAAGCTCTCCTCCACCACCAAGAGCAGATCCACCCAAGAGTCCACCTCCACCTCCACCTGCATCGTCAACACATTTCCCATCACCAGCTTCACCTGCGTCTTCACCATCCAAACCACCTAGCAATTCACCCCCAGCCCCACCATCAACTCATACAAAGGATGCGCCTCCTCCACCTATCCCTACTCCTAGAAATCCACCCCCAGCTCCTTCACCATCGAAATCTTTTCCAAGGCCGTTGCCCCCACCTCCACCATTAAGGTTGGGAACTCCTTCTTTCCTTCATCCACCACCTTCTCCTTCTCCATTTGTGAATGCCACTCTGCAAGAAAATTCAAAATCCAGACATAGCAGTGGTATAGGTGTTGGAGTCATTGCAGCCATCAGCGTGTCTGTAGTAGTAATAATTCTCATCCTGATTGCATTGGGTATCTGGTGCATGAAGTGGAGAAAAGTAGCTTCAGGACGCAATGGAGGTTATATTATGCCTTCTTATTCATCAGGTAAATGTTTTGCTTAGTCATGAATTAATACTCTTGACACTGTTATGAGGCTACTTATTGATGGTATGAGCTTTAGCTAATGAACAAATAAAAAATTCAAAAGTACCTTATAGGTAACATCTAATATGTCCTTCACCATTGATACCGCATGTGACAGATTAGGAGTTACGATAATCAAATTCTTGTAATAAAAGCAAATGCAATTATGAATTCTAGTGGCATTTTATTGGTAGGTAATTTGTTTTAGCTTCTTTAGGCATATTTCATTTCAGTAATGTCATTTATTGGAGTTTGAAGGCTTCGGAACTTGCTATCCAGATTCAAATTTAAAGAGTACGGGATCTCCTGCTCCCTTAATGGGAAGTGGCTCTAGCAGTGACATATTCATTTCATCAACACAATCTGACAGATTAGACAGTTCAAAGACATGGTTTACATATGAAGAAATAGTCAAAGCCACAAATGGGTTTGCATCACAGAATCTTTTGGGGAAAGGTGGATTTGGTTCTGTTTATAAAGGTTGCTTGCCAGATGGGAGAGAGGTTGCAGTTAAACAGCTTAATATTTGGGGAGGACAGGGTGAGCGGGAGTTTAAAGCTGAAGTTGAGATTATTAGTCGCATACACCACCGCCACTTGGTTTCACTTGTGGGTTACTGCATTTCTGAGAGCCAACGATTGCTTCTATATGACTATGTGCCTAACAATACCCTTCATTTCCATCTTCATGGTTAGTTAAAACTTGTTTGAAGTATTACTTAACTGTAGCTGGTCAGACTGGTGCAATATATTCTTAAATTTTTGTAGGGGAAGGTGGGCCAGGCCTGGACTGGGCAACACGCTTTAGGATTGCACTTGGTGCAGCTCGTGGACTAGCTTATCTCCATGAAGATTGTAAGTATACCATTGGCATTTTGAGAGCTAATCTGATATTTGCATTCATAGTGTCATATCTTCAGGGCTTTTCTTGCTTGTTTCTTTTCTTCAGCTAGTATGTATCCTGAAATTATAAGATACTAGCTTTTATTGGCAATCAAATTGTGTTGATATTGGATACTGGATAAGATCTAAGGTACACTGTACGTTTATTTCTACTTTGATCGAATTCAGGCTCGCAGAAGGAAGATGTCTAGTATTTGATGACCCTTCAGATATATCAAACAGAGTCCTCTTTCTCCTTTCTTTCCTATAAGGGCTACAAGGAAAAGATAAATTAAAAACACTGTTTCCAAATTGCCAAGACCAAGTCTTCTATAAGTAGAGTTTTGAATATCCATAACATAGTGTTGAGTACTCCCGTCAAAAATAAATGGCAAGCTTTACATGATTCTAGAATATGTGAATACTGAACAGATTAAGGCGTGCATATATTTTATAGAAAGAGAATTTGTCACCGTATTGGTGCAACATGTCATGTCTGAAAATAATATGTAGTTCTGTAAGGATTTAGCTTTTGGCAAGTGTTGTTTATTTCTTTGATTGTTGTGCGTGTAGGTGATCCTCGTGTTATTCACAGGGATATCAAGTCATCAAATATTCTTTTAGATGACAAGTTTGAAGCTAAGGTATAAAAAGTTACTCCCTTTACCAGATTTGTGGGCCATTTAAAGTAGGTTATGCTTTAACCTTCCATAAGTTTGGCTTTTCAGGTTTCAGATTTTGGGCTTGCCAAAATGGCTGTTGATGCAAATACTCATGTAACAACACGCGTAATGGGAACTTTTGGGTAAGTATCTTATATGTTGTTTGTTTCAATGTGCTTGGAGGTTTGGACTATCAAAATGGTAGTTGGGGATGGTATTTATTCTTCCATGCCTAAGTGTGAAACTTTTCTTGGTTTTCAGATACATGGCACCTGAGTATGCATCAACCGGCAGATTAACGGAGAAATCAGATGTTTTCTCATTTGGGGTAGTGCTTTTGGAGCTAATCACTGGTCGGAAGCCAGTGGATACTACACGGCCGTTAGGAGATGAGAGTCTTGTTGAATGGGTAAACTATTATGTTATTCTACTAGTTAGCATTTTCCTGTTTTGGGAATCACACGTAAACTTTTCTACATATGTTCAGTCGTTAATGACATTGACAGTTAAGTATCCTTTTGCTTGTTTAGACTGTTGGATTTTGTTGAGAATCTAGCGTCAGCTGCTTCTATCTGGAGTATTTTTAGTAATAGCAATGTGTGATTTTGTTTACTGAATGTGAAGTTGGGCTTCCTGCTCTTTTTATGGCTCTATGTTTTTAATCAAAAACATACTTTTTGAGTTGAACATACCAAACCTATGCAAACTTTGAATAAACAAGGTACCGTTGATGGGAAACAGCAAAGGTATATGTGAAAGGAATAAAAAATAGTAGAGGGATTTGCAAAATTATGAATTTTGAATAAAAGCTTTATTTCTCAACTTCATGCTTTATTCATCCAAGGGCAAAATTTTGTTTCAGGCTCGACCTTTGCTAAATGATGTCCAAGAGAGTGAGGGAATTGATGGTTTGGTAGATCCAAGGCTTGGAAAGAACTATATTGAAAGTGAAATGTTGAGGATGATGAAGGCTGCAGCTGCCTGTGTTCGACATTCGGCTGCTATGAGGCCTAGGATGAGTCAGGTAGTTTGTACTGGTTATGCAGATCCGAGCAGCTGTTATATTGAAGAAATTTAAGGATGATGCAAGTATATAATATTCTCACCCACTGATGTTTCTCAGGTTCTCAGAGCATTTGAAAGCTCATATTCGGCAGATCTGACAAATGGAATGAGAGTTGGGTCGAGCTTGGTTTTCAACTCTGACGTACAATCTGAACAAATCAGATTGTTTCAGAGAATGGCTGGTGGTAATATGAATTATACCACGGACTTCTTTAGCCTAGAAAGTTATAATACTCAAAGGTGACATGGTAAATATTTGAGAGGTATAAACGAACGAGATGGTTTCTGGGCTTTAGGTAGAGTTCTAAGGGGGTTGAAATTAATCTAATACGAGTGACAAGGTCGAGATGTACAGAGGTGAGCCTTTTGCTCGAGCTATAGCTGTATTTGGCGTAGAGACTAGTTCAATTTCATATACTCTTCTCCAGATTGGTTTAGCTTCTGCATATAGCAGAAGTTGATGTATCTTTCTCCATGTGATTAGCTCAGGCTAAATTTTGATCCTGCCAGTATGTGATTTAAAAGTTAGAAGCATCATCAGCATCTAAACATATCATCATGAGCTCAGCTACTGAAATCAGTTCAAGAACCTCAGAAGTTTCCATCCTGATCTTACATTAACTTCCAGGGTTATTGATTTCTTTACGAACTCGCCTCATTCCATCCTATTTCGTAACAGTTTTGGCTGTAGCCTTTATACATGATCAGGTCATCCTTGTACCTCAAGACGATCATGTTCACGTTGGTTTGAGTTAAAATAGGATCTACCACCATTGTCTCTGCACTTTAGGTATCAAGAAATCTTAAGTTTGCAGTTTTTCAGGGATGGGACCGGACCAGACCTGGATAATGTTGGAAGTTTAAGTGTAGACTGCAAATAGCTGGAAAGGAAATTTCATGACAGGCAATGTTTGATAAATCCTGCAAAACCACAGCTTATGGATATCTACTACTATTTACTACATATCATAAACATAGTGAAAGTATCAGTGTCATTGTAACGATGGTAAGATTATAGATTCAAAGTTTAAGGTTAGTGTTTAAATTTCACACACAAATAAATTTGTTCCATTTCTGGATAGAAAGCCAAGGAACAGCAATGGAGCAGACCAGGTTCAGGACCCTATAGCCCATATTTAGCCCAAAATTTTTAAAGCCCAGCTTTGGTTCAAAGTCCAATTGGATTTGAGAGCTTAATCGGATTTTGGCAATTTGGATTACATTCAAGTCCAATTAGACTTTAATAGCCCAAAAATTTTAAAGCCTGATTTTGGTTCAAAGTCTAATTGGATTTGAGAGGTTTGACCTGAATTTGAGTTTAATCAGATTTTGAGCAATTCAAAGCCCGATCAAATTTTAGTAATTTGGATTAAATTCAAGTCAAATTAGACTTTACTTGAAGCACAATTAGGGTAAGTTAAGTTTAATTGAATTGAGTTAGGTATAAAAGTTCAGTTTTTTTTAGAGAAATGTTAAATGGTCCAAATTTTATTTAATTTATGTCTAGTTCAAAAGTCTAAAATTGTTATAAAAATATTAAACATTTCAAAGTCTACTTGGGTAAAATTTGAGTCTAAAAGTCTAATTCTTTGTAAGTTTTGTGATTGACTCGAATATCTAAATGATTTATTTGTATAATCACTTTTCTTTTTATTGTCTTTTTACTTTCAATATAAGAATTATGAACCGGCTCAATTGGGCTTTGGGCTCATTTTCCTAAATATCCTTTATTGTTAAAGAAACATAGTTTTTTAAAAAAATAAAATAACATTTTTTTAATATAATTAAGTTTCGAGTTAAATTAAATTGTGAAAACCGAGTTCAAGCTTAACTTAAAATTCAAAATTTTTTATAAATAAAAGATCGAGATTAATATGAAGTTCAATCAACTTAACCTAATAGTTAATTTTGCTTACTTTTAAGTCAAGTTAGATCGGAATATATTGTATGACCCCCTAAATTAGTTTAAACATGGAAGGGAGTCCAAAAGGAGGAATGGATCCTTAATCCACCTTAGAAAATTTAATTTACTTGTAAATTAATTGAAAGAGATATTAATAAATTGATGCATTTAATTGATAATTTTTATATGAATTTATAAAGTGTACTCAAAATTCAATAAACATATATTTCATTAACAAAAAAATTATTATAAATTAAATATATAAATTAAAAATGTATTCTATTTAAATTTAAATTTTAATTTTAATAAAAAATTTGATTACACATATTTATAATCTGACATCAATAATTTAAGATAAGAATGAAATTTTATGGGGCTCTTTTTTAAGAATATCTTATTAATTTATTAAAATTATAAATTTAACCCATTAATCTAAGTTGGACCATAAAAAATATAATACAACAACATAAGTTAGTAATTTAAATTATAAAATTTTTGTTGTATTGAAGTTATAATATTAGGAATATATTGAACCCTCAAAATGATATATCATTGGAACTCTACACGTTTAACAAAAAATATAACAATCCAAAAAGAAAAAACAAACAAGAAACAGAAACTCTTATCGATCTCTTTCAAGATCGAAACTTTCAATCATTTGTAAGCACATTCTAACGTATATTCAATAATAATATACGTTATAATAAGCAAATAAAATAAAATGCGGAAGAAAATAAAATTATCTCCTGTCATTGTTGTTTGTTTTGGAAGGGCTGTATTTTTGAAATTCTTCTAACCTCTCAATTCTAAAATACGATGATGTATGTTAACAGAAGAGAACAAAATATTATAAGAGTTTCATAAAAAATAACATTATCCATATAATGAAAAGTATATAATAGAACTCAATCACATTTTAACAATATGATCCTTAAATTTCACTGGTGGCATGCCTTTATTAAAGGATCAACTATCATCAATTCGGTGCTAACGTATTCAATGAACGCTTTCTTATCTTTAACACGTTTCCATATAGATAAAAACTTAATGTCAATGTGTTTACTTCGACCACTACTCTTATTGTTTTTAGCTTAAAAAATAGCAGCTGAATTGTCACAACATATCTTCCATGGACTAAAAATGGAATCTACAAATCTAAGCCCATATATGAAACTTTTTAGTCATACATCATGTGATGTAGCTTCAAAACAAGAAACAAACTCAGCCTCCGTGGTGAAATTAGCAATCAAAGACTAATTGGCACTCCTCCGAGAGATCCTTTGGAAGCCCTGTCCATGAGAATGTACTAAATCCTTTTGAGCTTCAATTTCTAATTCTTCTCTTCATGGA
>JAOQMS010000001.1:851969-862003 GCA_027563885.1 Erythroxylum longipes | reverse complement strand
CCCTCAATTCATTCTTATGCATTTATTCCATAAACTATTATGCTTAATTTAACGAAAAAAATTTCAGGGGGCCAACAGTACATAGGGAGCTTACCCAATAAAAATTAGCTCATTTAGGACTTCAAGTTCACCATTATTGATGTAACTTAAATTGATTGATTATAACTTGAATACTCGTTTATGTAACCTTCTGATTAAATTAAGTACCTAATTGTATTTTAGTAAATTTAGTTAATTACTTTATATAAAAATTTAACTCTCAAACCTAAGCTATATGGTATTTATTTAATTTGTTCATATCATATAAGTAAATATAAAACATGAATAGCATAATATCTACTTATTCATACAAAATGAGTACATTGTTATCATCTAAATTATGATTTCAAATGCTTGATCGTCGTAAAAAAAATAAAACTTTAAATTAAGTACAAAACCACATTATCAAGGATTCCTTTAATCCTAACTAATAGAAGTTTTAGTTACTCATATGATATTTTAACTTAAAAATCATAAATTTGTTTGAAAATATAATGTTATTAATATTAAACATGAGTTAAAACAAGATTATTCATTATAGAATTTAAATTAATATGATTTAAAGTACAAAAATTAATCAAACGAATATTATAATAACTATGTGCTCTCAAATTAAATTAAGTTGCATCAACATAAAGTTGGAAGGATGGATAAAAATCTTGTTTTAATGAGACAACAATCACAAAACAACATAGTGACCTGTGGAACCAATCTTCTTCCGATAGGTGGGGGTGTATCCAATGTTAAATCAAACTCAATATAGACTAAAGTAATGATATATCTGAAAGTTTTCAAAAAATATATAATCATAGTATTGTATATCTAATTTAATCCTTTTTTTCTCTTTTAAAGTGACCTCTTTTTTCCCTGTAACCAAGTCAACCTTCTATTTATATCTTTATTAAGAATTATGTAATAGGTTATAGAAGTTTAAGAATTGGATAACTAATTTAACCTTTCTTTATATATTTTTTTAACTTTAAGCTATTAAAGGGAAATTTACCATTTTCTTCATAAGATTTCCATATAATCAAGTTTTTATAAAATAAATAGGAATACATTAAATAAATTTTAAATTATATAAAAATAATTATTAAAATATAGTAATGAATTCTAATTAAAATAATGAATATTAAATATATAAAAATTATAATGATCATTGCATATATAGTTGCAACTTCAACTTTGTTTCTCTCGAATTTAAGTTTTGTATCTTTAAAAAACAAAAAGAATAAGGAACACTGAATCAATAATATTCTTCTTCACTTTCAGGAAAAAAGGAAAGAGAAATTGCTTAAATTACATGTCTTCGTATGCACTTGTTGGCTTCTAGAGGAATGGGACTGGAATAGGGGTATGGAAGTTTCTTAGGCTTTCATTGTACATTGAACTTTCCTTCTTGTCGATTAGTTACAAGTTTTCTTATGCTTTGGTTCAAGATGCACATTGGTGCCAACATTTCAAAAATACAGAAAGAAAGGACAAGCTTTAAGAGATGTACAAATACATCTTTCTAGTTGAGGAAGAGAGGAAAGGTTTGATCCTTGACGAAAGGGAAACTGTAAGCCAATTCAACATATATTCAACATTAATATATGTTATAATAATAAATAAATTGAATGTGGAAGAAATCATTGTACCTCTTGCCATTCATGTTTTTCTTGGAAAGTCTGTGTTTGTAGAGTTGTTCTATGCTCTCAATTCCAAATTGTTGATGTATTTTCAAAAGGGAAAAAAAAGAGCTTAGGGACCAAAACTCTACAAGTAAAAAAAAATCAATGTGCTCCTATCAAGCACATTGATAGTTACCACAAAATTAGAAAATTAATATTCACTAATTACATAACATTGGACCATTTATGGGTATTAAAACTTTCCTAAATGTGGAAAAATATCTCATATTCTCCCATTTGGTCTATACGTTTAACTTGGTATCAATTCCTAATCTGATCCAAATATAGTATATGAATCATGGTGATAGGTCTTCTAGTAGTTGAGTATTATCTTCTATTTATTACAATGTACTACATTTTGTATTAACCCAAATGTGGTAACTTTACTTAATAATTGCACCCTGTGTTTATTCCAGGTCCAAAATAATCAATTTTATCAAAATTCAATAATGTGCACCATAATATAAGAAAATATTATAAAAGTTTCACGAAAACAACAATGTCCATATAATTAAAATTATATAATGGAACTCAATCTCATTCTAATAACATGATCCTTGAACTTCATTAGTGGCCTGTCTTTTGTTAAATGGTCTTCTATCATCAATTGAGTGCTAACGTAATCAATTCCTTTATACATATAAACTTAATGTCGATGTGTTTACTTTGACTACCACTCTTGTTGTTTTTAGCTTGAAAAATGATAGTTGAATTGTCACAATACATTCTTAATGGCCCAGAAATGGAATCCATGAGTCTAAGCCCATATAAGAAACTAGTTAGCCATATGCCATGTGATGTAGCCTTAAAAGAAGAAACAAACTCAGCCTCTATGGTAGAAGTAGCAGTTAAAGATTAACTTAGCACTCCACAAGTATGGCACTATAGAAAATATAAAGATATAACCTGATGTTAATTTTTGTGAATCAACACATCTAGCAAAATTTGAATCTGAGTACCATATTACCTCTAGATTTTTTGTTCATTTGTACATAATTATGTAATAATTGGTTCCTTAAAGGTACCTCAATATTTTCTTTGTAGCTGTCCAGTGTTATAATCCTAGGTCACTTTTATATCTGCCTAACATTCCAACAGCAAATGCAATATTAGTTCTTGTACAAACTGGAGCATACATCAAGCTTCCGACTGTAGAAGCATATGGAATGCTATTCACTTGTTCTTTTCCAAAATCATTTTTCAGGTCTTGGTCCAAATTGAACCTATCACCTTTCACAATGGTAGCTACATTTGGTGAACAATCTTTCATCTGAAATATCTCTAAAACTTTATTAATATATGTTTCTTGAGACAAACCTAAAATACCATAGAATTTGTCTTAGTGCCAGTGACTTAAGACATATTGCCTATATCTTTCATTTCAAAACTCTTACAGAGAAATTGTTTCACGTCATGTACAAACCCCTATCATTAGTTACAAGTAATATGTCACTCGTATATAACACCAAAAAACATATTTTGCTCTCATAAACCTTCAAGCATATACATTGATCCATCATATTTTTTTCAAAACCAAATTATGAGATAACATCATGGAATTTCAAATACCATTGGCGAGATGCTTGTTTAAGTCAAATACAAACCAAATGCTCACCACTACTAGAGGATAATCCTTCTAGTTGTTTCATGTAAACCTCTTCCTCTATGTCACTATTAACAAAATCTTTTTCACATCCATTTGATGCAGTTCCATATCAAAATGAGTGATCAATGTCAAAATTATATAGATAGAATCTTTTTTAGACACAAGAAAAAACGTATCTGTGTAATCGATTCCTTTTTTTTAGTGACTGTTTTGGCAATAATTCTTGCCTTATATCTCTTAATGTTGCCTAATGAGTCTTTGTTTATTTAAATACCCATTTTCACCCTATAAGTTTTTCTCCTTTAGGTAACTCAATAAGATCTCAATATCGTTATTCTTCATGGAATTTATTTCTTCCTTGATGGCATTATACCATAAATTTGATTCTTTGCAACACATGGCTTGTGAAAGGTTTTAGGGCCCATTCTCGACTCTTATATTATAGTTAGGTTCTTGCAAATATACAACATAATCACTAGTAATGGCTAATTTCCTTGTTCTAATATATCTCCTTAATGTTAACCAACATCCTCTTATAGAGTCTGTTGTTCAACTAGTTACTGAATGCTTTCTGGTAATTCCTAAATAACTAGATCTACTAAATTATCAACAACTTGTGGAATTTTTTCATTGTCATTTGTGATGACTGTAAGCTATTTAATTTCAACAATTGGTTATACAATGCCTATTTAAACCTGAAGAGCATTATCGATGAAAATCACCTTATTGTTTGAGTTGGAAGGCTAAGTATCCAAATGACTAATCAAGTCATTCTCAAGAAATTTTGCATTTCTTGATTCCATAATTCTAGTGTGATATGATGGATAATAGAACCTAAATCCTTTAGACCTTTTGGTATATCCAATGAAATATCTGCTTATAGTCCTTAGGTATAATTTCTTCTTTTATGGATTATATGTCACAAACTCAATTTTTAACCTTTAAATAACTTAAATGGCGTATTTGAAATAGATGTGGTTAGTACATTGTTTACTATATACATTGTCATCTTAAGAGCTTCAGTCCATAAAGACTTAGGAAGTTTGGAGCTATTTGGCATACTTTGTACCATGTCCAATAATGTTCAGTTTCTTTTTCCTGCTATAACATTCTGTTCCAGAGATCTAGGCTTAGTGTATTAGGCTAAACCCTAAACCCTAAACCCTAAACCTTAAAACCCTAAAACCTTAAAAGAATAAGGATGTTTTATATCCATTCTAACACATTTGTTTCCTCTTTTTTCACTTGTTTTGAGATGCAAAATAAATAATTAATGGTATGATCTCCAAAAGAGCTACTAGAGTAAAAAATTCTTCATAATCATTCCCTTAATGTTACTTGTACCTCTTCGTAACAAGTCTTCCAACCCTCCTTTTGAATTTTTTTTAATTTTCTAAACCCATTTTACATTGATGGTATCATGTCCATTGGAAAGATCTATTAATTCCAAATTTTGCTCTTCTCAATTTCTTTTAATTCTTAATTTATATATTCTCTCAACTTTTCATTCTCAATAAATTATTTGAATTCAATTGGCTCAACATATGTAAAAAGACAAAACTTTCTAGGATAGGGTGATGATGAGAGAGAGAGAACTTCTCATATTGCTTCAATATCTTCTTCTTTCTCCAAAAAAGGAAGAAAATCGTAGCTTTCTCCTTAAACTTGTCGATCCCACAAGATTTCCTCATTAAAGTCTATATCTCTATTAATAAGCACCTTTATATCACTTTCACTATAAAACCAGTGTCCCTTAGTTCTAGAATCATAGCCAACAAACATATATTTCTAACTCTTATCATTAAGATTGGAACATTTTTCATTAAGAACATGGCATATGTAATGCTTCCAAATATCTTCAAGTGAGATACTGCTAGCTTTCTTTTTCACTCCATGCTTTAAGGGAAATCTTGTTAGTTACAGCTTTCATTGCACATTGATTCAACAAGCATATAACACAATCAACAAGAATTTCTACATCTTCTTAGTTTTTTTCATGAACATTGCCAAATTAAGAATCATTAAGCTCTTTCTCTTGATAACACCATTGTGGTAATTCTAAAGTGGATATAAATTGACCAATCTTATGTGCATTATAAAAATCTTGAAACTCCTTGGAAGTGATTTCAATTCCCCTATATGTCGAAACTATATAGGATCTTTATATATTTCTTAGCCCATTTTTCAGTAACAAGTCATAAAATTTTATGAAAAAGGTTTAACTTCTCTTTAGCATTTGATTCATACTTAAAATGTTACTACTCATATATGGAGTATAATAAACAATTGAAAAAAATTGGTGACTTCTATTCTTTAATCAAATCAAGATTTTTTCTCTCTCTTACAGGAATTTTGGAGGAATCTTTAAAGGTAACATTGCCACTAACATTTTTTTTAATCGAACTTTATGAATAATTCTTTGTTTTCACACATGTGGTTACTAGCTTTAACTTTAAGTTACCATAAAACCTTCTCTCCTTATTGCAATTCCTTACAAGCTATCAAAAGATTAAACTCCACCTTGTTATTGCTTTTTATTTTTATTCCTTAAAAATTATATGCCTTTACATTATCATTAGTATTAATTTTGCATTCCTAAAAGTAATTCCCAAATTCATAACAAGTGTAATATTGAACTTAAGACTTAGGTATAAGCTTGCACTTCCTCTATTATATCCTCTTCTTAAGGTAGATTGATAATTTTTATATCTATTTTGAGATGAAAATTAGGCACCTCTTCCTCCTCTTTTACTACTTCAACCACATTCATGATTTAAACCTATATAACTAATGTGATATATATAAACAACTAGTAGATAAATAAGATTCAAATGAGTAACCCATAGAACATTTTCTGTAATAAAATTTATCTTGATTTAATACATAAACCTAGTTACATAGATAGATAGGAATTATGAAGTTATAACTGTATTTTTCTTAAGATATATAGCCCTTATCTTTATGTTGATTGATTAACTGAAATATCTTTCTCCTCAAAACCCCCCATAAATGCATTAATTTGTTTTGTGAATTTCTAAGATAGGTCTGACCACAGGAGATTTATATGGTCTTATTGTTAAGGTTGTATGTAACTTGCAATTGTTATGCTGATTTAACAATACATATGATTTCCCAATCCCTATATATAAAACCTGATATTGGATCTTTTGCATTCCTACTTTAATTCAATATAATAAGCAAATATATATAATTCTCAAGAAAACTAAAATCTAGTATTAAATTAAAAAATAAACTTAATATAACATGTCTAGGTTTCATCCCACCTATATTTATATCCTAATTTAGTTCATGAAAAAGTAAAAATAACTAACAATAAACAATAAAGAAAACAAGATAAAAGAATGAGTTCTCATAGATCTTAAATATTAATGTTCTTGATGAATCTTGATAGGATTATTGCTTTTCTCTAAGGTTGCTTCCTCCTTAATGTGTTCTTAAATGTTCTCTAGTTGTTCTCTCATCCTTAGATCTTTCTTTCATCCTATTAACTAGTCTTTAGTCCTAATGCCTCTTTCCTTTTCTTTTTCACTTTGTCTCTCTCCTTTTTATTTTAAGAAATCCTAAAAGTTTAACCACCATGACACTAACAAGGGCCTATGCTAATCCTGTGTTGCTTCACTATTCTAGTTACTTCTTTTTCATAACCAAACAATACTATACATATGTGAACACATATTATGTGAGTGTTGTATTAATGAATATAGGGTTAGGTTTAACTCATGTTCCTCTAAAATTACTTTAAAAATTCTCCAATTTCTAGCTTGCCCAAATTTACTTCTTCTTCATTAAAGAGCTAAAATAAGGCCTATAAATAAAATATAAACTAAATTAAGAACCAGTTCCTATAGAAATCATCAAAATACAAGTTAAATGATCTTAATATTGTGCTAAAAATATAAAGTACATAGCACTTATTAATTCCCATTTGCTTTTCTTCAGGTAAATCAAATTCATTACTCATAACTTAAATAGATAACAACTGGGAAAGAATTTAACATATTAATCAAGATTTTCTACTATTTATCCAATTATAAAGTTCATCAAAATTTTAATTTAACATATTAATCAAGATTTTCTACTATTTATCCAATTATAAAGTTCATCAAATTTTTAGGCATTTAGCTACTTGTATTAATTCATAAATCAATTCAATTTTCTCTGTAATCCGTCAAATGTTAACTTAATCCATATAATTTAACTCAAAACATAAAATAAACATATATGAGAATGATGCTTCAATTTTTAAATATTTTCTTAACCTTTATTGAGTGAAAAGTAAAACATTAACTTTATAATTAATATAAGATTATTTAGAAGTTTATTTGAAAGGTCACATAGACTTTTAACTCAAGAGTAAATAATTAGTCATAAATACTCCTGATTACTCAATTAAGTCACTATTTCAAATACTTATTAGCGCCATTCTTCAACTTTCTTACTTAGTTTGAAGCAAGCAAATTGAATTTATTTAATGCCCAGATTTTTACAATATTTTCTTTTTTGGGGGGATAATGAAAGTGCTTAAAAGAAATTCATATCTAACTTAATTGTACGTATAATTTATACAAAAGTATCATAGTACAAATCCAGTATCTATTCCCAAAATTAACAAAGCAATTTGAAATTAATTTAATCATTAAAGCTTAACTAATTTCCTAAACAAATCAAATCAAAATAATATCTAAACTCATGATAAATCATCTTGATAAAATTTAAAAAATTTCTCATAATTTTTCTTTTAAGCTAATTGTAATAAAATTAATAAACATAATATTTATTTCCCTCCCCCGTACATTGTCCTTAATATACCAAGTATGCAAGAATAACGAAAAACATAGAAAACAATAAAAAAAGAGGTCAAGATACTGGTACTCATATGATAACAAAAAAATTGTCAACCTTGTCTAATGCCATTAATATCTATCTAAGGTCAGTGAAATATTATCTCTACTTTGGGTGTATTGAGGTATTGCCAAATCTCGTCTCAAGTAGAATAATCATGATCGAATCTTGAAAGAACATCAAAATAAACTTAAAGGCATTATTTTAAAGCTATAAAAACAAATTAAAATCATTATTAAATATCCTAAAAATTAATAAATTCAAATAAAAATACCTAAATATTAGATTGTCTTTTAACAAGAACTTCTTTATGAGTTTTTAAGCTAATTTTCTTATTTAAACCATTCAATCATCGTAGATTCACAATCAAAGGATTGCTTCCACTCTTAGAATTAAAGCTCATTAGCTTCGTCACATGTTATTAGAAATGGATTGTCCATCTTCCCTTCTTCTCTTTATAAGATATAGGATCACTCTTCATTTCAATTAACTACCAATAACTCCTCAAGTTTCTTTTTGTTGGAAAGGAGATTCTTTAAGTAATTGGCATACTTTTGGATTTTCAAAAGAGTTACAACAAATTTTATGTTAACATATAATTGCTTAAGAAGCTCTAGAAACATACCAAATTTATCCTCCCTTTTTGCCTGTTTCAAACTTACTCAAGTATGAAATCTTTGGTTTATAGTCTTTGACCACTTCCTTCACTGACTCCTCATCCTTTTTTTTTCCTTCTCTTTCTCCTTCTTGTCATCATTCTCTTCTTGTACAACAATTTTCTTTGTCTCTTCTACCTTTGTTTCTTCAACTTATAGCTCCCTTCCACTTTTTAAAGTTACTACATTCATTGGCTCCTTCAAATTTAGCTTGGTGTAGCTAAGCAAAGCACCTTACTACCCTTCATAGACAAGCTTAATGAGTTATATCTAATCTAAATATCCAATTTGTGGATGGAGGCTTCTTAATTTTGGAGTAAAGGTTTTGTATTCTAAAGTGATGTTTTAGTACTTTGGAAACAAGCCTGAGTTGTAGTAATAAAGCTTGTCATAAGCTCATCAAGACTTGGCTTTCTTTCTTGATATTGTTGTTGAAGGTATCTAGGTAGAGCTTGATTGTTCCATAAAAAGTTAGAATAGTCTCTCCACCCGAGTTATAAATGGTACGACTGTTATTATTTTGAGACTAAATCCTAATAAAATTAACTTACTTAGTTAGTTGCTACATGTTATAAGGCACTTGATTTTCAAGGTTTAGGTCTCCCCCTCTAAAAATATCATAACACGCTACTAATGTCTGATAAGCTATTAAATTCATATTATCATGCCTTTGTTTAAGCTTCCAATATTGCCATAAGTGACAACATAACATAATCTCCCATAGGACATTATTCCACCCATCATGCCATTGTGTTTAGTAATTATAGTATCAAATACGAAAATCCTAAAATTTGGCCAATAATCATAAGATTAAGAAAGCACTAAAATAAACAAATACAAAATACCTAGATTTATATAAATAAATAATGTAAAAAGAAAACAAAATAATTAAGTTAATAAAAATAAAACTTTTCTAATGTTCTAGTCCTTGACAACAACATTAAAACCTTGATGTGATATATATGAAACATTAAAACCAAAGTCATGAATACCGTACTCGACCTGGTACCGGATTGGGTCCTGGTACGGTACTATACCGGTACCGATTAATACCGGGTATCGTTTCGGATAATTTTTTAAATTTATAAAATAGTCCCTAAATTTTTAAAAATTACAAAACAGTTCATTATCATATTGTATAGTTGTAGTTTATTTAATTTAGCTTTTTTATATCATATCCATTTTAGTTTATATATA
>JAOQMS010000001.1:837494-850191 GCA_027563885.1 Erythroxylum longipes | reverse complement strand
TATGTGAAATATCTGAAAATTATTGTTATTTCATATTAATTGTGATTATTATTTATTATTTTGATTTTTAGAGACAAGGTTAAAAATATACAGTATAACTGTGTTATATGACAACAAACTATTTTATAATTTTAAAAAAATTCAAGAATTATTTCTTAAATTTAAAAAATTACCTAAAATAGTATTTGACCAGCGCTGATATATATGACAATGAACTATTTTATAATTTTAAAAAAATTTAAAAATTATTTCTTAAATTTAAAAAATTATCTAAAATAGTATTTGACCAGATATAGAACTCAATCTGATCCCAAATTCGATAAGAGATTCGTAACATTGCTACCACCATTTTGTCTTATCTTTTCTCTCTTTCAGATTTGCGTTGTGCTCCACTATAACATACGCTGAAAGCATATTATCCTCGCCGGCAACAGTGAGTTGGACTCTTTCCCTCTCATCTTTCTCTTTGCTCTTCTCCGTGCCTGTCTCTCTTCTCTAGGTTTAGTTTGCGCATATCGAGGAAAGCCATAAGTGAGAAAATTTCTCTGGATGGTTCTTTCCTTGCTCTGGCTGCATTTATTCGATTATTTCAGTTCTGCTTAGGCCAGAATTGAGCTCGATGATCTCCCAGGGCTACAAGCATAAGGCAAAAAGTAGGTACTCTGTTATGAATTTGTTTACAGATGGGTGTACATTTTTTAGCGATTTGCAATGATTTTGTCTTCTATGATTGTTTTAGCATGATTTTATTATTGCATTAATTGGGTTCACGTGCACTGTTAAACTTCGTGAAAATTGAGTTATTCAAAATCTGAAAAGCTAAATTCATTTGTTTTTTATCAAAATTATATTTAACTGTCACGTAAGGAACAGAGTTTATGTACTCTCGTTGATTATGAATGGTAGATGGAGAACACAGTTTGTATAAAATAAAGAAGTAGGATCAAAATGTGTGTATGAAGTTTAAAAGTGCATGTTAAGATGTATCACCCATATCTTTCATTTCAAAATATTTAGAGAGAAATTGTTTTACATCATGTAACAAGCTCCTATCATTGGTTGCAAGTAATATGTCATTCACATATAATATAAGAAAACAAATTTTATTCTCACCAACTTTCTGGTATATATATTGCTCTACGATATTTTTTTTAAAACCAAATGATGAGATAATATTGTAAAATTTCAAATACCACTGGCAGGACGCTTGTTTTAATCCATATATGGATCTTTTAATCTTGCAAACCAAATGCTCACTATTATTAGAGGAAAATTTTTCCGGTTGTTTCATATAAACCTCTTCATCTAGATCATCTTTTAAAAAAGTCGTTTTCACATCCATTTTAAGAAGTGAATCCTTTTTAGACACAGGAGAAAATGTATTTATGTAATCGATTCCTTCCTTTGAGTGAATCCTTTAGCAACGAGTCTTGCCCTGTATCTCTCAATGTTGCGTAATGAGTTTTTATTTGTCTTAAATACGCATTTACAACTTATGGTTTTTACTCCTTTGGCCAACTCAACAAGATCCCAAACATCGTTATTCTTTATGGAATTCGTTTCTTCCTTTATGGCATTGTATCATAAATTTGATTCATTGCAACTCATAGCTTGTAAAAAGGTTTCAGGATCATTTTTGACTCCTATATTGCAGACAGATTCTTGTAGATATACAACATAATCACTAGTAAGAGTTGATTTTCTTGTTCTAGTAGATCTCCTAATTAATTTTGCACCAACACCCTCCTGTAGAGTCTGTTGTTCAACTGGTTGCTGAAAGTTTTCAGGTAATTCCTGAATAAATGGATCTACTAAATTATCAACAATTTGTAGAACATCTTGATTGTCATTTATGTTACATTAGGCTGTTTCAAACTTGGTTTCTAACCTTTAAATAACTTCAATGGAGTCTTTGGAACAATCTTGGTTGATACCCGATTTAATATATACGCAATCGTCTTGAGAGCTTTAGTCCACAAGGACTTGGAAAGTTTGGAGTTACTTAGCATACTCCGTACCATATCTAATAATATTTGGTTTCTTTTTTCTACCAAACCATTTTGGTCCGGAGATCCAAGCATAGTGTATTAGTCTACTATCCCATTTTCTTAAAGATACCTCGCAAATGGACCAAGTGCTTTTTCACCTTCAGCATATCTACCATAATATTCCCTATCTTTATCAGATCTCACAATCTTAATTTACGTACCAAATTATTTCTCTACTTCAATTTTGAACATTTTAAAAGCATCTAGTGCTTCATTCTTATTATGAAGCGAGTAGAGATACATATATCGTGAACAATCATCTATAAATAAGATGAAGTATTTAAATAAGATGAAGTATTTCTGACTGTACGAGTCCATAATTGGACTACAAAAATATCTGTATGTATGATTTTTAATATGTCTGAACTTCTCTTAGCACCTTTCTTTGATTTATTGGTCTGTTTTCCCTTTATTCAGTCCACACAAGTATCAAAATCAACAAAATCTAAAGTACTAAGTACTCCATCATTTACTAATCTTTTAATCCTTTCTATTGAGATATGCCATAATCTCCGATGCCACAACATAGAGGAATTTTCAATGACACAACATTTTGTTCCAGCATGAACATGTGTTGCATTGTAACAGGTATTATCTTGTAAAATAAAACGGAAAAGACCATCAAATAATGTACCATTCCTAACAAATTCATATTTATAATGTAACTTTAAAGATTTGTCTAAAAAATGAAAGGAATATCCAAATGTTACAAGTCTTAAAACTGAAATCAATTTCCTAGAGAAATTGGGATTATAAAATGTCTTTTTTAGTTTTAAGATAAAACCAGTACATAAAATTAAATTGCAATCCTCAATAGCCTCCACACGTGAACGTATCTTGTTTCTGGATAAGATATGTTGCTCACTTCCCGCTGGCTTCCTTGGGTTTTGCAAATCCTGCAACACATTTGTAATATGGATTGTACAACCAAAATCAATTCACCATATGTCATGACAAACTCCAGCCATATTAGATTTAAAACAAACTAGTGAGATTATATTACCTTTCTTTTCAAACCACTCCTTATGTTTGACACAACCGTTCTTCATGTGTCATTTTTTCTTACAAAATAAGCACTTGGATTCCTTTTTAATATCAGCTTGGATATGTATTTGACCTTTTCCCTTTAAGTTGGCTTAATTTTTCTTCTTTCCTTGAACAACTAGATGTGCACTCTGCGAACTCTCTCCTTTTTCCATCGACAATCTTCCTTCCTCTTGGACACATATGGTCATTAATTCATTTATTGACCACTTATCCTTATGTGTATTATAAGAGATTTTAAAGGGTTCGTATAGTGGTAGAAGGGTGTTCAAAATGTAATGCACAAGGAAAGGATCAGACATCTCAACCTCTAGTTTCTTTAATTAAGCCGTGATGTCCCTCATCTTCATAATGTTCTCACGCACACCCGGACACCAGTGAGTCTTGTAGATGGAAACTTCATAATTAGGGTACTTGCAAGTGCTTTGTTTGAATTTTCAAATTACTCATCAATAACCTTCAGTAGACCACAAACATTGTCATATTGTTCTACGGAACCATGAATGCCAACAGAAATATTGGTTTTAATGAACATTGCACTTAGACGAATAGATCGCTCCCAACATTCATAAAGCGCAATTTCAACTATAATGTTGTCCTATATTAACTTAGGTGGTATTAGAGAATATATAAAACCAATTGAGTTGGCCTCACATAACAGCTTAAGCTATTGTGGTGAAATGGTCGCTTAACATGGTATCAAAGCCTCTGCGATCAAGTGGTCGTGAGTTCGAATCCTACCACCCACCTGTTAAATTAAGCACAAGGTAAAGTAGGCCTGTGCAAGTTTCAAGCCCAAAGGGCTTTCACTTGAGGGGGTGTATTAGAGAATATATAAAACCAATTGAGTTGGCCTCACATAACAGCTTAAGCTATTGTGGTGAAATGGTCACTTAATAGGTGGTTCATCCTTCCGGATAACATAATCAATGTCCATCTACCCCAGATGAAGAAGAATTCTTTCCTTCTATATCTTACAGTTTTCACCTCTTAATTTGGGAATTTCACAACTTGTAAAAGAGAAACTAACAGTTTGAATAGCTGTATAAATTAAATATACATGCTACTTATTAATAAATTGAGGCTAACAAACTATATATATGTATTATCATTGTAAAACATATCTTAAAAGACATAACATAAATGATATAAAAATTGTCTGTGGGCTAAATATTTAATTCAACTAGATTTATGTTAAACTTTAAGATAAAACTATCAAACTATATACCAATTTTTAATACCTATAAGTAAATTAGAAAAATAATTTGATATTTTATCCTAATTAATTAGTCAAATATAATAAAAATTCCTGAAGGATAAAATTTATTATATTAAAATCATTAATTACAATTAAAAGTCTCTACACTTTATATGATTAATTACATAAATATATAGTTTATATATAATTAGGGTTGCTGTGACTAAGCCCTAATAATTAATCACTAAAAGTTGTTTATCCATACTGATATTCACAATGCAAAATATAGACATAATAGCTGCAAGAAAATCTGCTTCATGTTGAACATTTATTCAAATATAATATCAACGCAGAATATATATAGATATAAACCAACAGTTCAGATGGCAAGGCTCACGATGCCCTTGCATGAGGGCTCTAGAACGAGCCCCAGTCACAGCATAAGAATGCATTTTTACAACATCTGGCTATAAAAAAATCAAAATGTATAGCATGAAAAAATGATCATCATCATAACACACATTATAGCATCTGGAAAAAATGCACAACATAACATAGCATCTTACACATAAAATGACAGAGCATCTGGTTTAATGAGAGGAGACAAAACGATGCAACATCTGTTTATAAGAAAATCAACTAACCAAAATGACAATATCTCATCTGGTTTTTCTTATTCAAACGCACAGCATCATAAAACAACTAGCATCCATGAAACTGGGTTCTTCAACCTCCAACTGGGTTATTTTGACCTTATTTATGACCCATCATATTCTCGATAAAACCAGACCAGAAAAAGACCACAAAAACACATTTTTTAAATATAGAAACACTTACAAAACTCTTAATAGAATATTTCTATCTTTAAACAAAAGAAAAATATCTTAAAATGACTCTAAATAGAAAGTTTTCGAATTTGAAATTTTTTCTAGAATTTTGAAATTCTCCAAAAACTTCAACAAGGTAGAGATTAACATTCTCTCATACCAAATGTAAGCATATTCTAACATATATTCAACAATAATATATATTAGAATAACATATAAAATAAATGTAGAAGAAAAACGAAGTACCTTCTGCCATTGTTGTTTATGTTTAAAGAGTTGCATTTTTGGAATTCTTCTAAGCTCTCAATTCCCAATACGATGGTGTATGTTTTTAGAAGAGAAAAGAAGTTTAGGAGAGCCCAAAAAATCTACAAGAATGCTTATATAAATGTGCTCCATCAAGCACACCAATAGTTACCATAAAACCAGGAATTGAATACCTATTAACTACTTAATGTTTGGACCATTACTATAAGTAATACGAACAGTTCTCACATACATGACTAGTCATCTTGATAATAGACAGTCGACCTCAATCTATTTATTCAAATTTGTAAGGGGAGTCATTTGTTGACAATCTAAGTTGCAAAGCTTTGTGTGCTAGTAAGGAGAAATATATAGCAACCATAGAGGTTAGAAAGGAGAAACTTTATTTAAAGCAATTTCTCTAAGAATTGGATATGAAGCAAGATGAGTACATAGTTTTTGTGATAGTTAATGTACTATATATTTGAGAAAGAATTCTATGTATCATTCCCACATTAAGCACATTGATATGATGTATCATTGATAGTGGTATTTGGTTGAGGAGCAACTAGTGAAGTTGAAGAAGATTCACACGAACAAAAATAGTGCTAATATGTTAATGAAAGTGGTTCGTAAGAGTAAACTTGTGCTTTGTAGTAAGCTCGTTGGGATGACTTTCAAATGATTAATAGGATGGTAAATTTTCCCCCCAAAATGCTAAAGAACGAGATTATTGTGGGTCTAGCCTCATTTTATAAGTGTTTGTTTATTTAATACTACTAAATCTAGATTTTAGAAGTCTTAGTTGTCTTCATGGATTAAATAAATTTAGCCTGATTTGATGCAGAAAAGTTGAAGATTGGAAGTTGTTTCTAAAGGAAACGTCGTGTTTGAGTGTCACAATCATATGTCAATGGTGGACACAGTCGTCCGCATGACCTTGTAAGCTTCTTTAAACATGTGTAAGTTGAAATGCAAGGCTTTGAGATCAAACACGCCTATGTGGAGTTAGGCCTAATTGTGTAAGTGGAGGACATGTTAGTGTCTATGTAATTCACTATAATTGAGTATTTTCATGACATCAAGTATTAAAGCTTAAGGATCAAATAGGGTCATTATACATGACATGTGGGTAAACGTGTGTGATATAAAATCTTACCCTTTTGAGATTTAAAGATAAGTTTGAGATATTGAAATTACATAAGACAGAAATACTTAAGAAAAAAAGTGATTTAGAGTCCAAATATCATTCATAAACTACATTTTTATAGAAGTTTGATATTTAGGATTAATTGTGAGCAGTATTGCTATATATACATATATACACTAATAGTTATCTTATGATGTGTTATTGAGTGAGAGAGCTTGAAACTTTTATCGTTTGTATCATGATATTTGATTTAGTGAAGTTTACTATCGATTTGTTTCGTAATTTTTATTTCTATCCTAGAGGTTTTTTACGTTAAAATCATATATTAGTTGTTTCCAATCATGTTTATGTAGGACATTTTTGTCCTTTTCCTATTAAGTGGACAGCTATTAATTGTAATTTTGGCTTTTCAATAAATTATCGGTTAAGTTACATAATTTGATTCAGATAAGGGTAATGAAGTGACCCAATAAATGATCTAAATCAATGTGTCGAAGTCCATATAGAAAATGGATCTTTTTTAGTGTGGACCAGTCCATATCAGACTTGTGACGGGGAAGCCCGATATGGAAGTTATATATATAGGTTAAGGTCTCCTGCAGTTGCTCATATCAATCGTAAGCATACGGATCCTCTAACTTGTTAAGAGAACTTATGTATTGTGAAAACTGTAGAAAGGCCTAAACCACCTGTCGGGAAACATAATTCGTAAAGGTCCCAGGAGATTCGAGATTGTTTGGAGCTCAGAAATTGCATTAGAATCAGAGACGGAACCGAAATAAGGTATTTCACGTTTCCTTTATTTTTAAGCCTTTCATATATGATCCCGGGTACGTTATAAGGTCTATACTACGTATTACAGGTGGTATCATAGCAGTTACATGATTAGGTTGCCAAAAACGAAGGTTTTTCAGTTTTTCATCTTATATAGCTTTCCTCAGTTTCTGATTCATTTTTCAGTTTTTCTTACGTATATGATTACGTAAAAGTGGTATACATAAGGCTAACTATGAAAAACGGGTCGAAAATGGGCCAAACAGAATGAAAAAGGCATCCTGGGACGCCTTTTTTCTCCTCTGACGACAGAGGGTGCACGCGCCTGATGCTGCTATAGTGGTGGGGGTAGCGGCGTATGGTTGGCATGTGAATTGCACTCATCGACTGCATGCCGACACGTCGCTCCACGAAGCTACAGATTCGTGTCGCACGTGCGTCGCATGTGCGACCTGCGACTTGCACTCCCATAAGGGTAGGATGGCAGGCGCATGCCACATACGTCCCAACACGTGGCCTATTGGATTGCGGACAAGTGGCGACGCGTGCAAGTAGACTCACGTATGCGCACGGGGTGCATGATGCGCACTCGCCAGACGCATCGTACATGTTGTGACATAAACCTCTTAGCCACATTTCCTGGGAGAGGGTTGAGAGATTAATAAAGGACAACATTCTCCCAACTCTAGGCTTCAGTGATCTGGAGACATATGTCTATTGTTGTAGGGGTAAGTTGACTAAGATAAGGAAGAAGGGGTCAACTCGTGCTTCTAATTTATTGGACTTCATACATACAGATGTTAGTGGTCTCTATACTTTCACGTTGTGCAATGCTAGATTTTTTCTGACATTTATAGATGATTATTCCTGCTATGGTTATATGTTTTTAGTTAAAGAGAAGTCTGAAGTTCTTAATAAATTCAAGATCTTTAAGACTGAGGTTGAGAACCAATTGGGAAAATTAATAAAGATAGTCAGATCTGATAGGGGAGGGGAATACTATGATAGACATGGGGTTGAAGGATAAGAAAAAGGTCCGTTTGCCAAATATTTGGAATTAGTTGGAATAGTGACTTAATTCACTATGCCAGGTAGTCCTGAACAAAATGGTGTAGTCGAAAGGCACAATTGTACCCTAAAGGACATGATGAGGTCAATGCAGAGCAGGACTAACCTACCCGAATACCTTTGGGGTGAAGCCATCAAAGCGACATTGTATATCTTGAACAGAGTCTTAAGCAAGTCAGTACCAAAGATGCCTTTTGAGCTTTGGGTTGGAAGGAAGCCAAGCATTGCACACATTCGTGTGTGGGGCTGCCCTGCTAAGGTAAGGTTATATAATCCTTATGAGAGCAAATTGCAACCTCGTTCCACTCATTGCTATTTGGTAGGTTATCCAAATCACTTTAAAGGCTAAAGATTTTACTGTAGAGAGGGAGGGGATAAAATATTGGACCAGACAGTTAAGTTTCTGGAATACAAAGTTTATGATGAAAGAGGATCCTCGCATCCTCCAAAAGAGAGCAGGATTGATACTACTATCATTTCGTATCTGCCTCTGATACAATCAGCTCCGATGGATTAAGGTCCGAGTATCGTGCCTATGCAAGCACAGGAACCTACACCTATTCAGGAAGATGTTTTTGAGGTACAAGAGCCTATGCAGTTGCGCAGATCCACCAGAGAGAGGTGATCGGCTATCTCATCATATTACATAGTCTATTTAAGTGAGCAAGACTAAGACATAGGACATGTTGTGGATCTAACTACTTTTACAAAAGCTATTTTTGGACCCTATGCGGACATGTGGTGGGAAGTAATGAACGATGAGATGTAATTTATGAGTATAATAAGGTATGGGAGCTTGTTGATTTACCTCAATATTATAGGCATGTCAGTTGCAAGTGACTATTTAAGACCAAAAAGGACACACAGGGTCAAGTTGAGCAGTTTAAGGCACGTTTAGGTACTAGGGGATTCACTCAGACAGAAGATTATAGGAATAGTAGCTCATTATGACATGGAGCTACATCAGATGGACGTTAAGACCACTTTTTTGAATAGTTACCTTTATGAGGAAGTCTATATGGAGCAACCTGAAGGATTTCAGGATCAAGATGCAACTGACAAAGTTTGTAAGTTGAATAAATCAGTATATGGTTTGAAGCAAGCTTCCAGACAGTGGTACTTAAAGTTGATGAGGTTCTGATCTCATTTGACTTTGTGGAAAACAAAGTTGAAAGATACTTATACTATAAGGTCAGGGGGAGCAAAGTTATCTTCATACTACTGTATGTCGATGATATCTTGCTCGCGTCAAATGATTTGACCATGTTGCATGAGGTAAAGCAACTTTTGGCCAAACATTTTGACATGAAGGATTTGGGTGAAGCATCTTTTGTCCTCAATATACAGTTTCACTGGGACAGATCTCAACACTCATTGAACCTCTCGCAAAGCGCATACATTGAGCAAGTGCTACAAAGGTTTAATATGGCTGAATGTAAACCTGTTGTAGAACCTATCTCTCATGGAGAGAGATTATCTTTGGCATAGTGTCCAAAGAATGAAGTTGAGAGAGAGGCTATGAGGAATGTCCCGTATTTTAGTGCTGTTGGTAGCCTGATGTATGTCCAGGTGTACACTAGACTGGACATTGCATTTGTTGTTGGACTGCTAGGTCGATATCTAGCTAACCTAGGTGTAGACCATTGGAATGCAGTCAAACGAGTATTGAGATACCTAAAGGGTACCAAAGGATTACACGTTAAAATATATAAAAGTCAACGATTTGAACCTCACAGAGTATACAGACTCTGATTTTGCTATGTATCCGGATGATTGCAAATCCACTTCAGGATACATTTTCTTATTGGCAGATGATGCGGTATCGTGGAAGAGTGTCAAGCAGACACTAATGACTTCCTCAACCATGCATGCAAAGTTTGTTGCATGTTATGTAGCCGTTACACAGACGGTTTGACTCAAAAATTTTATTTATAAGTTGTCTGTAGTGGATTCGATTGCTAGACCCACGGTTATATTGTGATAATCTTGCTGCAGTGTTGTTCAGTAACAACAACAAAAGTATCACAAGGTTTAAGCATTTGGAGGTCAAGTATTTGACCATAAAGGAGTTGATCTAGAATGGTGACGTTGAAGTGGAGCACATCAGGACTGAGGAGATGTTAGTTGATCCGTTGACTAAAGGACTTCGTCCACTAGTGTTTGTTAGACATGTATCCGATATGGGTGTGTTGAAGTCCTTACACAGCAGTAGTTAGGGATCTCTGTATTTGTACATTTTGATGTATTACGACATTATGGTTATTTATTAACAAAGATGATCATATTCTTTTATCCTTATAAATAACTGTTCTTATATATCGTCATAATACATATGGAAGTCTTAAGATTTGTGTTGATCTTAAACATTTTAAAGGTCACTGGGCATTTATAAATATTGATCTTGAGCCTATGTCATTAAACACGTACAGTTTATATGGATATCCTTAAAGTTTCATATGACGTAGGGGGATATAAGTTTTTAATCCTATAAAGGTTCTCTAATGCAATTTAGCATTTGGTTGGAGAACATAAAGATTTTCTCTAATGTTGTTTAACATCCAGTGAGAGGAAACAAATTGTCTCTAATGTTGTTTAACATTCGGTGAGAGAAAACATGATTTCTCTATTGCAGTTTAGCACATGCAGTTTAGCATAAAGTTAGAGAAATCGAGACCTATAGACGAAGATGATACATATTAGATCATAAAGGTATCATCCTAGTTTGTCATACTCCATTTTCCCATTCATGTTAGTAAAGTATTAGATATTTGTGATTATATTAGACCTGTGTCACATGTGACACATGTGTTTCATATTTTTTGGTATCGAAAGCCTTGCAGGACAGAATGTTGGACTTTCATTACCTTTGAATCAAATGTTTTTAAAAAATTTGGTACCAATACAGTAGTGTGACTTAACCGAGTTTTCAAACTGTTTTGAACTTAAATAAAATCGCAATTAATAATTGTCTAAGGAGGAGATTATAGGACATTTTTGTCCTTAAAGAATATTTTTGTCATTTTCCTATTAAGAGGACAACTATTTATTGTAATTTTAGCTTTTCAATAAATTATCGATTAAGTTATGTAATTTGATCCAGATAAGTATAATAAAGTCGCCCAATAAATGATCTAAATCAATGGGTCGAAGTTTGGGTGAAAAATGAATCCCTTTTATTGTGTACCTGATCCATATCAGCCTTGTGATGAGAAAGCCCAATATGAATGCTATATATATATGTTAAGGTCTCATGTAGTTGCTCATATCAATCGTAAGCATACGGATCCTCTTCCTCGCTAAGAAAGCTTATGTATTGAGAAAACTGTAGAAATACCTAAACCACGTGTCAGGAAACATGATCCGTAAAGGTCCCAGGAGATTTGAGATCGTTTGGAGCTCGAAAACTGTATCGAAATCAGATATAAAAATGAAATCAGGTATTCCTTATTTTTTTTCTTTTTTAATCCTTTCATGCATGATCTTAGGTACGTAATAAGGTCAATACTACGTATTATACTTTATTGTATGAGTAGTTTGTTATTATATGTATATACTAAGGACGAAGGGGATGGACGACCATGAAATTCATCTCCTTCGTCCGTTTAATATGACGGTCATTACCCCCCCCCCACCCCGTCTATATATCATATGTATTTTTTTTCCTTTCATTTCTCTTTCTTTCTTTCTTTTTCTATATGTCATATGTTTTTTCCTTTTCGTTTCTCTTTTTCTTCTTCTTCTCTCTGGTTGTGTATTTAGCTTTATCCGTTTCCCTCTCTCTCATTTCTCATTTCTCAGATCTCATTTCTCTCTTTTTTCTTTCTCTCTGTATCTCACATCGAGTTTTTTTTTTTATCATACGTCATATGTCAAGGTTATATCCCTCTTTCATTTCTCTCTCATTTCTCTTTTTTCTTAGCATCCTGCATATCTAACAGAGAGTTTTTATTATTATGTCTATATCTACAGGTGGGTAATGGCGGCTTTGTTTATAGCATGCCTCTGCCTACAATTGGGTAAGGGGGCGGTTTTGTTTATCTCACACCAAGTTTTTATTATTGTGTCTATGTTTGCAGCTGGGTAACGGCGGCTTTGTTTATAGCACGGATAACTGTCTTCGCCATTTGCGTTTTAGTTTCAGCGGTAAGCTCCTTCTTCAATAACAGTATGCTTTTGTATTCCCTTTTTTTTGGCCTTATTTACTTCGACTTTCGTCGACTTTTTATTATGTGTACAGGTTGGTAACGACGACGGTTTTATTCTAATGATAAGCTCCTTTTTTCTTCCACTTTTTTTTCCTGTTTGCGTTTAGTTTGTCTACAGCTGGGTAACTGTGGTAAGT